>VZRR01002319.1:788485-902084 GCA_013398015.1 Oreocharis arfaki
CTAGGAAAAAAAAAAAAACCAACAATATCCTGTAAAAATAATACAGTTGTAACTTTAGTAAATTTAAATGAGAGAATTAAATCTATCCCAAGCCTTAGACTGAACAACAATAAGTGTGCAGTTGCCTTTCTGTTATCGTATTTCGCATACCATTGAATTTGTTAGAAATTCCATGAGGCAAGAAAAATCATGTATGTGGCTGAAATTTGCTGAATTATCTTTTTACACACCTTTTTAGGGAAAAAACAAAATGGCTCTGCTGGCCATATACGAATCCAGAGCACCTCTTTAAATTTGTTGCTAAGCAAAGCTCTTCTTTAGCTTCACATGATGTAATGTTGGTTCAATTCTGCTTTAAAAACTTTTTTAAAGTTTCAAATTCAGCCTGAACCTCAAGCACTGTGGAAGCTAAAACCTTCCACGTAAGTGCTTGATGCAAATATTGCGGATTATTTTTAACTGCAACTGGTTATGCAAAGATGTTCTGACCATTATTCTACAAACTACAAGCCCTGTCCTCTCATGCCCTTAGGATGCAGAAAGGGAAGGAGCTGCTGCGTTTTGTTCAGCTCTAGAAAAGGTGGTGACCAAAGCTCATGCCAAATTGTCATGATAACAAAATTTTGGAGCTTGTTCTTATGTAATATCTTTCTTAACCTTTTCCTGTGCTTCAAGACACCTCATGCACGTCAGATAATTCATAAACCACTTCCCTCTCTTTGCATTTTTGCTGTAGTAGCAGAGGCCAGCATGGCTTTTCTGTCTGCACTAGGCCCTGGTGCTGGGTTTGGGAAAGTGAGGGGGTTTCTTCCTTATCTCCAAAAGTAGCCAAAGCAGCCAGAGGAACACGAGGAGTTTTTGCTTTTTTTTCTCCCTAAAAAAAGGTTAAAACCATTCTCTGCATCCATCCCTTGAGGACTTTCTGCTCTCTGTTTAAGTGCTACCACTGTTGGTCCGCCTTGAGAAGCGATGGCAGAAGGGATATGAGATTTTCCAGGATTACCTATGGGGAATTTTGGACTGTGCCCTCGGTGTCCATTGTATTTTATCCACACGTGTACAGCAGAATGTGCTGCTTGGCTCGTTTCCCTCCTGAGCCTCAGTCCAGCCACTTTGCCCTGAGGTAAGAGCAGAGGAGAGATTGCTCCCTGGCTGTGTTTCATCTCACACAGTGGGACACAGCGGAGAGCCACTTAAAAACAAATGGACGCTGCTGCAGGGGCCATACAAATAAGGTGCCTGCCTGGGAACTCACATGGTTGGGGTTTTCTTCCAGCTTACACTCATTATTTTCTATCTCTTCAGAGCAAATGTGACTTTAGCTAAAGTGGTACCTTAACAGCAGTGAGGAATGTTGCTGACAATCCCAGCAGGGTTTTTCCTTTACCCTGTGGAATATGATTTCCAGAGAGATGAAGTGCTGCTCTGGAGCAAGAGGAGCTGAAGCAGGTTGCTTTTTTTGTGAGAGGGACTCTGTTCTGTACCTAATGGACCCAGCCAAGGCACCCAAGTCCCAGCAGAGCTCCCCCCATTGCCTTCTGCAGGCACTCCTGGCATGGATGGCACCTGCAATAAAAACAGGCTTAGTGTAGGCCAGTCAACACCTAATTCAGTGCCAAAATAAGTATATTTTATAAGGAAAAATTTGCAAATACTTCAGTCACCCCAGTTTCTCAGAAGCTGGATTTGTTTCCTTATCTGCAGTAATCTTTCAACCATTTTACATTTTCTACCTCCTTAGCTGTGGAAAGCAATGTTTTCCTTCTGAGGTGTTCAAGCATTGCTGGATGATAGTCGCAAGAACTATTTGGAAAGGCAAACCAGTTCTAATTAGCATTTTAGTTAAAGATAATTGGTCCAGAGCAAAGGCCTGGCATGATATTTGTCAGTTCAAAGCTTATTAGGCCTTCTCAAGTTCCTTAAAAATAGCCCAAAATTACCTGTACCAGCTGTGTCAAAATTGTCTCAGGATTCAGGTGGATACTCGAATGGATAAAACAGCATCTAAAATATGACATCCCCTGGTTTATGACACCGAACATGAGATTGGTATTTACAACTTAACTTGAAGTAAATCGAAACATATACATTTAGCCTTGACTCCATCTAGAACCACGTCTAAAATCAAGGCCTGAGATGCGTCTGCAGAGGGAAATACAAGAAACACTGTTTCAAGAGGGTTTTTTTTCCATTTTTGGTAATTCTTCTCTCTTCATTTCCACAGTGCACAAATGACCACCTAATTCACTTGTGAAATGTTAAAATCTTAGTCCACAGGGACTAGGATATTGCCTTAACTTCCATCATAGCTTCTGACAGATTGTTGCAAGCTAATTGTTTTGCTTGTAAAAGAATAATTCCTTTTGATAAATTTAACTTATTGCTCTCCATTTTATTATGTATGCTTATCTATCATTATTATAAAACAAAAGTAAAATTGCATTTCCTGTACGTCCTATGGTTCTTTTTCTCTTTTCTTGATGGCTTGATTATATGTCTTTTTATTCATTTTAATGGAAAATTAATATCAGTATGACCAGACATGACCAGAACTGCACTCTGTATCATGGTAGAATTAGAAGATGATATAGATAGATACAGATATCTAATATATTGATTGTTAAACTATCCTGTTTTGTGGAGGTTTTGGAAATCCTCCTGAGTCTTCTCTTTTATGCAATTTTCAAATGTTGCCAATACAGCACTCTATTTTCCACAGCCCTTAAATATTATGACAATTCTGGGAGTCACTTTCTGAATAGAAAATATTTGCAATAGTGAAATGTTGGCAATTGATTCCCATTCAGACAGCTTTTTATTACCTTTTTTAATGTTAAAATATCTTTAAGCCTGAGAGGATGTTTCAAGATTCTAAACTGTTAATCATCTTGCTTCTGCAACGAAGAAACTGTCAGGCCACTCCCTTGGTACCAAACACAATTAATTTAGCTGTGGACACATTTTTGTTTCAGAGTATCTGTAGCAAGCGAGACACGGGGAAAAAAAGTCACAGTTGAAACATGAGCTTTCTAAACTCACAAAATGAAGTGACTTTATAAATCACCCAGAGCTACTGAGCAAGGTATGTTGGAAATGCCCTCTCAAAATTTATCAGTCCATGCTCCCTAATAAATCAGAAATTACCTTCTTTAAGCTGAAACTTCAGGCTTGCTTGCTCTGGTTGAGGTTAGGGAATGGTTGACCCCAGTTTCTCATTAGCAGAGAGTTCAGAGTTCAGGTAAAAGAATCAGCCAAAAGTTGAAATATTCACCACAGAAACTGGAGTAATTATTTTTCTGAAAAAATCATTTTCTTGAAGGAGTTTCATTTTCTCCTTTTCTGGGGCGTTTTTTGTTGGATTTTTTTTTTTTAATAACTCTTCCTCTCTCTAATCTGAGCTAGCAACTAAAAACCTTTGAAGTAAAATAAAAACAGGAAAGAAATAAGACATTTCAACAGAGATTGAACTGGGAACGATTTTGATAACTACCCTTGAAGGAAAATTCCTTATACCTTGATTATATCAGCAATATTGATAAAATCCCACCATGGATAAAAATAAAGCAATTTGGTGACCTATTTAATTATAGGATTATCAATAGTATAGACAGCATTAGCTTGTGGTCCCAGATCCCTGCCCCGGTTGAATATTAGGTAAATAACTTGACTTCCCAGGGCACACACACACATCCACACCTCTGTACCTGCAATTGAGCATCGTGGATTGGATTTGAACCAGTCACCCCAAAAGCAAATGATCAATCCTTGGTTCCATCAGTAATTATAATCTCAGTTAAATATTTGGAAATGTCAACAAATTTCCTCGTTGAATTCCTTCTGATTCTGGCCTCTTCTTGCCCTGTAGCACCTCAAGAACTCTTGTGGATAAAAAAAAAATAAATAGATAAATTTTACATAGGCAGGGTTAATTTAAATAAAACTCACTGAAGTCTTTAAAATCCTTTCTGAAACAGCTGATCAATTTATTAACACATAGCACTGGGGATCTGTGTCCAGAACTAGAAGGCATGGCTGTCTAGGTGTGAATGTAATAGGAATAATGCAATAGAATGAAATAGATCCTTATCTTCTAATTCTTGCCACACATTTTTTAAAGACAGCTCTGAGTGGCAGATGGTAGAAAAATATTTCTCTTTTAACAAAAAGCGTTTTCCCTGCATGGTCATCATACAACATCACATTCTCCAGTTATAAGTACATAGCACTTGAATAAAGCATTTTTTAATTAAAGGGGGAAATATTGAAATATATTAGGCAAAGAACATGGAAGGGTTTATTTTTTTATTTGTTTTTAATTTGTAAATCAGAGTCAGGTCTAAGGTAATGCTGATTTTGTACTCTGCACAAATTAAAAAGCTCCATGGGCTCAGTGAGAGATATCTCATAAAAGACAAAGATTCTCAGTTCTTGGGGCAGCTTAGAAAAACCTTATTATCGATCATTTCTAGGAAAAAGAAGACAAGAATAAATCTGCAGCAACTTCTATCTAAAATGAATAATCACTTTACAGCTTGTCCTGAAACGAGATATTTTCAAGTTGATTCAGACTGACGTGTTCTCATGTTTAATGTCCCTGCTCATGCTATTGATAAGTTGACAATATCCTTGACTGCACACATCCATCACAGCCTGAGGATGTGCTGATGAGCCCTGGGCTCTGCTTGAAATCATCGAAGTCAGTGTGAAATGTCTCTTTTATCATCGAGCTGGGAGGTGTGGAAATTTACTATCTTCTTGCTTAATAAGCAAATCAATAGCCTTAAAACACCCCAAACTCCACCTCACAGATCCTGAAGCAGAGCAGTGACCCTCCTGCTGTTTCCATCCTCTGTGAACGGTGGCACATCTGCACTTAGAGCTTCCAGCAGCACTGCTGGAGCAGCACGGACCTGTTGAAGGGAATAACATGAATGTGTCTTTGCAAACAGGCCACGAGGATCTGCTTGCAGATAAGGCCAGGAACTTACAGATAGGCAAGTAACAGAAGAAATCATCAGTTCTAGAAAATGTTACTAATTGGCACGGACTGGTGCTCAGCCAAGGCCGCGTTAAACTCCTGAGCTTAGAGAAAAAGAACAAAAGCTTAAGAGAATTATGAATAGTGTTTCGTTATAAATGGGAAAATAAAATAAAAAAGAGGTGCATGTTAGAGGGGGGCACAGAGAGGGTGATTTGGGAATTCTGTGCTTTCCAAGTACCTCAGCCAATGGGGAAAGGAAGAGGGAAATGCAGCAGGGAAATTAGGATAAAAAGGGGGCTGCATCCCCCCAAAACTTGAGAGACCCCATGGGAAAAGCCCCATGGCCTCTCCCTTTATTGGAATAAATTTCCAGGACTCCTCTGTGTCCTTTTTGGTCATAAACCTCTGGGGCTGTGAATTTTTCCGCACACTGCCGTGAAAGGGATTTTGAACGCTCAGCTTCACACGCCACAGAGATTCCTGATCTGCAGACAACGACAGGCAGAGCTTGCCTGTGTTCGTGGCCTGCCTGATGCTCATTCCCTGGCACAAAAGGCCTGGAAAAACCCTGGGAAGGGAGACACGTTTCTGAAGGCGAAATCCATTTGCTGTGTCTGAGCAGATGATCTTTCTGCTTCCTCCCTGACGCTGGTTCCCACCAGAGCAGCCCTCCTGGATGAACGGCACGTGCAGGGCAGCCCTTCATCCCTCCTGACGCTTCCATGAAGCTCCACCAGATCAGAGTGGCAGGACAACCCGTGTGCTGCCAGCCCGGGCCTGATACTCCCTGAGACGGATGCATTCCCACGTGGAATCCTCCAGCACTGCTCAGAAATGTCATCCCTGAGAAAGACGAGAGCCGCGGCAGCGTTCCTCTGTTTCCAAATTACAGCGTGAATTCAGAAGATGATTATTAATATTTAATTGAGAGTAACTGGCCATCCAAAAGAGATAAAAGGGAATGAAATAGGATGCAAGGTAGAATTAATAATGTATTGGAAATAAGGAGTGAAATGAATTGCCTATAAGGAGATAGAAGCTTGAAAATAAGGTCTGTAATTCTTGTTCAATAACCTTAATGAAAATTATTAACGTTGATGAAAATGGCCATCATGTCAAGCAGTTACTTCTGGATAATTATTTTTTTCTTCAGCAACCCTCCTTCCCATTTTATCTTTAAGCTTTCAAGCCTCCTGGCAGGATTGAGCCACGCAGTTCAATTTCTGCCCAGCCTGTGAACTCCGCGTAGGTGTCACCATGCTGCTGGGGTTATGGCACTTCATTTGGAAGCTGCTGAGACTTGATTCTGGCAGTTTTACTTCAAAATGGGTTAAACTAGAGGTGAAGAATGTCTTTAGTGTTTGTTTTTTTCTTTTTTTTTAGCTGAAGACTAGACACAGTTCATAACACTGACTAATGTTAAAAACTGTATTTTCGAGGAGAATAACCCAGCTTTGTCATAACACAGAAAGGTGGAAGAAGACTTTTGACCTGCATGGGCTCTGCAGAGGAAGAGGAAAGCTCAATATTAACCCCTGCCTTGTTACTTCAGCGGTTTTTGTAACAGCAAACTACCCATAAAATAAAAATGAATATAAAATGCCCTGAGTAACTCAACATCCTCAGCTGGTTTCCTTTTCCCTCATATATGATGAATTTAAACCTTTTGAAATACATAATGCAATTCTCCACTGCAGACTTGATAAAATTGTATTCCTGATTTTCAGAAGAGAAAGAGACAATTTGCCAACACCGAGGGCAGGATATTTTTATTACATGATAGTAATAAAAAGGGCCTTGTTTCCTGAGGCTTGAAATACTGGACTGAACTGATAGAATTAGGTTTTCTTTAAGCTGCCCCAAGAATTGAGAATCTTTATCCTTTGTGAGACACCTCTCACCAAGTCCGTGAAGCTTTTTAATGTGCTGCCTGTTTCTCCCTTTTCTAGGGCTTGCTGCAGGTGTTTCTTTTTTCTTTTCCTTTTCTCCCTCCTGTTCACTCCAGAGCTCTTAGATCTCTGATAGTTTTTATTTGTAAATATGACACTTGTGCCTAATTTCCACTCTTGGATTTCAGAAAAGTGCAGCACCAGCTTGTACTTTCAAAATAAATACAGTGGCAGCCAGCCACTGTAATCAAATGAATATTTTTACTAGCAGGGTACATTAAAATTCAGCTCTAGAACATTTACTCTCATTGAACTCGAGAATTGGTTGGAGTTGAAGATATGGAACTGTTAAAAGCCCATTTAAATAAAACATTGGCAGGGGTCCCAAGCCCAAGCCCAGGGATGTCAATGAGAGGCATTTTCTTGGCTTTAGTGCACTGCATGGCTGACTTTAGAGAAACAGGGGTTTCTCCAATTATATTAAAGCAATTCTGGGATAGTCATTTACTTTTCAATAAAATCAGTCTTCCATGGCCGGTAACAAAGCTCACAGGTGAGTGCATGGCCACCCACAGGTTGCCAGAGAAAACAAAGGCCACATGTCAGGCTAATAATGAGCAAAGTAAAGTACATGTCACGACTCATTAAAGATCCATTACTTAGAAAGTAAAAAAGAAGCTAAAAAAAAAGTGAAAAGATTGCATGTCAGAAAGTGTTTCCAGAGTACACATTAAATATGGCAATTACAGGAGATGTTTAAATGGAAATATGGGAGAAATTATGTATTTTCAATCTTCTTTCTTGTATTTGGGCAGCAGCACATTAGGAGAATGCCAAAACAGGCCTGCCTTGAGCATTCTTCTCTTATTCTCGGTGACCTGTATTCTGCAAATTGATATTGATGAATCATGGTGTCAGAGAATGGCTTGGGTTGGAAGGAACCTTAAAAACCATTTCATTCCAACGCCCCTGCCATGGGCAGAGATGAATTCCACTATCCCAGAGTGGTCCAAGCACCATCACGCCTGGCCTTGGACGTTTCCAAGGATGGGGCATCCACAGCTTCCCTGGGCATCCTGTGCCAGGGCCTCGCCAGAATTCCTTCCTAGCATCTAATTTAAATCTCTCCTCTTTTAGTTTAAAACATACTGACATTCTGGTTAAAAAACTCCAACAAACCCAGGTTTGTGTCAAAGCAGAGAATGAATCCTAGTGTTCTGAAGGGTTTTGACTCATTTCTGCTGCAGAAAGCAGCCCTTTCTTGAGTGCAGGTTGTTAGAACCGCCAAGAACAAACCACCCAATGTAGATCTGTTGTGCTGACTGATTAATACAACCCATGTCCATGTACTTTATAGCCTTTTGAGGGTAGTTCGATCTGCAGAATAGACTCATTTGCTCAGGAATATAAAAATCCTTCACTTTGATATCCAAGTTGAGGTATAGATTCTGGTCCATGCAGCCTCTGCAGCCAGCAAGGTTCATAGTCAGGGTTGTGCTTATGAATGTCTGTTGTAGTGCACGCAGAGCTGCAAATAATGATGGCACCAACTGCTTTCATCTGCTTTCATCCATGTGAGAGGCACAAAAGCAAAAGTTATTGTGTTACTGCTGTCAATACAGCTTACATTGCACGTGCAGAAACAGAGGAAGCAAAAACCCCTTTGTTGGTTGTACTACAAGCCAAGGAATTTTGCGTTCTGCCTCATTGTCCCCCAGGTGGGAGGACTGTGATAAGAATGAAAACACAGCTGAAAAGTCTGTGTTGCCTCAGCATCATTTTTTCTGACATGTACTCAATGTTTCAAACTTATCAGACAGGAAGGTGAAAGCCTTTTCATTACAGCACCTTAAAGGCTCTGCAGGCAGGTTTATCCTGCCCCATCAGGCCTGGCAAGTACTTGCAGGAGGTTATCTCTGTTACTGAGATAAAAACATCCCAAAGGGTCATTACTGTGAGGTTTAGAAACATTTGGACTGCTCAGTAGCTAATTCACAACACCATTTCACTCGTGGGCTGTATTTCACTGTAAAGGCACTTTTTATGTTTTGGGGATGTATTTTCAAAGCATTTTTCTAAATATTTCATCTGTGGGTTTTGGACGTGTGTTTTGCAGCTGGGATCCTGCTTATGGCTTCGAATATCACCTCTTCTCACGTGTGTCCAGACCTGTGGGCAAGGCAGAGGTTCTCACAGAGGCCAGGCCCGCAGCCCCACTGACACCCCACACATCCTGGGTCTCAGGAGGAATCAACCCCAGCACAAACAGAGGCTGCCAAGCAGCTCTGCAGAAGAAGATTTGGTGCACACCAAGTTGCCATGACGCAGCAGTGACTCCAAAGAAGGACGATTTGCAGAGGTCCCTTCCAACCTCAGCCATTCTGTGATTCTGCATCACTGCAGGTCTCTAAAAGACCTATTTTTGATCTGCATTTTTCCTCAAGCACCCACAAATATTCTTTAGATGCTTTCCAGATCACCAGGCTTTTTTCTGCTGTGTGAATGCAAGTCTTGGATGCAGGGAAAGAGCACGAAAAGAGATCTTCAGACCAGCAGAGGAGCTCGCATACCTCATATGAAGAGGTTCAGTAAAGCAAAAAAGCAAGGTCATAAAAATCCTTGCATGAACTGCTTATCAATAAAGTCATTTGGAAAACTTGAAGGAGATCGTTGTCACAGAAGGAAGGATGCTCACTTTGCCAGCTGGTTAAGTGAAGCAAAACTCCTGTCTTGGAAATGATGCTCACTGAGATAACAAAGGCAACTAGAATTATTTGGTACCTCACCAAAGAACAGGTTTCACAAGCCCGAGAGCTTTTGCCCCCTGTTTCTGTTACAAAGGCAAACATATAAAGGAATATTCAACAAATTTGTATAGCTACATGATGATTCCATAATGTCTTTTTAATGGTTTGCCTTCTGTACGAGATCAAATCTTCATGAGGCTTCAAGAAATCCATCACAGTCGTGTAACTCAATCTGCCACTGAAATGGTATCACTTCTCTTTATATTTCTACATCTTTTACCACTTCATCCAACACATTCCTGCCCCTAAGGCCAATCAGAAGTGTGATAGGAAGAGCCAGAAATTACTTGTTCCTTAAAACTCCCACTGCTTGAGAAAGTGATTTGTGTTTTTATCAGAGTGTTGTCATTTTAAACTTATCTCACTACTGATAGCGAGTGTAAAGGCAGATACTGGAACATGAAATATGATTTTTTATCTAGCACTAAAGGGCTATCACAAACTCCTTTTGAGAAATGGCTCCTTGTTTACAGTATTGGAAGGTGCAGACACATGGAACTTTACATGTGTGTCCTTTCGCACGTTTTAAGCTGCTTATATAAACTTTTACAGTTCCTCCTCAGAGCTGAACACTGGAGGCTATTTCCCAGTCTTTCAAAAAAGGAAAGTACTAAAATATAGGCTTGAAATTCTCAGGTGCTCATGACTGTTGCGTTTTTAGAGCAAGAAACACTTGCAAAAGTTGTATATAAAGTTTTAACCATTTACTTGCAATGACTCTTGGCTTTAGAATTCCTGAGTATTGCACCCACCACAAACACGCTACACAAACATTTTTGCAGCCAGGTTCAAACTGGATGTGCACTATTTACACACACACACCATCGACTTCCTCACCCCCAAAGTTCACTCAGCTCAGGGGAGAGAACATGGCAGCTGTGTTATGCCACACGTGATGAAGCTGCACATGCAGATTTGAACATAGATCTCCATTTCAACAGAAAGAGATTTCAGTTTGCTCCTTTGGTGCCTCTTGATGAGCTCTAAGAGAAACAGAAGACTTCTTCTCCTTTCCCTTGGCTTCTTGCCCAACAAATTTTGCTCACTCACTGCCCTGAAGACAGCTCTTGATTGTGTTTTGATGTTTCTGCTGACCTATCACTGTATTGACCGTGTGGCAGCCAAAACACGGATTTGTGTTCTCATTTTTCCCCTGCACTCCTTCCACTCAATCAAACAGGCACACGAACTTCCACCCAACAGGAGAATGCTTTTAAGCCATGCTGATGCTCCTGGGAGCAGTGTCATAGGAAATCTCCTTTCTCTGTACAGAAACACAATTAGCTGACTGCCAAGACTCGCCCTTTTTTGCCTTTCTATCCTCTTGTTTTGTTTTGCTTCTCCCCACCCTCAGAATAAAACAGCTATACTGACCTTTGCCATGGAAATTACAAAATATTATTTTAAAAAAATATTTCCTCTGTGGCAACTCCTTCCATCCTATGAAATATTTAGTGAGAGTGATGTCAAGTACTGGATTTTTAATTTGGTGTAAGTTGCTGGGGACTATTTTTTTTTGTAAGGTGAAAGTGCCCATTTGAGTTGTCATCAGGTGACACTGCTTGCTGCAGAAACAACAGATACAAATATGCCTTCAAAGCATTTCTCATCCTATGTTTTTGTGTGCGGGGCACACACAAAATTAGGTTGAAGTTTGCCCTCAGTCCCTTACACAGCATTACAATCCCACATTGCCTTACATTTTTAGCACAAGTTATAAAACTTGAATTCTTGAGAGCTGTTGCGCGTGAACAGAATCACGTCTACTCCATGAAGACTTCATTGTCCTGCCCTCGCTTTTGCCCATTTTCCTCTCCATATTTAGAACTATTTGCAATACACCCCAGCCTGTATCAAAAGCCCTCTCAGCACTTGGCTTTTCTTCTGGGGACCATATTAGCCAGAGAGTATCTCTGGTGACACATCCATTTGGATGGAGGGACAGGTGGCATGGGCTGGATCTGAGCTATCTGTACCAAGCACTGGGTATATCAATTTTCAGCTCTCCTACTGGTTTCCAGAGTGACCTTGACCAAAAGCACTCATCTTTTGGTTCCTCAGTTCTCTATCCGGACAGCACAAATTAATCCTGTTTCCTGTTCCTGTCTTTTTGTATCAGTGTTTTGAGACAGGTTGAATATGCTGTTAAAAAGTCACAGCTGGCAGAGTCTTTATTACTTGGGTGCTGCCAACTCTGCAAAATCTGATTTTCTCTCTGACTTACACCAATATTGGAAGCAGAACTGGAAGCATTCAGTCTAACTCGTGGTTCTGCAGTCTGTTCATCAGGAGGCATTCAGGCATGGCTCACTGCTAGGAAGGCTGTTAGGCACATTTGCATACATAATGCTTCTAATAGGTATTTATTAGGGGTTTCCTAATGGCTCTTCACCAAAATACATAGAGCTGATTGTCCTTTTCGGGCATAGCTGGAGGCACAGAGCATTGAGGCAGGCACTGAGAAGCAGTTCAGCACCAACGCCCACCACCAGAGCACAAGCTGGTTGTCTGTGCGCACTGGGATATGCTGCAGCATCAACAATTTGGGACAACCCCCTCAGAAAATCAAGACTGGTGAAGCTGGTGGAGAGGCAAAGACATCATGAATCATAGATAATCTACCCTGAAAGAGTGCCTCAACAGTGTTCTTCAATTACCGGTGGAGAAAATGAGGAGTCTCGTGTTTTGTCCTAAATCTAGGACCAGATCCATCTTTGCATTTTGCAGGATTTCCTTTTGCACGTCATTCAGGCCCAGACTCATTTGTGCAGACCTTTCTCTCCAAGTGTAGGTTCCACTGAGAAAAACACCACAAACCAGTGATCAGTGTGGTATTTTGCAGCTGAGGCTCCTCTGTGACAGCACTCAGTGATAAAATCAGCACGTCCTTGTTCTTGCTGCTTCTGCCAAGTTCTGTGTTGAGTTCATTCAGTTCCTGAGGGTTCCTTAGGAAATCCAGATTCCCATGGCTTATACTCTGTGCTGAAAGTGGGAATGCAGATACTGTGACAACATATTTGAGCTTTTTATCCACAGGAACTTCTTCTAATACCTTCTTATAAATTGGTTAAAATGGGAAGAAATATCTCTAAGATATGACTCTCATTGATTTAAGTAAAAACAATAAAACCAATCTTTTTAAAATGTAATTTATCAGTTTTGAGAAAAAAGTGCAGGTGAGGAAGAAAGATGATTTTTTTTCTGGGTAGCAACTATGAAGTACCTGAAAGCTAAAACAAAAAATGCTTTAGGGCACTTTTTACAGCCTCTTTGTCCAGAATGGTAAATAATTTGTTATTAATTTCATCAGATAACATGGATGCAGCAGACCTTTTCTCCTAACCTTTGAATTATACAAAACCTGTGCTGTGTGATCTGGTAAAAACCTTGTTAGAGATACTAAAATGGTCTCATATTCTACTGATTGCAGGTAAGTTTTGGGTCCCAAGTTGAATTTTGGGTCCCCAGTAATGTAGTCAAAATGAATATAAAATATAAATATGTTTTTTTGAAATAATAATAATAAATTTAAAAAGAAACTTGTTGTTAGAAATATGAGGCTTTGGAAATAAGGATGTGCCAGAAAGAGGTTTGGCAGAGCCCCTGCCCATTTGGATTTCAGTGCAAATGTGGTATCACTCCCTGCGGACATTTTCACGACGGACAGCTGGATGTTTAGCCCTGCTGAGGGGATGGTACCTGGGTGAGCCCAGAACTGCACAAATCAGAGGATGAAACAGGTTAAACCAAGAGAAAACTCCAGGTTATTCAGTTTCCAAACCCACAAATTGCTGCTGAGTGCCTTTCTCAGGGACATTCATCACAGTCAAATTTGTATGGCAAGGCAATAGGTGGCCTCCCAGTGACAGAAGAGCTCCAAATACAAACTAAAGCACAAGATCTTTTCAACAAAGTGGGAGATTCTCTTTTTTCACTTGCTTTGCTTTCATCATGTTAAAAGATGCCAATGTAGGTACGGTAGATCTGATTTAGAGGATATTTTGCCTTTGTTTTATATATATGTTTATTTGTTTAAAATATACACGCAAACATCAATGCCCTCACATGATATATCTTCATTGAATGCATTTTATTTGGAAGTCCCTCAAACAACTGCACCTTAAGCAGAGCCTCTGCATTGCCCATTTCAACCCCAAGTGCCAAGATGTGGGAAATATAAAAGCAGCTAAAATTGAAGTTTGTGATAAGCATTCGATAGCAAATTAAACTAATCAGAACTTCTTTTCTATAAGAGCAAGAACAGCAACTTGTTTGAAAAGCTACAGCAGCTGCAGTTGGATTAAGGCAGAGACACGGTACCTTGTATTTATAGAGCCTGGTATTAATTACTAAATATAGAAATAAGGGGTTTAAATCATGATGGTTAACAAATTTCTCTCAGCCTGATTTTTGTCAGATTTCAACGAGCTCAAAACATAACAATTGTCTACTTTTTTTTTGTCCTTTTCTTCCCAATCCCATGCACTGTAACAATAGCAAGCATAATTGTTAAGTAACAACTGCTTTCCTAAAACCAAAATGAGGAATGGAGGTGCCTGAGCTATTGAGTTTGGTATTGAATGAGAGCTCTTTTCCAATCTTTTGAGTTATGGAATAAAAAAATCCAAACAGAAGCAAATAATAAAATATTGTGTCCCTTTTTCCATTTCCTTTGACACCAATATTAGGAAGTCCATTTCCCCCTGGTGACATCAAAGATCCTTCAACACAGATGGAGAGCCTGATTTAACAGAAAGCTCCATGGTTGTGAGTCTGAAATGCCACAAAAAAAGGGGCTCCAGGAAAATCTGTGTGCTCTGACAAGGTCCCTGTGCTTAAACAGGCTGATTTGAAATGCTGTAAATGTAAATGCCCAGCCAATATTATTCCCTGAGAAATCGGCTCCTTGGCAAGCATGAGGCTTGAGAAACTCAGAAAATATCAATCCAGAATTATGTAGCTGACAGCTTTTTATTTTAGCTTGGATTTGCCTCACACAGCTACAAAATTCTCCCTTTTGCAGTACAGCCAGGCAAGCTGGTGCTATCACTTTGCAACACCCAGGTGACAAATAAAAAACAACACCCAATAATTTTCATGCAATTAGAAGAGAATACAAAATTTAGGACAGGGAAATTATGTGTTTACAACAGAAAAGAGTGCAGATATCATACTTTCCTCTGTCCTAAAGCTTACAAGGAATAATCCTGAGGCATAGAGCTCTAAAATGTGGTGTCAATTGAAAAACAGAAAAAAAACCCCAAACCAAACCTTCATAATGCGTTCAATTTCAGCTAAAAACCTTTTGCAAAAAATAGCTCGAAATTTTAGAAACATAATTAAAGAAATTTGCTTTTTTAAATTACAGATTGCCCTACTCTGGTACTAACTACAGCAATTATCACCATTTAGAAAAATTATACTATAAATAAAGTGGTGTTGCTATCACAAAGATTTGTGAAATCTTGGTATCACTCCTGTGATATACTTTGAAAGTGTTTTCCAAGGAAACTTCCCTATCCAATGTTCTTTACTATACTCTTTCAATATTATAAAAAAGTAGATTTAGCATGAGATAATGAAGTTCAAGATATCCAGAATAATTTGTAGCACTCGTCATGGTTTGGACTAGTTCTTAATTGTGAGCCCACAGCAGAAATCCCAAAGACAGAGTTTGATCAGCAGCCAGCAATAAAGCAGAGTCTTCTCCAAGTGAGACACAGCGTGCAGAAGGACTTGTCTGAATGCCAAATATTATTTTATTATTAGAAAATATATTTGTGAAACATACATTTTCTGGGACAAGTCCAAACTGAAGGCTTGCCTTTGCAGGCTCATGGGGGGAAGTGGAGATGGTACCAGAAGCACATGCCAGGCTGTGAAGTTAGACTTGCTCTGCCCTCCCTTTTGAACAGACAACCAAAGCTTGAACAATTTTATCTGTTTTTTTTTTTCTGAAGGACTCTGCTCTGTGATAGCCAGCCAGAAGCCTTTCATTCTCTCAGAGAGGTACTGAGAGCCACAAAGGGTGGCTGCCTCCTGTTACCTTTCAGTAGTGAGTCCTGACTGACCCTTCAAGCCATGTAACAAGTCACCTCTGCTTTGTCTGCTCCTGCTCAGGCAGACCTTGAGCTGCTGCTCACCACTGCTCCCTTCGTGGGTGACATGCCACCGACACCAGGTGACAACCAGGCAGTCAGCCACCCCACAGAGGAGCTCTGCATTTTATCATCAGTTGTGAAAATGTTCTGGAGAAGGACTCTCCCCCTGGTGTAGGGGCAGCAGCACAAACACCCTCAGTCCCTGAACTCAGCCTCCCCAGTCCAAGGCTGAAATTGTGGTGCTTCTCCTTCACATTGGGGCTTTACACTCTGCCTTACCTTCTGTGTTTCTTCTCACTACCCATTTTCAGCAACTACTTGTGCCCATTAGTTTTCCTGATGGTATTTCACTCATTTAAAGTGACTCATGCACTGTGTTATGCAAGGAGCTTCATCTCTGCTTTCCTTCTGGTGCATAAGAGGGAGGAAATATTCCCAGCTCTCACATTAATGCAGCCCCAGTTGGTAAATATCTCCTGCTAAAAATGCACCCCGAAGAAAGCATTCTTAGAAAGATAATAGTTACGAAAAAACCCCTGTGCTATTATAAAAGTCTGGGATAGTTTGCTAACTCCTATGTTTTTGGTTTCTTTCTGTGCAGACCCAGTTCTTAAATCTTTCCCAGAAACACAGTGGCACTGCAGCAAAGCTTGAAAAAAAATTCCATCCCTTTGGAAAGAGACTCCTCAATTCTGCCATCTGTCTTCTCCTGGCCAGAAGCATTTAAAATAATTTATCTAAAAACGCCCCTTGGGGAAGGCCTATCTTGGTGCATGTTTGCCTTTGAAGCCAGTTTGTTGGTGGTTTATAGAGAGCCAAAATTAGCAGATGACACCTGAAGGGAAATTCTGCTTGCTCCCTCAAAGGTCAGCTCAGTAAAGAGAGCAGCATCCTCGTTTGGGCACATGACTTGGGGGCTCAGGGGCTCCACGGTGACAACTTCACTGCTGCCATATGCTCCAACCATCTGGGTTGACCCAGGGTGATGGATGTGGCACAGCGCTTTTTTTCACTGAGGATTTCTAACTGGAACCAGGCACCTTTTGCAAAGGAATTTTCATTCCTGGGAAAATATATTTGCAGTAACATAAACCCCATCAGTTGAATCACAAAAAAGAGATGTGAAAGGGTTTGTGGTTGCTCACTGGGCATTCAGCTACTCGGGCACAGTCGTTAAATGCCCAGAGCAGAGCGTGGAATGTGTCTGCTAAAAGTTCAGTCTTTTATAGGCTGTGATTCTAAAAGTGAATTTGCTAACGTGTCTAATGCTAGACACAGCTGATTTCCTTTATATATTCACTCAGCAGTGGTTTATAGTTAAAAAAAAAAGCCTATTATTTTTAAAAGGTTATGCTGTGCAGTTTTTAAGAGCCACAAAATGCTTCCTACAAATGAGAGCTGGAGTTATGAGAGGTTTCAGGTTCAATGAAGTAGTCGAGAAGTTCTTTCAAACATGACTTTGTCATATTTAGTTTCAGCTGTTTTTCAAAGTAAGCATTTGCATGCTTGGTAGGTGATTGGGTTGTCATTCCAATGTTGAGCCTACAGATGTTGGACTCAATGAATCTCTCATGAGCATTTTTGACTCTGCTAGGATCGACAAGGAAACAGGGAGCTGCCCAAAGGGTAAAGATAAGACAAAATAGACTGCAAAGTGTAGAAATCTGATGACCTAACTGCAAATACTGCTGGAAATGTGAGATTCATAAGATTCAGTTTCTCTCTCCCCATAATTTACGCAATCATTCATCAGTGGCATTTTAGAGCATTTTCTGATGGGACAGTTTTAATATTTTGAATATCAAAATGACATATTTCAATGTTTTCTTTATGTTTTTTTCAGAGATTTGCTCTATACCTTTAAGAGAATGTTTTTATAATCTAGCTGGAAAAAGCTAGAAGAACATGGATGAATCATAAAGCCAGGATTTAGATCCAGGCTTCATTAGTTTATCATTTATAAAGCATGCATTTATCAAGGTCGAAATGGAATGTGGTGATCTGGATGAACCACGTCCACCAAGTAAAATGTTGTGAATCATCAATTAATCTAGTTGTTATTTGAAAATATTTCATAATGCATGCAGATTTATTATTTTCAGGGTATCTGCAGTTGACCTTTATAGGTTTGTAATAAGTCACCCAAACCAAAGAATGAATCAAAAGGGTTCATGATCAAGCTCCATCACAACTATCTCACAGATGATTTGCTTTTCCAGATTATTGCCCAAGGTCCAGGCACTTGAGGTTCTGATGAGTGAGGAATAATTATTCACTGTCTTTTTACAATAAAAGGAACATCAAAAGATCCCGGGGGGTGACAGGTTCAAAACAAACAGACAGACAGACAAACATGCAAAGCAGTCTCTTTTTCATACTGTGGATAATTAATGTGCTTGGGCATATGGGACACACAACTCTCCAGCAGCTCAACTGGCCTCAGCACCCCCAGGCAGTGACCCATTCTTCCCAGGACAAGGCAATTTGAGGAACCCTTCCCAGTTTCTCAAGTATAAAATCATTTCCCCCCACCTGCTGCCCCAGTCCTTTAGTGAAGAACTGAAACAAGCAAATAAATGGATGACTCCAGGAAATCTGAGAGAGTACGAGCTCTCAATACACAGATAATAAAATGTAAACTACTTTTCCATTTTCAGATCATCAAAAGATACTCTTAATTAATTGTAGCAGTTGGTTTAATATATGTGAAGGTCTCTGCTATTTCCACATTGGCATCTCTTTGGAAGGACACTGATACCACAGGCTGTAATCACTCTTTCCTGAAATAATATATTTTGGCTTAATAAAGGGCAATAAAACATCTAAATTAATCTTCCCATGCCAGATGCACTATTAACCCCACGGCAAACAAAAAGGGAGGCATTATACATTTGTTTAATAACTTCTTTCTTATTAAAAGAACTAAATATATACTGCAGGTCTTCCAAAATAGGAAAAAAAAATCTAAAGTAAATAATCGTTTGTAACTGTGCAATATTTGATCTTTTATGATTATTTCTTTTTAAAATTTATCAGAGATAGTATTGTGTAACATAATCCTAGGAGACAATGTCCATGTATGTGTTCAGCTCTTCTGTTTTTGAAAATAAAGTTGTTCCTGGGTTTTATGACGTGCTGCACCATTCAGAAGCTCCGTAGAGCTTTCCCACATCAGTTTGCATATTGCAATTCCTCAGGCTAAAATGCCATATCAGGTATTCAAGACGTGTTGGGAAGGAGTTGTACTTCATTGCTGCTGCCATCAGAAATGTGTCATGGAACTTTCCACTGCCTTTACAGACACAAAACTCCACAGATTTCACTGGGATTGACGCCGTTGCAGGCAAGTGCATATGCACACAGGTATGATAGTTATTAATTGTGAAGTCGGCTCTGCCAGCCACAGATTTAAAAAGCCTTCCAGTGAAAGGCAGGTTCAGCTTTTTGACAGAAATCCTGTTCAGTCTTCATGAGAAAAGCCTTTAATGTGATGCCCATCAATTTGCTCGCCTTTGGATTTCGCTTCAAATATGACAACATCAATCAAATATGAGAGATCTCCAGGGCTGCTTTGCATTTCGGAGCCTGAGGGAAGCTTCTCCTGATGTGGCATTCTCACCTCACCAGTGCGGTGCCTGATTTGTCATAAAAACTTTGGTGGACTAAAATAGCCAGTTTATACAGATTGAGTAGCACCAGGAGAGAGAAAAGCCTCTTTGGTGAGAAATAAATCAGATGTGAACATAATGGTATCTCAATGGGTTTTGTAAAGACTCGTTTTGACCTGGTGGTTTAATGGATGGTAGGAAATGGGTGGAAAAAGGGGAAAGGTATAAGAAAAGATAAGGGGAATAAAGTCTTGGCTGACTAAATGGTAACATGGAAGAAATATAAGAGAGAGGATAGGGAACACAGACTTACTGAACCCAGGAAACCAGTGGGAATGTCTTCCCTTGAGGAAGCTTTAAAGCTCTCTGGTGAATCAAAGTCTCATGCAATCGTGCTCTTCAGGAACCTTCCTCACGTCTTATTGCTCAATGCTTGCTTTGCTTTTAACCTATTCCCTCTGCTGCATAAGCTGGGCTCACCAAAAATTTTGATGGAGAAGTCTTAAAAATTTTGATGAATAGTTATGGTAAAAATGTTCTGATAGCTTTAGGCTGTTCTGGAAGAGCAGGAAATACCCTTATGCAGTAATAAACATTTTAATTGCAGAATCACAGAATCATTCAGGTTGGGAAAAACCTCTAAAATCACTGAGTTATTATTTGACTGATCACCACCTGGTCAACCAGACCCACAAATATTACAAGTTTAATCTTGATATTTTTCCTTTTTTTCCCTCATTTGAAACTCAGAAACACAATTGCCTAGTTGCTGAAGTACATAATTGACTGCAATGTAAGGAAAATAAGTAAAAGATATAAGGAAAACATTTAAAACCTAAGTGTTCATTTTGGCCTGGAAAGTATTCCTAGGATCAGTATTTTATGGTAGCTGACGTAAGTGCCACAGCATGGTGAAATCTGCTGGACCCCGAGCCCTAACATTTGCTTCCTGATAAAGCCAACATTTTCCGACTACATTTGTTCTGAACAAAGGTCTTTTCCTGTCACTCAAAAGTAAAGATTGCTGGTACCACTCATCTGTGTTTAATTCCTGAAGTCCATCACCAGAAACAACCATATTGACAACAGTTCTCTCCCTTCTCCTCTGCTGCTGGCTTATTCAGAAGGAAATACCTGAACCCTCAAATCCAGATATGTTGCTTCCAATAAGGAACTAGAGAATGGCAAATTCACTTCAAATGTCCCCATGTTCTGTTTGGATGGTTGCTAGATAATAGAAAAGGGACAATGCTTTTCCATTTTACTTCTTCAAGCAAAAGTAGGCATGATTTATAACAAAAATCACTCGCTTTTATTTTAGAGGCCTATTTCAGGTTTCTTCCTTTCCCTTCTCCTCCTCTCCCCTCCCTTCTTCCTGTATTTAATCTTTGCTTGACTCTGTTTTCACCACATATACATTCTTTGACACGTAGGCATCTTAGTTACTTAAAACAAAGACTTCAATAGATGAGGAGAACAAGGCATTTGGTATCAAAATAAATAAAAAATCAGATGGGAAAAGCATCCATACCTATCTAGCCAGCAAAGGATATCTTTAGTTGACTTTTATAGTCCTCATAAAGAATGAGATGAGACCACTTACATGATTCAAGAGAGCACCTAAGCAGACAGTAGAATTCCAAGTCATAGTTATCTCATTTTAGTAGTTACCTCTTTTAATAGGATGTTATTTGGTATCAAAAAAATGACTGGGCCACTCACCCTGAAGAAATCAGCAGCAGGTGGAAGGATTATTGATTTCAGGGAGAAGAAAGTGAGCTGGAGGAGGAGGAACACTGAGAGTTTTAGAGCATTAATGTGGTCAGCTCATGAGGCTGAACCCTGCAAATGGTCATTCAAATGGTCATTTAGAGCTTATCATTTAAATGTGAAACATGTACAGTTTTCCTTTTTTGCTGCCTTCCTTGGCTCTGTAGCTATGTCTGCAAAGATAAAACTTCACACATCGTGTTTTTATGGTTTTGAGTAAGGGTGTGTGGTTTTGTTCATGTGGGGAATAATTTATAAATTTTTTTTGTAAATTATAGGTAAGACATCAATGCTTGGGTTGCATGTTAAAAAAAAAAAACAAACAGATTCTCTCTGTGATCATTGAAGCAGGGCAAGAATTATTAATATGAACCAAAGTAAATAATTTAACAAAAGAGACACAGGAGAGGAGAAGCAAAATATATCATGCATTCCACAGAAGGCCAAAGTCACAGACAAGGTTGTACCATGTTGTCAGTCACAGATTCTGAAGTTTCACCAACATAATCCTAATTTATCTGAACTCTATTCTCCTTGAGGAAAAAAATACCATTATCTCTATTTTAAAGATAAATCTAGAGAAAAAAACTCAAGGGAGCTTGAGTGACTCGTGCAAGGCCACAGAGGATGTCTATGTCAGAATACACCAATATCGGGATGGTGCCAAAACCCAAAGAAGGTGCTGCTAGTTTAATACTTCCCTCTTCCAGAAAGTGGCAAGGATTTACAATCCATTGGAAAAGCATCCAGCTCCCAGGCTTCCCTCTCGTGCCAGTTTAAAGTCTGAACTGCAGTATCATGATAGCTCTCATTACAAAAACACTGCTGGGCAGAAGGAATCCCAGATATGACATTTGATCAAAGCCGAATGTCACAATGAGGTTCTGTTCATTTCTACAGCGGCAAGGCATTCGAAACAAGATTTTTTGGTGGCCACCCAGAGGTTTAACCAAATGATTTCTTTTGAGTCTTCTGTCATGATTTTCACCCTCAGTATCTCAAATCACTTGAGCCAGAGGAAATACGTAAACCAGATCAGTAGAATGCCAGAGGATAGATGGAAAGGAAAGGTTACTGGAGAAACTTAGGTGCTCTAAGTCTGCAAGAAGAGTCTGCTGACAAAAAAATGTAGTCATAAAAGTATAAGTCTATTTAGAGATATTCACAGAATAGGTGCAGCAGACAATGAACAATGTCATTTTTTGAAGGAAATAATTATTTATAACAAGGGAATAAATTAAATATTTGCCATGTCTTCTGTGATTAACCTCACCCCCTAAACTACCACCAAAAAAGAATTCAGGATGGTGGAGCCACCATCCCTGGAGGTGTCCAAGAAACAACTGGATGTGGCACTTGGTGCTCCGGTCTGGTTGACAAGGTGGTGATTTAGAGATCTTTCCCAACCTAAATGATTCCGTGATTCTGCAATTAAAATATTTATTACTGCACAAGGGTACTTCCTGCTCTTTCAGAATAGCCTAAAGCTATCAGAACATTTTTTGCCATAACTTTCCATCACCATTTTTAAGACTCCTCCCTCAAAATATTCCATCAGCCTGAGCTAGAAGCACAACACCTCTCGTTACGTGCGCGCAGTGACCATGCTGCAAGAACCTTTTCCAGCACTCGCCAATCCCCTTCTGCTCTGTTGATGCAGCAGTGAAAAAATGACGACAAACACCTTTGAACTGGGCTGTGCCACAACAGAAAGTCTAAACCAGCATTTAGGGTGGCTGGAGGACACACAGAATCAGGTCCTCATTATGGAACACAAGATACATTTTTACACAGCAACATTTATGTCTTCTATATACATGTTTAATAATATCAGCTGATTAATTTTTACCAAGAAGCCTGGACCTAGTGGTTAACTTTCTGCTTCCATCAGCTTGAAAGAGCAGCCCAAGAGCCATCCTACACCCCATAACCTGAAAGGGATAAAGATTTGTTCAAAAAAATAACCTTTTAGTTTCAGGCAGAAAAAGGAAGAGCCAAAGTCTAACAGCAATAAGTGAAGAGGACGTGCTCCAGTTCTCTTGAGGCAGCATGGAGGAAGCCAGTATTTTTGGGTTTACTTTTTCAAAAGCTGCAGTAAGAGTCAAATTCAATAAAAAACTGTTCTATAAAAGGAAGGCTTTCCACATTTAAGTGCAAGTTAAAGTTTTCTGTGCAGTGACACTTTTCAGAAAGCTGTAAGGAATGCCCAGCAAAGTAGGCAATGGACTGAACAACACCAAGGGCTTTAAAAACATTTCACAAGTCCCATATGGTGAGAAAAGCTCTCCTGACAACACAAGTAAGAGCCAGAAGCTAAAAGAAACAAGTACAGACAGGATGTCTGATCCTGCAGCTCTCGAAGGGGAAAACTCCCTTTGAAGTCCATAGGAATATGAGCAAGGATTGCAGCTCCTATCACTTTTCTGTCATCCTCTATCATGCATCTAATTTAAAAGCACAAGTTCCATTTGAGAGGCTAATTCTCATCTTTCTCCCCCTCCTTATTCCATTTTCTCCTTCAGCAGCTGTTTTCAGCCTAATTCAGCCACCCATGAGATGTAACCGGATCATTCGGCAGCGGCCACTCCATTATCAAAGGGAAATTCAGGCAGGGAAAAGTGTTACAATTTGAAGGCAGCATTTAATCCTTCCAGAGTTAAAAGACCTATGACTGACACTCATCTGAAGAGCTGCTCTTGAAGCAGCCTGCACCCCAAAAGATGTGACAGAAAGTGAATGCAGGTATCAGCCAGCTCCTGGAGCTCTCATCCTGGGGCAGATGAGCTGAGCTCAGGGGGTGGGTCCACCCAAGGGGATGAGATGCAGCAGAGCACCTGAGCCAGGAGACCAGATATTTGTGCAAAGACTGGTCCAGTAGAAGTTCTGAGGATTTTTGTGCCAAGTCTAGTCCAGATCAGATCCCCATCTGATCATCTCCTCTGATGAAATGGAAAAAAGGTACATCAAGTTTATGGATCTTGATGGATTCGGGGACTAACTCAGTACTGAGCTTCCCAGCCTCATCAGGATTTGTGAGAGCATGGACTTTCTTTTCTTTCACTATTTTTAGCTTCTATCTGTTCAGAAACAGATTTTCTACTGTCTTGGAAACTGCAGCATTAAACCCAGGAGATTGTTGTGCAGTGTCAGTGCATTGACAAGTGAATGGTCCAGGGGTGGATGGTACCAAAGAAGAACTTTTGAACATTACAACTGGAAATTTAGGCTCCCAATTTCCTTTTTGGATCCACTCTGCCATAAACTAGAGGCCCTCAGGAAACATTATGTTCATTGTACTCTAATTAGCTGATGGAATAAAGGCCAAGGTGCTCAAGCTTGATTATTCCTATGTGTCGGGGTAGAGTTCATGGGATATTTTTAATCCAAATGCTGACACTGTGTTGATTACATTTAATCAAAGAACAAACAACAGCACACTCTTTATTGAATAAAAAATGCATGTAGAAATATTTATGCCTACGTGAAAAGCCACTCCTTCTCTACTGTCAGTATTAAAAGCAATATTGGAAAGGCAGTGCATGCTCCGTAAGATTAAAATTTGAAAGGAAACCCTCAGAACTACCAGATCAGGATTTCCACACGAATTCTTCTACAAAATTAGAGTGCAAGCTTGTGGGGGGTGTTTGCTTAGTTATTTTTATTATTGTTGGGTTTGTTGTTAATGCTGTGTTTGTGAGAAGGGACATAAAATGCTCAAGATGGTGCTCAGCTGGTTTTCAATCAAGACAGTTTGGAAATGCCACTCCAAAGGACTAGGCTGCCTGTTGCAGCAAAAAACCATAAAAGAATTCAAGGTAGATTTAGCTATTCTGTTGAAATGCCAATCACACTTCTTTTACCAAGTTATTGACATATCATAGAAAATAAATATGAGTCAGAATCAGACAGGTCAGACTGTCATGAAGATACCTAGTGTAAAAAAAAAAAATTATAGGATGTCCTTACTTTTTGAGTAACAGTTGGAATTGACTTCCTAAGGTTCAGAATGTGCTGGAAAATACATTTGCTAATACTGAATACAACTTAAATGGCATTCCTGTATGAAATAGAAACAGCATGAGGTCTCAAAAAATCAGCAACCTCATATTCCAAACCAGTATAATTTTCTTTTTCAGTAAAAGCTGTGATTTCTTGAGGGTATCATAGACTACAAAAACAATGCTGAGCTCTGTTTGATGACCTGCAGTCTTCTTGTTGAAGGTTTTATGTCCTGCTTGCAAGGTAGACATTTTAAAGACTTTGAGAAAATTTCTGAAATGTTTTGAAGTTATTAAACGTTGTGCCAAATATTCCAAAATTGAAAATTATTTCACTGCTCAAAATTTGACAAGAACCAGAAGCCTCAAGATCCTGAAAGCTTATCCTATTTGAGCCTGGCATTCTCTATACTGTAATTTCAGTGTCCTCCTGGAAAAGTACCTTCGTGTGACTCAGTGCTGGGATAAAATTATACCAGAACCTTGTTGTGTGTTTCCTGCAAGACAAATGATCCAGCTAGGTACAACATGTGCTGTAAATAGGTGATACAGCCTGGTTTCTCTTTCTAATAATATCAAAGAACCTTGTTCTTCACCACACTTTTAGTTTAGCTAGCTGGATACTCTGTGTATGGTACATATTTTCCAACAAACATAAAAAAGAAGTACAACCAAACAGAAGCTTTCAACCTTCAGGGCTCCCACAGAGCTCTGGGTAAAATTAGGGAAGGTTCATGCTTACAGGAAACACAGTGTGGGCTTTGCCAACTTTATTCCAGAAAACATATGGCATTTGCAACTCACTGCCACGGTCAGAGAAAGATTAAATTTTCCATCGTTCTTAAGAGAAATTATCTGGCACAGCCAGATGTCATAACAATATTTGCTTACAAAAAAAGATTCAGTTTTAGAAGCAGTGGCTCTGTTTTCATTCATTAGGTAGAACCAATGTGCATTGGATCAGAAAGGACCTGGAGCACAGCTCTGTTATATGAATAACACAGTGGAATCTGTTAATTAATGAATACTGTTAAATTTTGATCTCCCCAGCTGGTGGAGAAAAAGTTAGGCGGGTTCTGCTTCCACATCAAACTTTGGAGGTGATTGGGTGGGAAAGGATGGACTGACATTTATTTAATATAGACAGTCATGGAAAGAGGACCCCAAAACAAACTAGGGAGTTGTTATTAATTCCAGATGACATTTAAATTCAAAAACGGAATTCAAAAACCAGTTCAGAGCTGACAAGTCACCCTCTCTAGAGCCCATTTCAGGTAATTTCTCTTTGTTTCTCTTACCCTCACTCTTGGAATGTGCTTACATTCACCCAAAGCCAGAGCCCTACAAGGTCCCCAGCCTGAACTGAATGAAAATTCTTGGCTTTAAAAAGTTAGAAACCACTTGGTCACGGCTGTTGAATCAGAATATCTTTGAATGGTTTGGGTTGGAAGGGACTTTGAAGATCACCCAGTTCCTACCCCCTGCCATGGGCAGGGACACCTTCCACCAGACCAGGTTGCTCAGAGCCACAGCTTCTCTGGGTAACCTGTGCCAGGGCCTCCCCACCCTCACACAAAGTATTTATTCCTAATATCTAATATCTAATCTTAACATAATCTCTTTCAATTTAAAGCCATGTACCTTTTCAACATGCCTTGAGCAAATAACTTTATGCAAAAATAAAACACTAACACGGAGATGACACAAATTTGGCCATCAGATTTACTGTATCAGTGACAGGGTCTGTAACTTGAACCTTATTCTATAAACATGTGGTTTATATCAAGCATAAATATGATTTTAACGTAATTGATCTGAAGCTTGATGGGATAAAAATGCAACGTCAACCTTTTCTAGAATGGGATTTTATGAAGAGTGAGTTTCCTACTTCTGGCTTTCACTAAATGACTGAGAACTTGAAAAATAACTCTTTTTCTTTCATAAAATTGTATCTGTGAGTTCTGTCAGTTTTAGTGCTCCTATCTCGGTCTCTAGCAGCCAAGAGCACTGCATATAAAGTTATTCTTTTGTTATCATTGCTTTTCAAGCTGAGAAAGAAACCCCAGGTATTTTCTATTACTCATAGAAGTAGATCTTCACTTTTATAGCAAGATTATCATGCACTTTTTCATTTCTTCGAGTTTTAAAAAGCATAAGATTTGATTCAGACATTCACTTTGGAGCAGCCAATTATGGGTGTCATTTTTACAGTCAGAATTCCCTCTTCCACTGTAAGTTTATTTTTATACATCATAAACTCTTTCTGTACTGCTGAATTTTGCTAAAGGAACTTTAGGGAAAGCATGTAGGTGCAGTTGTCAACTTAGATACCGTGCACTGATATGTTACTTTTGATTTCCAGAGGGAGCTGACAGCGCAATAAAGTGAAGTCAAAACCCTGCTATCCTCTGTCTTTTGTTTAGGCAAAATGGGGAATATTGACAGCATGTTTAATCTAAAACATTTCTGAGCAGCCTTCAGCTAAAAAATATTTTTAAAATGTTTAGTAAATGCATAGAAGTAATGAAAAAACCGAAGGATATATTTGTTACCTCACTAATACAAAGGGTTTTTTGTTAGTGCTTTCCCATTAATGAAAAATTACAAATAGAGAGTTCAAAAAGAGTCCTCACTTTTCAAATATCTTTTTAACATTATGACCTATGTCCACATTTCTGATAGAAGGAGTATGAATTGAATTAGCTAATAAAATTACAGTAATTTATTGCATCATATTGTAATATTAATAAAGGACACATCATATAATTATGCTAATAAACTTAAATTCCAATAAAGTTGTGCCATTAAGGAGAGAGTACTGCATTTTGTAACAGAGTCTTCCTCTGTTACAAAAATCATCTTATAAGATACACAGATTGATATCAAAATGAAAGCTCCAATTTATTGGATGCTTAAGCAAAGCCTTTAGCCTTCAGATAAAAGCCCTGTGAAGGGCTAATTACTCAACAGGAAGCTAAAACCGATAAAGAATATGTTTCAGCTTCAGTATCAGAAGACTAAGGAGAGTCAGGGTAATATTTTTGTTTGTGCACTGATTTCAGAAAACCAGAGACCATTTATCCTTCAGTGAATGCTGGTTCTGTGGATGTCGGTCAGACAAGGACTGGAGCGGGTTTCTGGAGCAGCTCCAGCTATGCTTGGGTGTTGAATTGCTGCAGGAGTGGAGACCTCACTGTCCCTTTGTGCAAATTGTCCCATTGTTCAACCACTCTCCCAGCAAAAAAGGGTTTTTCCACATGAACACTTCACATGGTCACCTGACAGGCTTTGAGAAATTCCTGAGAGAATTCAAGGATATTGTGGTTGTGCTGGTGAAGCACTCCTTGACTTTCAGGAAGATGTGGCAGTCATGACCAGGTAGCCTCCTGTCTGTAACAAGGGATTTCAGACAGAGTTTTTGTCTTTAAAACAAAGGAAAAAAAAAATCACCAAATAAATCCTCAAATGTAATGCCCGAGCCTGAGTCTGATAAAGGTAAAAATACCTTGGATGCTTATTCAGACAGTTCCAGGGTAAGAAAGAAAGCAGAGAGGTCAAAGTCAAATGTGTCTGTGGTGTGTTTTCGTGGGAACAAAAGAGGAAATCAGGACACTTACATGCTTCCTTTGGAAAAAGAAATAAGAAGGAAAGCAAATTCTTCTGGAGGGTTTGTATGGACACACGCATACAAAAAATACACATATACACATATGTATGTGTAGACAAATAGAAACAATTTCAATATTTCAGAGCTGGTATCACCACGCTGGCAGGAGCTTCATTGAACCAGGGATGTGCGCATTATAAAAACAAATTTTACCTATTTTTCCATAGCAAGGAGATACCAAGTCCATGTGCAACATCAGTGTTCATTATTTTAATGAAAATAGTCACACTCAAACAAGAAAATAATGTGATTTAGAAGAGGATTACAGAACAGAGTTATTTTTTCATCTACTCACTAAGTATAAAACTATCTCATGGAGAAAGTTAGTAGTAATAATAATAATAATTATAAAAATAATAAATTAAATGCATTGTGTATCAGTTGGCTGCTCATTTTGAAATTAATAAACCCAAGTCTGTATAGTTTGCAATAGACAACTGTAAAGACAGGCCACGTTTTCAGCTGTTGTGAAGGTGGCTGGTTCATTTACTCTACTTAAGAGATCTAATTTCTGACGAAGCCTGCAGTTATTTAGGGTTAATAGTCTTTCCTCATTTCATCATGCTCTTGTGAACTCCACAATTTTTCAGGGTAAGTAGGCTAAGAATTATTCAGAGATGTTCTGAACTGAAAATTGTTTCCTCATCTCTTTCGTTGCCACTCCTCTGCAGGAAATAAAATAAGATCTCTGCATTTTCAGCAGTTTTCATACTCATCTTCCTGTTTTTAAAGCAAAGGTTGGCTACACAAACCTATGGTCTCCAATTTGGGATTCACTGCCTGATGCCAAGTTGGGTTTCCCACTAATTTTTTTGCTTTTCCTTAAAGAAAGAGTTCTTAAGAAAGGAGCTGCATATAAAATCCAAATTTCTCCTCCATCACCTCAAAAGACAGCAGAAAAGTTCTTCCTCTGCACTGAACTTCCTTTACATAATAAATGTGTCTTGTTCTTGTCTTATTTAGAATTACAGCAGGTAATTCTGTTATGATTCTTTTTTAAGCTGGACTGGAAAGATTTCAGCATGAATGCAATACTCACACAGCCATAATTCAGATGCGTGAGCATGAAAATGGTCTCTTAAAATAATGAAAATTTTAATTGTGCTCTTTCAAGGCTATAAATTTATAGTGCATGCTAGCTGACGAAAAACGTCATTGATGTAAGATTTCCAATTGATTTAATAAACACAATAGAATAAACCAAATTTCAAGATTAGTAGTAAAAACTGACATAAACTGTAAAGTCTCTGGTAATGTTTTTATCTGATTGTACTTGCCTTAAACCAGTTTAGAACCGTGCAGGAGACTAAGGTTGGTTTCCCATAAGCTTACAGCAGTACATTTGCCAGTTTGCCAATACTATCGACTAAGGTGAAAAAAGCAGCAGAGTTTTAGCTGTCAAGTTCAATTCTCTTGTTTTTCTGACCAAAATAATTTGGCAGATTTTTGCCCAACTGGAAAAAAACCCCACTGTTTGTTTTAGTAAGGAGACTACGAATATTTATTTTCAAACCATCAGTTTTCGTCCTAGGCAAGCATTGCAGTGCCTCTGAGCAAGCACTGTGTAAATGTTAACTGAACATTTATGTTAAACTGTGAAGAAAAAAAAGAAAGTATTTCTAATCATATTTGATAACACTTAATCTTGTAAAGAATTTTGTTAATATTCTAGGGAAAGAATAAAGGGCTGCTCCTTCTCCGGGCATTTAGATAATACTGCTGTCACAAACTCATGTGTGCAAAATGGTGAATTTTTTTCCACTGGGTCATGCTTTTTCAAAGCTCAGAGAGCCCTTTGGCCATGAGACCATATCAGAATTTCAGCTTTGTTTGATAAATCAAATTTCTAGCCTCCAGATACCAGAAACGAGACTAAGAACTTAAACCTCAAGATCCTAAAAGATAAATAAAAATAAACCAAACCCCACACTCTAAATTACTTCCATCTTCTCTTATGGGTCTGACTCATATTTGAAGACTGGTACTGCTGAGATGATTGGAGGGACAGAAGGAACAAAGACAATATCTGCTCTGGCTTTGGCAAGAAAAGAACTGTGCAATTCCTCTAGGTAACTACTGTGCATCACTACGGTTCCTAAAAGCCTTGAATTCCCGTCTTCTGTGCAGAGAGAAAAACCCTGCCTTTTAAAAAAAATATTTTTAACTAAAAACCAAACAAACCCACTGTGGCAAGGCAGGTGGGGAAGGAAGGGATGACACAAACTCATCTGTGATAGAAGCACTTTGGAATGGAAGTGAATGGTATTAGAAAGTTTAGTTTTTCTTTGCACAGGTTTGGAGTGCTGAGAGTTCTTATCACAGATCTGTGTTGTCATTTTGGAATCTCTGGCAGCAGGAGTCATTTGATGAGGATAACTGGAAAAACAAAAGCCTGAAGCTCAACATCCATGTCCAGGCTGGTGTGGGCTGGGTATGGACAGACACACGTGAAGAGCTGAAACGGGGCTGAAGAAATACTCATTACAGGCCTTATATGAGAAAAGCCCTATTAAAGATTTTTTTTCTTTTTTGGTCACAGTTCATTGACCCTGAAGTAATTAGCATTAAATATCACTTAGGGAAATTGCTAATCTGTAGTATCTGACACAGTGAAAGAAAGAAAGAGGAACTCGCTCTGACTCATGTAGCTTTGAACTTTCCTTTCTAAATACCACACAGCTTTCCAATCTAGTAGCAAGTAACCCAAGAGGTGACCCCCAGCCCCCAGGATAATTGAATGAGGGATGAAGCTCCTGCTTTCCCTGGAGAAAAGGCCTATAAAAAGCTGTCACTGTACATAATCATTCCTCTTATTCCAGTATGGATGAATGGCACTGCTCTCCTACCCGGAATCTTTATCAGTTTAAGTCGTGGCTTCTGAGAACTCCCAAGCCCAAGACCTGTGATATGTTCTATCAAACTGTCAGAGAGAGAAGCAAGGGATGCTGAGGAACCAGCCAGAAGAGGCTGGCTCTGAGAAACCGGCTCTGTCTCCATCCCTGGATTTATAACAAAGCTCACACCTCTCACCCCAAGTGATTTGTGGCTCATCAGGAGGACTCTAGGACGGCACAGATGTCTGCACCTCACCCTAAACGTCAGGACCTCTAATGTGGTGAAAGGGCATCAAAAAGAAAGCTTGGAATTTATATTTGTAGAAGTTGTATAGAAAAGATGTGTATTTTGGCTGCAGAGAGAGAAGGCTGACCTTAAAAGAGCTAACAACTCTTTATAGATCACTGAGAAGGGTTCCTGAGCGATATTTTCCCCACAGGTTTGTTTGGTTTCATGGTAGCAGCTCTATTGCTGTACCACGTTTGCAAATCACAACTTGCTGGACGTGTAAGGTGCTGTGAATGTTCCTAAGACACTAAAAACTCACTGTTGTGTGTGTAAGCATAGCAATTCATCTGTCTGGTGACACTTTTGTCAATATTGCATCACCCGGGAAATTCCATTTTATCCTAGAATCACTGAAGTTAAGATCTACTAGAGTGCAATTCCTACTTATTGTCACAAATAGTTTCCAACAAACCCCTTTACAGCATTTCTTAGCAACAACAGAAACCAAAAACAGTTTCTTTGGGGTTTTTTTGAGCCAGAGGGCCCAACAAAAACCCCTCTGCTCTATAAAACAGACAATAATGGTAAAATAGACTGTTCTTTAAAACAATTAAAAATTGATTTCTGCCAGAAAAGACTCACATGATCCACAACTGCCTTATATTCAGAGAACTTTTGGCGGCATTTTATTTGGGTTTTTTTGATCTTCCCTTTACAAGCCAGTGCTGCATTCCCACCCTTACTGGGTGGCTCCTGTCTTGCTATTTTACCTCTTACTGAGAAGGAAATGAACCTGTGCCACACAACCCTACCTGTCCCTATCACCAACCCCATTTAGTGCAGGAAATGTTTTCCTTGCTGCCTGGCTGGAATCCACTCCTCACTCAGTGACAAGTTCTTTGAGCTCTGTATTCAATTTTTTTCATGTAGAAGTCCAGAGAGGAGAGGACTTGTAGATTTATTTGCATAAGGGTCTGCAATCAGGTTTCTAAAATATATCTGTGAACACTGCACCAATTTCTTGAAGTCAGAGCTTTTTTTTTGAGCCTTGGAGGTGGCTCTGTAGGGTGGGGTATTTTGAGGCTTCTTACCTCATTTCAGTGGTATCAGGGCAATCCAAAGTAACTCTTCAGAACTCAGTGGAATCATCTAACAAAAAACCTACATACACACATGGAATAAAAGGCACTGAGTCACTGGAATGAGTCTGTGGCTGTTTGACCAGGCTGCCTTCAACAACTGTGTAATGAAAATGTTCTTTGCTGTGAGATTGGATCTGTTAGAGCTTTTCTCTCTCAAATCCCGTATAACACCAAAAGAGAGCTTTTACTCTCCTGTGATACATTTCATTCCTTTCTCTGTGTCAATTTTTGGATGTTAGAACTTCTTTGTGAAATTTGAGGACAATTCAGACATAGCAGCAGTCAAAGCTTTTTTGTGCTCTCAGATCTTTTTGTGGCAGAGATCTTTGTTGCAGGCAGGCTGGCTGGGCCTTTTCCTGACACAACTTTTTGTGTGTGATACACCGATGTGTGCGTCTACCTAAATGCTACTCTTTGTAAGTTATTCACCTCTCACAATGACACTAAACAAAACTTTTTGCTATTATCACCTTCTTTTAGCACATTGATTATTTTTTTGAAAAGTTTAGCTACTTTAGACTGTTCTGCAATAATTAACTGGTTGTATTAAAATCCTCAGGCCTGATATATTCATGAAATATTTTTAATGGAAGACTGGGGGCAGAAAGTAGGTGGCTGAAATTCCCTTTCTGCACCAGTAGATGATGTTGCTTGGCTATTGTGATATTTACCACATTGTAAAATACTTCCCCATGCCCACCTCCTCCAGCTGTGCTTTGCCTTTTATTTCTAATTTATGCTCAGTAGATGTGGATGCAGAACAGAGAAATGGCATCTTTGTAATGCCACTTAAACCACGGATGCTTAACCTTAAATGACAGTTTCTACAGATATTTTGAAAGGACAAGGTAATCAAGCTGCTCAGTTTGGCTCTTCTAAGCAAAAAAATAAAACCAAAAACCTTTTTAAAGTATCTTTGGATCAGATCAAAAACCTGCTCATTTTAGAATTAGGAATGCATTTGCTTCATAACTAGTTGAATGTGTTAATTTCTCCCTCTAATACTAACTTCCCTCCAAGGTTTTTCATGTATTTGTTTCATTTTCACCTGGCTTTTCCTATACTGTGTTTTTGGAGGGAGAATCCAATCTCTAATTTACCCTCACTGTGACTGAACAATGAGCAGTTATCAGGTAAAAAATGGGAAGTCAAAAGAGGCAATTCATTTTGTTTAGACAAACAACAGATGGATTATTTTATGTACTTCATGGACTTTTCTAAGGGAAAAAGATAAAAAAAAAAAGAAAAAAAAGAAAGAGAAAAGCAAGAAATTTAAAAGAACTGTGGTTTTCCAGACTTGAGAGTATTTGCCCAATCTTCCACTGAATCCCTACCCACCTTTAGTTTCAAAACTGCACAAAAAGTAAGAAGAGGCAGTAACTTAACATTTTTAACATCTTTACAGGCAATGCTGCAGTGAATAGCTCAGTACAGTAAATCTGATTTGTGCATTTGATCAGACACCCCAGACACAAACACACTCCACTCACAAAACAAGAATTGCATTGCCTCTTGGTCAGTATGCACCTCCTGCCATCTGAAACCTCACTGACCTAAAGACATATTCAGGTCTTATGAATTTACAAAAACTCCCTCCTAAAAAAGTGTGAAGAAAGCTCCTCCCATCTCCCACCTTTTGAAAAGCCTATGGTTTAATTAAATATTACCAAAACATGCTATACAAAAAAATATTGCTGTATTTGAATATAGCACGTTTGAAATACTGCTGTGAATACTCTAAAACAGTGAAACCATCAAAATTTAGTTTAGAAAGAGAAATATTTGGATATTTTTCGTTGTTGTTTCTTGGGTATTTTTTGTAGTTGTATTAATCTTACTGTGGCATGGACTAGACTTAGTTTTACTCAAAAATATTGCCAAAATTGGCTTCTAGCCTCTTTATAAAAGTCTGCTGATTTTCTTGTTAGGAACAGCTTTAATCTTCATTACAGAGCTTTGTTGTGGCTGGGGAAAATCCAGATTAATCTGACAGTGTTTTCTGGTTGGTTTTGTTGTTGTTTGTTTGTTTGTCTGTTTGGAGGGGGTTTTTTTCTGATAAGGAAAATGAAGTAATATAGCTCTCCTCTGGTCCTCTGGAACTGTGGAAGCTCTACTGCCCATTTCAAAAGGACTTTCCAGCACTAAAATTTTCTCCTTTAAAATTACCCAGTGTTCCATTTCTTGCTATTGTCAGGGAACTAAAAAAAAAAAAAAAAAGAAGAAAGTTGCCTTTCCAATCACATTTTTGTGCTTATCTTGACGTTACCACAATACTTACTCCTTTTTTTTGGCCAGACATAAAAATTTCAGACAGGACCTGTTTATATTCAAAAGAATCTGACTCGTTCCAGCCGTACATCTTTGAGTTCTGCACTTTGTTGACACAAAATTTGTCAACATGTAATTTGTCACGGGCTTGGTGGGGGTGGGGTGTCCTGGGAGAAATATGAGGGCTGAAACCTGCAATAGGCTGTGTCAAAGCTTTGCTCTGTGCCCTCCTGCAGTGAAAGTGCATTTCAGATGCTCAGCTCTCCTGCTTTTGGCCACACATCTACCATGCACATGCACAAATAGAGGTGTGATGGCTCTCTCTCCCTCCCTGTGTGTATTTTGTTATTCTATTTATTTGGCTCTGTCTGATGCTGCGTGAATGTGGGATTCCCAGCACCTGAAGGGATGTAAAATTTAACTATTACCTGTATTCCTTTCATTCTGTCATATTAAAACAGCTGCTTAATTATGCCATTTGCTGTCAGGCCTTTCTGCTTGAGATATGGAGACTTTCTGCACCTCCTCTGTACCTCTAATTCCCCACCTCTCAGTGCAGAATAAAAGCCAAATTTAAGGTGAAATTTTGGGGAAAGGAGTTTGTTTTGTTGCTCCCATCCATCCTCCTCACCAGAGCAAGAAATCCACCATCAGCATTAAATTGTTGTGCTAAAAGGCTTTACCCTGGATGCAGCAAAACAGCTGCTGATGGTGGACAATTGCTCTCATTTCCTTCAGTCTTAATTCAGTGTTTCAAAACTTTGGGGGTTTTGCTTCGGGAGTTTCTGTGAAACATCATCAAACTGAATTTTTACCAGATCATTCCCTCCATTCTCCATGAGAAGGGTGGGGTTAGTGGCAGTACAGAGCTTCCTACACATTATGGCGTTGTGCTAATTAAGCCTTACAGCCTGGTCATCTAATTAACTTGAAGTCCACGACACAGTTGTTGCCTGAGTGCTGCACTGAAGTCCTTAAAAGGCTTAACAAAAGTCAGGTGGGCATTAAATGATCCACTTTCATAACATTTTCCCAAGTAATTTAGGTACTGAGTTACAGCACAACTGTAGTACTGTATCTCAACAAAACTACAGTTTTGAGGGGCCCAAATGATATAATTTTTGATATTGAGGAAGCTTTATGATAATGGCATTCCAAAATGTCTTCAATTAGGCAGCTACAAATAATTGGTTACTCTGAACATTTGAATTTAAGTGATTTCATTAAGCTTAATACAAAAAGAGCCTGCCAAATGGATCTCTTCCTGGATGCCAAAAATTGAATGTTTTAGGAATAATATTTTTAAATACAGATGATTATACTTAAAACAATTAAAGCAATCTCATGGTTCATTCATTTTAAAGACCTTTAAATCATTCCAGTCTTGAATCTAATTTTAAACTTGCAAGCATTACTGAAGTGACTTGAAGTGTTTAATGCAATACATATGGGATGGTAATGTTGATAACTTCCCCTGGGCTAGGCTGAAAACAAATGGGATTTTGCAAGTTGTGCCTGGAAGAACAGCTCTTGCCCTAATAACTGAAAACCAGACAAGGTTCAGAGGACTGTTATTATTTTTGTTAAATTCATTATGAGCTTCTAAACCAAATCTGCCTTACTCTGCTACCACACTCTCCTTTCAGTAGTTACTTAATACACACTGACATTCATCCAATGGTTCTAAGAACTTCAAAGGGAATGCAACAAGCCAGAGAAGAACCAGCCTTTAACAGGTTGCCTGTGCACATCCACGTTCCCAAAGCTTCACAAAAACCTTGCAAAAATTATCCCACTGCCATAATATCACATTTTTTCAAGATTGCTGTTTCTTTTCAACCATTAATTCGTCTTTAATCCCTGTAATTAGCAAGGATGAGTATTTGATAACAAGAATTTCCTCAGCCCTCAAACATTGCTAAGTTTAAGACTGACAACCAACCATACAAAGTTTTGTTCATTTCTGGTTTGAGGTTTCCTGTTCAGTGACCACAATGTGCACATTTTGTACAGGTACATATTTCCACCTTCCTGTCCCTACTTCGAAGTACCTGTGATCCCAGCTCTAAATGCAATAATAGAAAATAACTTCCTTTTAAATAACCTTTTATGTTCATTCCATGCAATAAGTTCCTGGAGTAGCTTTTCACTCTCGCTGCGGTTACAGATCAGGGATGCTTGCCAAATTATTCCTTGCTGCAAGGGAAAAAAAAAGCAGGAAAGAGCTTGAACCAGGAAAGAAGAGAACTTACACTGGTCCTGTTCTCAGTGACAGCAGCTAACTAGGCATAAAAATGGGCATGGGGGGAGACAACAGCCTGCCTGACACTTCCATCTGTCCCACCCTCCCTTGTTCCTTCTGGAAGACTCTGATCTATGGAGGGGACAGCCCTATGTCAAGCCTCATGTTCTGCTTTGCTTTTGCAGGTACCTGAATTACTGCAAAGATAGCAGAGGATGCAGGGATATTTTATCCATACCCCATTTCCACAGAGGCAGAGTCCAGAATTCCTGTCTTCTGTAGGTATTTGCAATATAAACAGCTCACAATTCTTTCTCCCTTTTTCTGTCTGCCCCTGCACTGGAGTGTCACTCCACCTTCCTTTTGTACAAACCCCAGGTTTTTAGGCTGTAAAGTTGCAGGAAATTGAAGGAATCGGGTTATTGAAAGAGCTTTAGACAAAACTTTCTAATTGTATTGATTTCCCTTTGAAATATTTGTGTTATGCTTCTGCATACAGTATTTAGGCCTAATTTTACTTTTGAAACAGCACTATTTTATCTAACTAAATTAACAAAATATGTTTCCCCCCCCCTCATTCATTCCAGCACACCTAGAATGCTGGAATCATTCCAGCACACCTAGAATCTGAACATTTACCTGTAATTATGAAAATGACAGATTGCACGACGTTGTAAAATACATTGCTTCTAATCCTGACCTAATATGTAACCCAGACATATCTTCAGTCTTATCATGCTTCATTTGGGCATGAATTTCTTCTACTTCACTTGCAGCCTTCAATTTAATATAACAGTAACATCTAGAAGTAATCCCTAGTATTTATCTTACTGTGGATTTTAGATAAATCTCCTGCAACTGTATTAGTAGGTACAGTATTTTAATTTTTGGGAAAAACAATTTCTTGTTGTCACAATGTGGCTGAAAATTATTTTCTAATCTCTCTTCTCTCCAGCAGCACACCAGGGCTGGCTGGGATTTAAAACTTAACTCTTTTATTATTGTTTTTCCTTTTATTACAGCTTTGAAGAGGGATTTGGGTGAGGCCAAAGAATTAGAAAACTTTGCTAGGAAAGCTATAACTGTGAGGAAACATTATGAAACAAACCTGATGGAGTGGAGTTTGCTGTTTAGTTTTGTAATTCCTAATGAGGAAAACAACTGCACTCCTACTGTAAGGGGATAAGATTCCGCCTCTGCTGCCTCTTTCTGACAACAAAGAGAACCCAGGGGATGCAGAGCTGAAGTAGAGTCATACTATAACTGTTTTAAATGCTAGTGAGACCATTAGTTTCAGTGCTTCAGCTGAACTCCTTATTTTGCTTTCTGAGTTGACTACTCTGTGATGGCTGGGGTTTGAAAACGTGTATAAATTGGCTAAATAGTGTTTTTCAGTTAAAAGTCGTTTTATCTTGGTTAGCAAACAGACACTGGCTACTCCATGGTCACCATTACAAAAGGAATTATCAGGTAAATAACAGTTTTTAGATTCTCAAGGACTTCTTGAGGACTAGGTCCCAGCATTGAATCTACCTGATTCAAATATTATCCTGATAGAAGAGATCTGTTCTGTCAAAGGCTCAAAGATTTATTTCTCTTCTCTTCTCTTTTCTCCCTCTCCCTCTCCCTCTCCCTCTCCTCTCCTCCTCTCTCCTCCTCTCTTCTCTTCTCTTCTCTTCTCTTCTCTTCTCTTCTCTTCTCTTCTCTTCTCTTCTCTCTCCCCCTCATTTTCAGCCATTCCTGGTCTTTGGGAGCTGCTCATTTGCTTCAACCCTTCTTTCCTCTGGGCTCCTCCCTGTGCCTGCCCATTGCTCTGTGCAGGCACATGGTGGAGTCCAGGTTCAGCCACTCTCTGTTGTGATTTTGCCAGTCTGCAACAGCAACTGGAATCTGGGCAGAAAACATTCCCAGGACTCATCATCTCCGTTATGGTTTGACCACTTAATGATGCCTCTCAAGGTTCCTGTTAACATCAACAATGTAATGTGTAAATGAACAAAATATTAAGCACAGCTAACTTTATAATCCATTTTTTTTTTACCATGATTACTGTACTAACCTAGACAAATCTGCTTTGTCCTGCTGGGTTCTGCCTCATTTTCACAACTCTTCCTTACAGTTTCTTCTGGAAACATCTTTCTTTACAAAGTTATCCAATTGTGCTAAACCATCATTTTGTACCAAGCTTTCCCAATTTTCTAATATATTTATTATTAGAAAGCTATTACTTAGCAATGGCAACTAAAGAGTTTGTTAAATTGTAATTTGAAAATGTAAAAATTTCCTTTTTTTTGGTTACAAAATTAAAATAACTGAACCACCTCCCAAGTTTTTTTTCCCAGTCTTCCAATACAATTAATTACTGTTAATATTTTACTAAAGGTGAATCCCTAACTTCTTACAATGAAGTTATAAAGAAATGCTTAAAAGAAAAGCCAACCTCTGTCTCACAGGGATGTGACTTCCCACTGATGCAGATCTATCACCTATATTAATTTTGCAGAATTTGTTCCAACAAGCCCCTCTCAAACTCTGCAGAGAAGGAATGTGTCAATAATCAATTTAATCCAGTTCATGGCACTACAAGTTTTTCACCACAGAAACGAAGAGTTTGTGCTTTGCAAAGCTGTGTGCTCTCAAGAAAATCCACTCTGATGAACAAGGGTGGAAAAATGGCATTCTCTGAGTTTGCTTTGAGTGAGCCTGTAGGAAGCACGCTGGTTATAAATTATTAATGCAATAAGCCAGAAGGCCTAAGAAGAAAAGCCCTCTAGGAGAAGGGAAAAGGTAGCATGGGAAGGCTTCATTTACATCAATTTTTATTCAGCACCAGTGCATTTTTCACTCAGCATTTTGCTGTGGCAAGGCTGCATTCTGAGCCTGGGAGTGAAGCTTGGGAGCACGAGGGAGGAGGAAAAGACTGAGGAAGGCATAGACTGGGGAAAGTCACTGCCCTGAGCAAACTCTTAGGTGGGGGAATCAAAGGCAGCAGTCGGATCCTGTGATGGGCTCAGAGGTGTCAAGCGCTGCACAAAGCCCAGGCTGCAGGACCAGATCACCAGTGGCAGCTTTCAGTAGAACCTGGAAGTAGAGGTTTGTCTGAACCTGAGCAGGGAGGAAGGGCAAAGCCAGCGCTGGGATGATCCTGACTGCTTGAATTTGTGGGAGGTGATTTAAAAAAAATAAAGGTGAGAACCTCATGAGTGAGGAGCTGTGCTTCAGAAAGCCAAACAATTGGTGATTGGAGTGATGTAGCACCAGCCCTGCCTCTGTCAAACTCTTTGAACTATAATTATCTTCATTCAAATTTTAAAAATTGATATTTTTTCACTAACATGTGCTCAGTTGCAGCTACCCACATTAGAATTACTGCCAGGTGTGAGGGAGAGGCAAGGGCAAACAGAGGAACCAAAACCTAGATTTCAAGAAAAGATATTAACTTTCCAACTCGAAAATGGAGCCACAGTTGCATTTTCACCTCACATTATGTCTCTCCAGTTCTGGTTTTAAAAGTAGTCCAGCATCCTGACGTCAACATTTGGCAGCAGCAAAGATGCAAGTTAAGCTGTAATTATTAATGCGTTTCCAGACATTTTATGGTGAGAAAATTGTCCAGTTTGCTTTTCTAGGTTTTAGCTATGTATTTGTAGACTTTATCTCCACTTACTTTTTGCCTACAACAAAATTAACAGCTAGCAAACAAGAGTTACAGACAAAGAAAACTAATCATTTGTGAAATAGTCTAGTTGGAAAATAATCTGAACTCTTCTCTTTTTCTTACAGAAAGGAATGCAAACTCCCAGATTTTTTTTTTTTTTTTAAGAAAGTCAATATTACTTTGCATGAAAAACAAGAGATTAATTTTTAAATTTTCCAGTTGTTTCTGTTTCCAGGATGTAAATCTGAGTATTTGCAGAATTCATTACACTTCCCTAAAGGTTCTGCAAACTTTAAACTAGCATTATTCAATTATGTAAAGAAGCAGGAAAGCTTTTCTTCTTTGTGTCTTGATATACATAATAGCATAAGTCAATATTCATGCTAATATTAATTGGAAAATGAATGCCATTTCATTATTGTTGTCAGAAATAATAAATATAACCCCCTGATTAAGTAAATAGGTAACACCCCAGTTTCCCCACTTCATAAGATCATTTTCAGTGTTTGTTTATACATGACTACAGTCATGGGTCAAAATCAACTGTGCTAAGGTTGTTTAAAAGCTGGGCTAATATTTGGCTCCTTTTATGCCAAGAGGAAAGTTCAGTGGGCTTCTCTTCATGTGAAAATCTCCAATTATATTTTAAAGAACCCCTCCTTCCCACGCCTCAGTGGCTTTCCCTCTAGAAATCCTAACTGCCATTAAAAAATATGGACATAACGAAGATATTTCTTAGGGTTTTGAGGGTTTGTCTTGTCTGATAAATATATTTGAAAGGAACACACTCACATCATTCAGACTCTTGTCCAAAAGTGATTATAAATACATGCATAAATCTGAGAACACCAAAGGAACATAACAGATAAAATTTAGGCTCTTGAAGTTTAAGCTAAGTTCTAAATCATTAAAATTAGTTTTAACCATGCAAGTTTAGAGAAGTAATAAATAATTAATAGACGTATCCACAGCTCTCTGCAAATTGATTTTAAACCATAAGCACGTTCTGTTTAATCCTCAAATTAAAAAATGTAAGAGAGGGATTGGTGACTCTTCACTAGGGATCTGAGGGCTTGCCTTGCCATTACCCTGACAGCATTTCACTGACCTGTGTGATGTTCCTGATTTTCATTATTAAAAGCAGGCTCAAGGCCAAGGAATGAGGTGAAAGCTACACCTTGGAAAAGAGTGTTAAATGGTGACATCTTGCTTCTTGATATTGATCTTAATCTTTAGTCCTGATTTTTTTTTTTCATAATAAAACTCAGAAAAGCTATTAAAAAACCCCTCAAAAAACCTCCTCAAAAAAGCTATTAAAAATTTTATTTATATTAAATAAAATCAGGTTTATTTCCTGTTGCTGCAATTTTGTGGTTACAACAACTCGTTGTTCAGAAGGCTGTTCCCTCAAAATAAAGCATCATTAATTACCTCAGTGTGCATAAGCAGGTTCTTTTTTTCTTTTCTTTGAGTTTTGCTGCACGTGTATAATGCTAATTTTGCTCAGTATCTCTGTGATTTCAAACTGCAGCACAACAGGCACATCTTTAATACCTCTCATAAGAATAGCCAAATATATGTGGCTGGAATATTTACAGAAAATGCAGTCAGATATTGTAAAAACTTGTGTGCTAAGTAACAGAGTAACAGTTCACATCACAGTTGTGATAGGTAATTCAGTCTGAATCACACCAGGAATGATAACAAAAGAGTATGGTGATATTTGGGAAATTGTCCTTCTCTTAAGGTCCAATGCTGAGGTGCTGTGTGCTCTTGGAAAGGTCTTTTCAGTACTGGTTTCTCTGCTGTGTTTGCCACTTTCTGATCATCCTTGCTGTGTAAAACATATCCTCCTGCTGGACCACGCCTCTGCATGCAGTGGCAGAGCACTTGGTGCTGGTGCCTGATCTCTAAGAACCATGAAATATTACTTTAGTACCACTGGTTTGGGATCGGGGCTTTGTTTGGGTGTTGGGGGTTTTAGGTTTTGCGTTTTTTTCCCCATAGTTGCTGCACTGGAGATGACAAAAATCCTCCAGGGCACATTAATTTTCAAACATTAATTTTAAAGTTGATTTCGGACGAAGGAGGAACATCCAGGGACTAAAACTGGATGCAGTGGGATGGAGTGCAGAGGTCCCAGTGCTTGGGTATTTCAAATGCAACCCAGCCAGTTCTTCTCTTCTGCCTTTGTGGCTTCTTTATCCCTCATCTGGTGAGAGCAGGAAGCTCTGGCAGAAGAAATCCCCTGATTTTCCCCTCTTTTGCCTGAGTCACAACTACAGAGAAGGTGTCCAGAGTCTGCAAAGGTCTGTAATAATGGAGTTCTCTATTATTGTGAAGCTCTGTGGTAAATAAACTAAACATTGTTGAGGACTCATTTTTGGATGTGTTTGCCTAACTCCAGCTGAGTTCTAACACCAAAAAACCACACAGGCCCTTTTAATGGAGATGCAAAACTTCCAACACATTTTAGCCCAAGGTAGCCAAGGTTTAAGTGCTTCACTACTGAGGTTGCATAAACTCCAGGAAGTTGCTATTCATTAATGGGGGTGAGGAGACTTACCCCCTGTAATTAACAAGTCTCCTAAAGCCTGTATTCTTCATCACCATGGATTGTGAGAGAACAAAATTGTGTGATTTGCACAAAAGCAAATGTCAGCTCTTTGTGACTCAGAACTAATTAATATTTCTAAAGCCTTTAATATATCACTGTGTTAAAACAGGAATCTTATCTGTCGTGGTAGTACCTCAGGAGGAAAATAAACTAAATAAGAAATCCACATGGCTTTATTAATTAGTCAGTGAAAGAATTAAACCTTCTTTTCCTGTATCCTTTCACTGCTGCATAAAATGGCAGGACTTAAATCCATGTACAGCAGTTGGGGATTTGCCCCTTTTTATTCACTTCTCTCAATAAAAATAAGAAAAAACAGTCTCAAGTAGATTTCCTTAATGTCATTTTATGTACCCATTCTTTATGATGACTACATTAAAATTCCCAACCTTCCACAAAGTCTTTAAGTTCATTCCTAGCTTCTCTTTTGGTGCTGAACAAAGAGATTCCTCTAAAATGAAATTTGAAAACAATTCTGGGAATAGTTAAGAGGCTGAATGAGCAGCCTCATTTTTAATGGGAAAGCAAAATAAAACAGAATTCTGGAGATTCTTCTAATGGCAGCAACAACTCCCTACATGGCCTCAGGTCCTGCTGTCAGGTATGCAGTGCCACTCCCAACCAGGCTACTGAGAAAATGAATTTCTTTCTAAGATTCTGATATAGCCTTCACATTATTTCAAGCATTTTACGTTGAAAAGTCTCAAGCCAAAGTAATTTAGGATACAAGGACCTTGCAGAAGCCCCACAACAGCCTGGGCTGCAGGAGGAGCACAGCTGCATTCCACTGGGAAGGACTAGCTTTGAGCAACATGAACAAAAGCCACTGCACTACCTAATCTGGAAATAAAAGAGTGGGTAGGCATCAGATAAAAAAGGGATTTTTAATAATTTATTTTTATATGATTATTTATATTCATATTAAGGTACAATGAAATTTGACTGAAGTTTACAGGGAAGCTGAATGGACTCCAGTTTCCAGAAGGGGTTAACAGAGAGTAAAGGAAGCATATTTTGGTATGGAAAAAGGACCTCAGCTTCATAGGAAAAACAGGGTCATATGCCTTTCAAAGGAATGTTTTCAGCTGGGCATCTGAACCTCCAGAAGCAGACAGAAAGTGAAAACAGGTCAAAAGGCAGCAAAAGGTGGCAGAACATAACTATTGTGAGGATTGAGCAGTTAATCACCTCCCACAAGAGGTGGATAAACTTAGAAGTCAATATAGACAAGAAAGAAAGTCTTCTGGGAAACAAAGATGAGGTAACCTGTGAAATGGGCACTTTAAACTGAATTAGCCTCCCTCTAGACTTTGTCTAGGGTCAATCACTCATGAGCATGTGAGGCAAAACCCCACACAGCAGCTCAAGGCTTGACGAACTGAGAGTAAACGTTCCTAATGCTCATGCCAAGGGAGTCACAAGGGTAGGAGTAAAGCTGCAGAAGCCTCTGCAAAATTCTATTACAATACACAGATTAAATAGGTCAAACCCCACTCTGACCTTCCTTCACCCCTTGCACACCTCATCCCCTAAGTTAATATTTGTTTGCATTCGTTTTCCACGCCATACCTGAGCACAACTGGTGGGTGAGGGAGCCTGAGCCCATGCACATCCAGCTCTGTGCTGCTCACCCTGGCCTTGGGGTTACCAGGGACTCTGAAAGGGTGAACGAAGCCCTTCCACATCACAGAGCAAAAAAAGTCATCTCTGAAGAAGGTGGGTCACCTCAGTGGTTAGCAAGTCTAAAATCTATGGATTGCTCCTGCCTCGTTCCTTCTCAACAAGTAAACACAAGTTCCAGGAGGAGACAGAGTTTATTGAAGGGCCTAATTGCAGGAGTAAAGGGAACAACCACAGCCAAAATTGTTTTAACTGAACAGAACTGAGGAGGATCAAGAGATTTGATGGGAAAATGAAGGCCTGATCTACATGGTGAGGGATATAGCAGGGGAAAGGTTGCATTCTTTTACAAGAGGAAACTACCGGAATAAGAGAAAAACTGAAAAAATCTAATGCTAGGTTCAAAGGAAGGAGGAAACAAGAGTTTGTTCACAGGTGGGCTTCCAAGGGCTGGACAGACTTGAATAGCAATGAGAAAAGCAGTATGAGATACTAGGCAGTGAGTTATCAGAAACTTAGGTAAGCCTGTCATTTTTTTCCACATTTTTGTCTAATGCCAGGCCTGCACACAAAGCAGGAACTGTGACCCTACAGCCCAGAGGATTAGTGAGACAGCACACTGAAGTGAGGTGGAAGGACAATGGGTTTAAATGCCAGAAGTCTGTTTTCAGGTCTCCTCTCTGCTAAACTCCCTAAGCGAAATCTAGCAAAACTTTATTCCAGGTTTTATAAAACAGTTGTTTTCTGGTTTTATTCCTGTGATCCTCTGTGTTGTCAGCTGGGAGCATTCAGCACAAACAGATGGGCTGTTGTCTGAACCAACACCCAACAACAGCTTGCTCAGGAAGGATTCAGAACAGGTTTCCAGCCACAAATTCAGCCCAAAAACATCACCTGGAAGCTCAGGCTGCTGCTGCTGCTGAGAGAAGGAAGATGAGGAGGAAGGGAATTACAGGGAATGGATACGGGATGGCCTTTTCCAGAAAAGGCTGGAACCTGTTCCTCCTGCTTGACACTAAAGTTATTTTTTCCAGCGACTGGTCCTGTCACCATGAACAGGGTATTTGTGTGGATAAAGATGTCTGTCTGAAGAGTGGAAACAAAGGAAAGTAAACTCATGGGAAGGTTACAAAACCTGGATCCAGGCTGCTCTGCCACATAGAACTGGTTTCAAGAGGAGGTTTGCCCCAGCCACTCAACTTTCTCTGGGTGGCATGGATGAATTGTGAATTACCACCTCACCTTCCATAATTAACCACACCAAACTCCTGCACTTTTCAATATTCATCCATTACTGCCTCCACCACGACACGTTGTAATGGACATATTAAATGGCAGGAAGCTGCTCCTGGTCTCAGTGCATGGAATAATGTGTTCCCTCTTCCACACAGACGAGAAAATTAACAATCGGAAATGAGGCGACTTGGAATATGCATTTCTCATGAATCACTGACAAAATATTTTATGACCTCCTGTAAGATAAGAGGCAAGACAAAGGAGATATTAGTAGATTTGTTAAAAAGGAGAATAGTTTTGGCAGAATATAATTATTTTCTGCTTTAGGAGTACTACGGAGAAAAAGTTTCCCTGGAAAAGAGATGGTGCAATTCGGGCTAGACTCCTACACAGTGTAAGGTCATTAACACACTCATTTGGGATCTATGAACATAAATATGCCCTTCATAATGGTACTTGGTATCAGATATGAGCATTTTATTGCACTGTTTAGGTAGATCCTAATTCTGAATTTCTCCAAATTATTTCCTACATTTATGCATTTAGTTTTCCTTATATTCCTTATATTTATGTATTTAGCTCTTCCATTGTTACAGTACCAACCGCAGAATAGCAAAAAGAAATAAAACTGCAGCTTTTGTGTTGGAAGCACATGATTTATGAAAGATGGGATGGGAGAGAAAGGCAGAAAGGAGAGATCTTCACCACCACATTATATATTTTTAACTTTCCAGTTAGAAATTAATTTCAGCAAAAGCCAATTATTTTCCTGAATGACATTGATTGTACCATTATTATAGAATTTTGAAACTGAAGAAATTTTGTTTCATTAGGATTTCTGAAAATGAGAAATGTATTAAATATTATTTTTCCCCTTTTTCCTGAATTTTTCATGTTCATAATTAGATAACATGGAAAACAGAGAAAGATTTTCCTTTTCCTTTTCCTTTTCCTTTTCTTTTTCCAGCTCTGAGATTTTAAGTAAGAAAAGTGAAAATAGTATTTTTTGAAACTGTGTGAAATGGCATTGACCGTGGATGGATATGGATTGACAATAGTATTTGCTTGGATATGTTTCGTCTTTTGTACATGGACACAGAGTTATTGGTGATGGTGATGATGATGTTGATGAGAAGATCAAAAAAGTGACCTTTTGAAGCAAATTGATCATCTGTAAAAAAAGAAATCACTTTTCAAAATGTGTAAAATGGAGAAAAACAAACCTCTCATCTTAACAATCAGCTTCAAATTTTAAAGGGAAAAAACATGATTGCAGGTATTACATCTGGCACATGTGTTAGCTGCCTTGTACCACTCACACAATGGGAAAAAATGGTTCAAGATTCTTATCCAGATAATTTAAGGTTTCTTTGTTCACTGAATATGTAACAAATTGTTAAAACCCTTAGGCTTCAGGGAAAAAAAAAAACCTTGAAAGAGGTAGCCAGAAAATGCCAATATGACACCTCTTCTGTAGCTAAACCTTGTCTGAGATGCTGCAGAATTGTGTGGTGTCATCAATTAAACAAAACGGGCAATTAACCACAGGGCACTGCTCAGGCAAAAGCCTTATAACCTTCTGCATTTCCTAGCAGAGATGTAATTGAAATGCCCCAAGTGCACCAGGCACAAGCTTCCAAATGCTTCTACGTGAAATCTTGCAGGTTTTGTGATAACCCTTACGGTACTCAAATATTTACCCCATCCCTAAATCTTGCAGGTTTTGTAATAACCCTCGAAGTACTCAAATATTTACCCTATCCTCGTCTCTGAGAAAAATCCAGCCTCATTCATGCCCAGGCTGCGCTGTGCACCACCCACAGTGGAGTCAAATTACAAGGAGAGGATTCACAGCAGAGTTGGGCAGCGCCTTCCTCGACATCCTGCTGGTGATTGGGCAGCCCTGGCCACATCCCAGTGGTCAGTGGAACATCTCTGGCTGCTGAACCTCCCTTTCCTAAAAGTCTTCTGTCTGTTATCCACCCTGTTGTGCTGCCAGGACAGAACAGGTGAATAACATCCTCTGGAAAGACCAAAGGAGGACTGAAAGAAGTGGTGTTTTTGTGAGGGAGGAATGGGCTAAAGCCCTTCCCTGAGGCAAGAGCTGGGCTTTGGGTGGTAGGAAGGAGTTCTAAGAAGTTGTCATCATCCATAACTCCCCATAATACCCCGTAATCTCCAAAAATCCACTGAGTTTTATCTTTCACATAGTGATAGTCTGATGCAGCTCTCATCGCTCTCTGCCATCTCATCTTCCCACTTGCCCTGATACTCACTAGGACACCACCAAAACAGACTTTCACTTACTCTCTTTTTCTTATTTTTGCTCACCCCAGTCTTGATCTACCTGTGACAGCTCCCTTACCTGTCCCCATGCTTGGAGAAACCCAACGGGAGCATTGCACAGAGCAGCGCTGACATCTGCCACGCCACCAAAGCCTGGCTAAGGCAGCAGGGTGGGTTCTGCCAGAAGGGAAGCCATCTGTGACAGCCCCTCTGCCAGATCGAGGCTTTTATGGATGTCAGATGCATTCAGACCAGGGGAATGAGAACTCTCCTCTTACAGCCCTGGCTCTGGCTGCTTCCTGGCTCCATCCTGGAGCATGAGTGATGAGGATTCAGGAAGGGAACCTGGGCATGTGGTGTCGTGAAAGACACCGTGGTGGATACGAGTCAGGCCCCTGGTGAACATCTCAAGGACAGCCACAGTGTGGTCCTGCTCCTCTCTCCACCAGCTGTGGCAACAACCACACTGATCCAGAGGAGGTTCAGCTTGGAAAACAAACCTGTCCCTGCTTTCCACTGAGGAGCATGTACACAGTCCTAATAATGTGTGTTTTTACCTGATCTATTGTTAATCAGCTGCTGAGGTGGCCTCTGCCCAGCTATTTTAAGTGAAGAGTCCCACATGACCTTCTAACTATTTGGTAAGAGAAAAACAAAAAGAAGTGTGTTGGCATTTTTTTTTACAGGGTAGGCAGTTGAAAGAGAGAGACATGGACACAGTGAAGGAGAAAAATAGTTCTGATTGTGATTAGGTGACTTTCCCTGAGGCTGTTGAACGATCTGAGATGATTCTCCCTCCAGCTGCCATCAGATCATAAGATCACCTCAGATGTTCCACCAAACACCTAATGATTGCAGTTTCACCCCATTACATTGTCACATATGGCGAAGGAGGTAGCATAACTCTGCAGTTTTTAGACAACATTACAAGAAAATGGCAAAAACACAGTAAACCCAAACATTTTTAAGCGCAGGATCTCTTAAGGGGTCAGAAAACATTTGTTGCTAAACACAAGTTTTATGAGCTGGAATTTAACTCCCCTTCTGCCTTTTGACAGAGAGTTTTTAGGATACTGCAATGCTCCAGAGGGCAAGGGCAATTTAGCAGTGTTATTACTTTTTTCTTTAGTCCAAACGCAATGCCACATCTGTTTCCTCAAATATTTACCTTATCCTTAACAGATTTTCGGCTTTCCTTTCCAGCTGAACTGATGCTGGAGGGTGGAAACTTCCTTATAATCATTTATGAAAATAGGGAAGGATGTGGTTATTGGGATGTGCATTTTTCAGTTTGCAGCACTATGAGATAAAACCAAGCACAAAGCAAAAGATAGAGGAAACTTTACAAGCCTTGTTCTCAGCAAAGAAGGGTGTTCAAACTTTAGCTCTAAATGTTTTCTTTTCTGGAGAAACACCTAGCCAAATTTTGTCCAGAAAAAAAATATGTCCAGGAATGCAACAGAGAAAGGGTGATTAAAATATGACCATGATTTCAAGAGTGATTATGTAGAGAGAGGCAGATTATGTAATAGACCATTAGAGAAGTTATTATGGAACTGAGGTTTGCTTGATTTACCCATCCAGGATCAGAAAAATTTGGTTACACTAATCTTAGGACTTTTCAACCACGTACTTTGTTTCTCCCATTAAAATTAACAAAACTTTAGTTTAAAGAGTTTACAGCTGTCAAAGGGAGAACCTGAAAATGCACTGTCTCAGCCACTCAGTACCACACTGCAGCCCTTGGGAGTGTCTGTTCCACAGCCAAAAGTGCAGCTGAAGTTCATGCAGCCAGGTTAATTTCAAATTAGCCAGTGCAGTGCAAAGCTCAGTGCAGCTGGGACACATTCACACAGCTCCTCAGAGGCAGATTGAGCAGCTTGCTCTGAGCACTGAGCACCTCCAGTTACAGCATAATCAGTACTTGAGCTGTCTTGTTTGAGGCCAGCTCAGAGAGATCAATGCATTCGAAGGACAGAACAGGAATCCTCTCAGAGTGTAACACCTAAATGAAGGCTCAGAATGAGTAAAGGGTAAAGGAAAACGTCATCCATGCAGAGATACAGAGAAAAAAAAAGTGGAAAGTGCACTTTTAGCTGTTTCAGACCCTTCCTGGCAATCACATTTAGAAGTGAGGCTCTGTTTACAGAATGACCTCTCAGCCTTGCATTCCTAAATTCTGTGAACAAGAGCAGCATGAATCACTTTTCTTTGATACCAGGAGACCAAAGCGTTCCTCCAGACACAGTGATACTATGGGACAGCTTGCTTGTGCATGAAGTTGTGCATAATGAGACTTAATGAGCTTGAAGGGCTACCCCTGCTTTTCTCAATTTGACCAGTTCCTGTTATTTAATTTCCCTGGTGGTAGAAAGATCTGGCTGTCAGAACAGGCTGTGAGGTTGGGTATCTTGGCACCCTGATTCTTTCTTCACATCATTGCTGTGACACGGGGTGAGGCAAGGATCACAGGGGAGAAGTATTGATAAAAGATTCACTCAGAGTTCTTTCTTGCTGTTTTATTGAGCCATCATCCTTTAAGCTGCTCACTATTTATGATGTGCACAAATGACATAATTAATTGTCCAATTCAACACTAGCACTGTGGCCTGTGACAGACTTTCATTTATCTGAGCATGTTTTTTTCTTTCTCTGGGTTTATGATGTTGCCTCAGAAAATTAATTTGGTCGAATTCCCCCAGAAGTTCAATGGAACAAACCACTGTTTCGTTTCCACTGGAGTTATTGTTATTGGATTTGAATTTTTCCTTTTAACAAAGAATTAATTTGCATACATTACAAGCTAGCCAGTTCTAAAACCAAGAAGCTGAAAAAATGCACTGATACATATTCCAGTATTTTTAACCAAAAAAACCCCAAAACCCTGTCACTGGGAAGCAGGTGCTGGCTATGACAGCTGCTAGAATGAAAATGCTGCAAACAGAAATAATTCTTAATATCTACTTGATGAAGGCTGGGAAAAAGTCCCTGTGGATAGAACGGTGACTTCACACACAGTGGTCAGGACTCTGAGATACAGAAATGTAATTTCTATATTTTGGAGGCAAGACAGATAGATTTTGTTTCAGATATCATTTCCGAATAGAAGCAGACAGTGTGGAGAGGAGTGTGGCACTGAAAAGAACAGTAAATAGGTATAGTCAGATATTAATCACATCTGCAGTAATATCTCAATTCCTCATGTGTATGCACTTTAATTAAATAAAACAATAATTTCAAGTGTTTTTCTGACACTTTTATGCTCTCTTTCCCTTGAGTAATTCAGTGATATTTGTTGCACAAATATGCAACAAAATTTTAATTTAAGAACTTCATAATTTTGTTGCTCTCACCAATCCTCTATGGTCTGCAAAAAAATTCAAATGATCAGCTGTACATACAACATACTTAAAAACGTGGAAATAATCTGTAATCCACTGGCTACAGCTACCAAATAAAATAGACATTAATCTCAATATTTTGGGTTTGATTATTTTTCTATCAAAGACTGAAATGTAAGTAGTTCCTAACTCCTGTAACTCTTCAAAGCAATCCAGGTGTTAAATTCCTTTCTCAGTGCTGGAATTGCAACAGCCAGAACTGAATCCTGCTCTTGATGAAGTTAATGACAAGACCAAGTGAATTAAATAGGGACATTGGAAAGTATCCTTCAGTTTTCAGAGAGCTACTTGTACCATCTGCTTATTAATTCATACCCTCAGGACTTATTCTCAGGCTACAGCTTGTGAGCAGCTTCAAACAATTGACATTTTATGGCAAAAAGTCAACCTAGTAGAGGATATAATTTTTGTTATCCCCTCCAAAATCTCTGCCCAAGATTCTCTTGAACTTCTCACAAACAAATTAGAGCCTTTTTTTTTCTATTTTGTAAAGCAGAACAATGGAATACACCATAAGCACCACTTTTTGTGTTGTATGATTCCAGCCTGACTGAACTTTGTTTGAGATATGTTTCAAGCCCCTCTGCAAAATGATACTGATGTGTAGTTACAGCACAGCATCATTCAGATTCAATCAGTTTAATTTTGTGTCAAGATAGGGTGGCACCCAGAAACCAAGTCATGAAGGTGCTTCCCTGCCAGCAACAAAACAGTAGCAGGGCACCTATACAGAGACTCACAGTCCTTACAAGGTTTTATTTGCATTAGCACACTCTAATAACGATGAATTTAAAATTGCTGCCATCCATTTATCACAACCACTGTCTGGAGACTGGAGAAATGAGATAGGACTCAACCACTGTCCACATAAAACATAACTCTGAAACATGGGGCACTTCGTTCCCGTAATGACGGTGCCTGTCAGATAACATTGATGAAGCTGCAACATTACGGTGCCCTGAAGTCCATTTCACTGCAGCTGAGGGGTTTAAGATGAACAAAGGTCTTGCCTTGTTTTTAAAGGAGAACATCCAGGATTGCTTGAAACACCAAACCCTTAGCAGACGGTTACTATACCAAAGTCAGACTGTTGTCAGACTAATCATTTTGTACCTCTTGAAAGCAGCTCCTGTTTTGCTCAAGACTTTATATTCTTAGGCTTGCTTGCTTCTGCTTGCTCTCCTCTGCACCAGCTGAATTGTTAGAAAAAGCAACAGATGAAGCTGCAAACAGGAGCTTCTCCTTTATCTGTTTAGAGCAGACGCTTTGCTAGTGCAGCATGATAAAATGTGTGGAAGGAACGATCCCATGGCACAGGATCCCTCCTGGGGCAGGGCAGTTTCAAATCCCGGGTTTCTCTCAGCAGCGCACCCTAAGGCAGAGCTCTGCCACAAACACTCATGATAAATGACATGACTTACCGAGAAAAACTAGGCAGCCCTGTATTTCCACCCCTAAAATTCCCTAAAATTCCATTTAGTATCCTAAAGAAACTCGTTTTCTAGTCACATCGTCAATACAGAGGTGTCTGAGAATAACTGCCCATCTCTCTGTTGGTGCAAATGAAGGTAATGAGGGCTGACTCTTATGTCCAGCTGCTGTGGAAATAGTAAATTTTTTGAAGTTTTCAGCCTCGTCTGCGTTATTCAGAAGTTTCTCGATATATTCGTACATCCTCATTTGAATGGACCACAGCCATTTATTGAAATGATCAAATAAATATTTGCTTTAAAATGCAGCCTTGCTTTTGATTTATTGTATTCATTAAACACTGTCTGCCTTACAGGCACAGCAGCAAAACCAACACACAGCAGCATTATTTTCCTTTGAGTGTGTGTGTGCTTGTGTGTGTATGTTGAATCTGACCACTGATGATGTATGTGAAGGTGAATAAGTTAATTCATCCTCGTACATGATCTTATTTATGCTTTTGTTGCTGTCTACCTCCCCAGATAGAAGTGGCTGCTATATTAATTCATTTTATTCTGCCTAAAGTGCAATATCTCACAAGACTGCTCAAACTGCTTCACATAAATTAGAGGAGTAAAAACTTCTTTGTCTTTTTTAACCTTGATTCTATTGTGTCCTGTTGTACATGCAGACTCAAGAACACACTGAGCCCCCTTCCAGGTAGAATTAGTGCTTAAATTTAAAAATACTGAAGAAATTTACTGCCATATGCAGGTTGTCCTACTTTTCTTTACATCTTTACATCTACTTAACATTCCTAAACGCTGTGGCTGTTTGTTGATCCTATCTGAGTTTTAGGGTTAGAGGAGAACTCATTATAACACAGTAAGTTTAAATACTGATAAGAAATCAGACTTTTTGTCCTCAGAAAGCATAAGTTTTGAAATCAAATTTAAGGTGAATAATGATAAAAAAGTCCTCATGACTAACTGAATTCTTGCTGGTCTTGCAGTGTTTTAAATGAGTGACAGGTGGTTAATCACTGTGATGAACTTCCTTCCTCGTTATTTTTTATTTACACACCTACAGATGGATGTTTTCATTTTTGGAAAACAGAAATGTGGGCGCAACTCAGGATTCCTTAGTCTTTGCCATAGATTTTTAACTGTTATTTTTAGATGCAAAATTTACCTGCAAAGGAAAAACACACCCGAACAGAAAACTTGAATCCCTCTGTTTTCCATATGAATGGTTGTCCACTGAAGCCAAGGTACAGACGTGTTGGCAGATCTGGTTTTGGCAGATTCTAATCCACTCAATGTCCACTAATTAATCACAGTCTGTATTCTTTTTTTCTTTTTGCATGATAAATTGATAAACCCTTTTTGCTGCAGGCCTGGGTTTTGCTCCTTACATGCACACTGTGTTTTGTATGGCCCCATGCCATATAAATGGCCATAGAAACTCCAAGGATTGGCTTTACTGCTTTCTGTGGCCCCTGACCAAAATTCCACCAGGAATGAACCTGAAGGGAGTCAGAGCCACAGAGCTGGGGAGACTCCCCAGGCAGGCTGCAGGTATCAGAAACGTGCAGGGGAGAACTCAGCCCTTGTTAAAGCACTGAGCAATGATTTTCGATATGAAGAGAGAAGGCCTCAGGCTCAGAAAAGCTGCACCCAGTCAAAATGCAGTGCCAGCTGAATGAAACACCCCATATGCAAGAAAGAAACCTGTAGGTCATGATGGGTAAAAGACCAGCTAGAGGAGAAATCCAGGTCCCTCCTCAGCCTTGAGCTGATTCTTATCTTTAGAGGAAAGAAAAATCCCTTAAGCTTAACATACAAATGCTCTGTGCAGGGCTGGGTGTAAATAAGATGCAAGGTTTCTTTGGAGTTTATTATATACAGCAGCCATGCAGCTTTCACTTCTGAAGAAATTGAGTTAAAGCTTATCAGCATCCTTAATCACATCAATGCTTATTTCCATCTTCTCACACAGCAACTCTAAAAAAGTTTACAGGAAAAAAAAAAAGCTCTTTGATAATGAAATAGAAACCAAAAAGGACACTGGGGATTGAAAAGGGTAAGAGCCTGTCTCTAATTGATGGTAAACTGATGACAAAGTGAAAACTGGAAGATTTGTTTGAACCAGATGTTTGTTCTAGAGCTGTTCAACCATCAAAAAGAGAATGTCTCCTGAATATTTACCAAATGAGGATTGATGAAAGAGCTTTAAAGCTGCACTAAACCTTTTACCACCTCTGCTAAATAAGTCTCAGATCTTGCAAGAGGACTGCCAAAGATTCATATTTTGATCACAGGCACAGGCACACACACTGAGGAGGAGTTGTGTGGGATCTGGAAAAATCCTGGTTTGTAGCTATCAGGGAATTCAGGCTTTCACAGGGCAAAGGTTTAGAGAACAACTAAATTAAGATTCAAGTCTTGGGACAAACACTGTGCATCAGAAACACAACGTAAACAGTGATCTAGGGCGTTCAGGAAAACATCAAATACCTCCAAACTCTTATGAAGAGGGTGCTCCTTTTAAGTCACTAAACCACCTGTCAACTCTTCCGGGAAAAGCTGTACTTCAGTTTCATGAAAGCAAATGTTTAGTGGGGTGAAATGGGGCTATTACTGCTTTCAATTCGCGTGTAATGCAGAGAGAGGTTTGGGAGATGTGGAAAACGATCTTCAAAACAGGAAACAAAGGAAAACTGGGACATCATTTTTAAAAAATCCCCTGATAGACCTGATTCAAAATCCAGCTGTCACAAGCAGACTAGGCAGCATCCAACTTAGGAACAACTGTATGAAAAGCTAAGGTTGGAAGCACATGCTAGGAACTAAAATAAACAGAAAAGAAAATTCAAAGCAGAGAATTTTAGAGCACATTCATTCTTAACTCTCCTCTCTAATGATATTATGGGAAGTTGCTATGCATAACATGCCAGTAACAGAAATATTAAGGTTATAAAATTTTCATTTTAAAACCCTGTTAACTTAATTTACCTTAGATCTATGCTGTTGCACAGAGAAGTGAGGCTACATTTCCTTTTAATGAGGAAATCTCCCAATGGTATTTAAAAAAAAAAAATCAACTAAAAACCTACAAAATTTTGATCCTTCTAGTCTGATGGATTGAAATCTATTTGGCAAGATGAGGAAAACCCTTTGGTGACCACAGAGCCTCTTGCCTTCATACTGTTCCTCTCAGCTGCTCTGCTGGAAGGATAACACCACTATTTGCTCCAGCATCCAAATATTTTTCAATAAATTAAAACAAATCAAAAATCCAGAGACTGGATTTTTTAGTTAGAGAGCCACAAAGAAATTATCTTAATAAATGTTTCATGGAAGCTGGTCAGTCTATTTATCTGCTGTTTTAATTATAATGGCACAAGGCAAACCATCTCTTGGTGTTAAGCTTGAGAAGGAAACATTTCTGAGGAGGCCAAAAGTCTGGAGGAGTTATTGCTTCCAATAAAAATCTGAACTAGCTTCTGTGGTGAAATGATTTCCTGAAGATGGGGCAGGAATGGGTGACTACTGCAGTTCCTGAAATAAAGCCCATTCTTCCAGCTTCTGGACAGACCCTCTGCCCACTTTCCAGGAGCTTAAAGCAAGGACAGTTTTAAGTTCTGAAGTTCTGAGGGAACTGCTGAGGTGCTTCATTTGCCGAGGATGAAAGGCACAGCCCTGTCACTGCAGCAGCGAGGAGTCAAATTTCAGGGACTGCAGCCTACCAAGTACCCACAGGTGTACATTACAGTTCAGAATTTAGTCACTATCACCTACATGGGTTTTGCTTCGAATGCAAATGAACTTTTGAATGTAATCTTAAAGTGGTGCCTGGGGTATACACGTGAAACTCAAACACAGCCTGAGCACACCATTCATCAGCAATCATAAATTCTTTTGCTTCACTATCTTTTCTTTGCATTTAATTCTCTACCAAGAATAATGCATTATGCTATAAACTTTTTGTCAGTAACATTCTCCTTCCTTTTATTCATACAGTGGCATCCAAAGTAATTACAGAAGGAAACGACCATAAACACTTAATGTGCTGGTAAATGCAAGCTGATTGAACTGAGTGCTGTAAAGTCTGGGTGTATATTGACAACATTTTTGATGCCAGACTGTATTTGTACATTTATTGTGAGGGGCTTGCTCACCACAGTGAACACACATGTGCAGGGTGATGTGGTGTGCTGGGTAAGTCAGGGATTTTATTTTCATTTGTTCAGTAAAAGGTTGCAATTCTGCAACTCCTGCTGGTGCTTTGTACATCTTTACACAAGGCATTGAAGGCACTCTTAGTGACAGATGAATTTCATTTACAACTTTAGTAGTTCTCTTCGGCTACAAATTCAGGGCTTGTAAGAAAGAAAATAGAGTTTTCTGTTGCTTGGTGCTTTCAGCTGTTTGTTGCTACCATTTTTAAAGTTATATCCCAAATTTTCCCTATGATGAAGCATCCTTCCCTTCAAGGTGAAGATAGAACAGCTTTACTGCTAGAACGTGGCAACTGTCCACCTGCATTCAGTTTTTCACACTGCTTGAAAACACGGCTTTTCAGTTAACTTGGTCCTTTCTCTATTTAGAATGTGTCCAGCAACCAACAGTTCACATAAAAATGATCCAAACATCTCAATTATTTGCTCCTTGCCTGAACACAGCAGGTTTCAGGTGTGCCCACACAGTGACCCACCATTCCCTGGAGGGGAACTTTGCAGAATCTCATCAAAGCACAAGCTACCAAAAAGCTGTAACTATTCTCTTAGGGTGACTGTAACACTTCTGTTAGAAGAGTTAGACCTGCAGAAGAATAAATAAGATTTGTATTTAAGGCTCTACAACGGAGTTAACAGTAGCTACTGAAAATCTTTGGGCAGTGAAAGAAGGAAACCCAGAGGAATTTAGATACTAGCATAAAAACTGTAGAAGCAAATATTCATAGAACCTGAAAAATACCTTAAATATTTTGCATCTTGCCTGAGAGTTTCACATCTAAATATTTTAGCTGCCTGGATTTTTTACCCCATTAGACAGCATATTTTACTTTGGTGTTTATATACAGGAGTGGAAAGGATAGGTGAGGTAGACTAGAGGGTCAAGAAACAGACACAATCTCACTTTTTTTTTTTTTTTTTTTTCATATTAAATACTCCCAGTCTTCTGGTTTGCTTGCTACCAAAGCTCTGAAGTATAAAAAAAGCAGTATAATTGAAGTTAAGGGCTTGCATAATCCTTTTTCTAAAGACGCAAGATATAGCTATGAACACGCTGCTCACTTGTAACACCTGCTGTGATCTGCAGTCCAGCCCCAGCTTGTCAACAGGATAAACACAAGACATTCTCATGTATCTATTTGTGCATGACAGCTGTGAAAAGGAGATTATAAACCCCCTCTTAGCCACCAGCCTCACGGAAGGGAAGCTTTGGGTGATACAGGAAAGATAATGCTAAAAAGAGATTTTTGTCACGAGGAACGACTCTGCAACAAAATCACACCTTGTCTAATTTCTTGTAAGTATGTTTATTACCTCAAAACTTTTCAAAGGTTTGACATTTTTATGGTTTCAGGTTCATTGCCCAGATTAAGCCTAGTCTCTCCCCAGTATATATTTAACGTGGAATTTGTGGCTCTGGCTGCATGATTCCTATTGAAGATAATGGGAGCCAGCAGGCCAAATCCTCACATGCTATTTTACAGCTTTTCTCCCTATGTGTGTTTAACTCATCTAAACAAATAAACCTGAGCCTAATAGTTAAATAAACAAAATCCACTGTACTATTTTGATTGATGAATTAGGCTTCCAGTACCGCCTGATAAGATTTACCAGACTGCTGAAACAAGATCAGTTAAAAAACCCCAACCCTAATTTTATGACAATAAAACTGCAAATGGGTCTCAAAGAATAATAAAGGAATCCCCCTGACCTACAAGCTCATTGCAGCTGGTTTGAATATGTGAAAAATGGTGCTTGTCAGGAATGTTTTGTAGGACGCATTTCTATTTGTTTGGTTTGGTTTGGGGGTTTTTTGTGTGTCTGAGTGCGTGTGTGGTTTGTTGTTTTCTTTTGTTGCTGAGATAGAGCCAGATTTTTAAACTTGCATGTTGCTTTCCCAAGCATATTTTAATTCTGACCAAAAAATACCGTTAAATATTCAGAGCGCAAATTCTACAGGAATAGGACAAAATTTGAAAACCTCCATTCCCTCTTAAGTACAGAGCTGAAATGGCTTTATGATTAGGTAAGAGACAACATTTCTGACCTCCTAGGTAAATAAAGGTGCTGCACCTGGGTTGTCCAAGCTGGGAACAGGCTGCCCAGAGAGGCTGTGGTTGCCTCTTTCCTGGAGATGTTCAAGGACAGGCTGGATGAGGCCCTGAACAACCTGACGTAGTGGGTGGTACCCCGGCCTGCTCAGACATGGTCTGGATTTGCAGGATTACAGAAAATCTTGCAACACCTTAAAACAATCCCTGAATGAGTTCACTCTGGAGATGAGCACTCTTTAATGAAGGAAACTCTAAGAGATGGATTGGCATAACCTGTCACGTCAATCATTTTGACAGCAGAGAAGCAGCTGGCAGAGCCTGCAGATCCAGAGGTTGGAATCCTCAGAAGTACCTGCTTCTATTGGGAGAGAAAATGGCAGCTACAGTGGGCTACCTAAGGCAAACTGCACTCAATAGCTCTCCAGGGCTCTGACATTTATCCCTGAGTGAGGGAGTGGAGGAACAGCTCACTGGAATATATGAAAATGACTGTCTTGATAGATTCAGTTTTATCCACATTAGGATAGTTTATTATAATTTTATGTATGTTATGTACTTTCCATTCTTCTTCTCGACATGATGCCCAGGCCACTCTGAATGATTTGTGTTCAACTGGTATAAATGTGTACTGTATGTGATCACTCCACTGTCTCAGGGAATAAAGGTGTAAAGTGCTGGTTAACATTCTTTCAAACATTTTTCATTGCTTCTTTACTGTGATAATCTTTCCTGACCCCTACACTAATTTCATTTTAGAATCTTTCTGAAGGGAATAGCTGGAGGTGTGAAATAGCTGGAGGAGGATAATGTGACACCTTATTATGAAGTAGCAGTGTGAATGTTGTCAGCTTGGTCCCTGGTTTTAAAAAGGAATACAACACTATACACAAGCTGCATCTTGAACAGATGGACTCAGTCATACATAGAGCATGAAACCCAGTCAGATTTAATACATATGATCTCCCTTCAGATCTAGGCATATTATTACTGTTACCACTGTCATTCTCATCCTACTGCTGTGGAAGACACAAATATTTGCAGCACGGATAAGCAAACACCCATCCCAAACACAAACTAGATTTTTATCACATGGAGCTGATTCCAAAATGTTCACAATCTATCAATGAGATGAGAAAAATACAAGAGAGAAGTGCAGCCAGATAGCACAAAGAAACACACAGAGACTATTGATCAGTCTGACCAAACAGCTGGCGCTTGATGTACCCACAGCCTGAGCGTGTGCACAATTCCCCCTGGACAACTGATAAACTGCTGTTCATCAATTGTAGCACAAAACCACAGCAAGGGCAGCTCTAATATTTCTGAATGGACACCTCCAACTTCCTCTGTCAATACCCAGAGACCTGGAGACCATCTAAGTGAAGGATCTTTGCCTTATACCCTTGGCATAGCTATGTTACTTTTCCACGCAAAGAAGCTGAATTCCACAAGATACTGATGAAAATTAGATCTCCCCAAAAATTTTGGTTGAGAGCAATGATGGTCGGCACATGTTTGAAAGAAAACCACCATGCCATCTCCTTCCCTCCCTTTGTTCCTCTCTCCCTTTTAAGCTGCTCCTCCCCACCTCTTTTTATTCTTTCCACACACATCATTCTCTCTTTTATTATCAATGTTCCCCTGTGTTGCATACAAGCATTTTAAAGCTGTTGAGCAGTCTTTAGGGCCAGTCCTAAGTCCGATCCCCTTGAGGATCACACTCTGAATGAGCCACAGAATCATGGAACAGATAAGGTTGGAAAAGACCTCCAAGATCCTCAAGTCCAACCATTAACACTGCACTACCAAGTCCACCATATCTACCAGTTTATCAGTTTCCTAATTTTCCTTTCCTAACTCCTAAAACTGAAAAAATTGTCTGGTGAACACAACCCACACCCTTTGCTCCACATTTTGGGGCAGGGAAACATTTTGCCAATGGTTGTGCTCATTACTGCTGCATATACATACATACAGCATAGAAATTTGTGCTTTCTTTTTTAGAGAAATAATATTTGACAAACTCATAAAGTTAAAGAATAAAACCCTTAACTAGAATATTTACCTGGAGTCTTGTGGTAGGTAAAAAAACAAAGCACAGATATTGAATAGTTAAAAGGCAATCCAGAGAGAGACTGATATGTATGATTAAGACTTCATGAAAACCAACACAGACAATGAGCTGCATAACAAAGTATTCAGAAGGAAAGTGCTTAAGCAAATTATTTCTATTTATGGAAACAGGGACATGCTATGAGATACAGAGCCAGAAAAATCCTGGCAAATATATAGGAGGCAATTAGATAGTGACGGGTTTATTCTTGCCATTATAAAGGCAATGGGTAAGTTTCTTCTAAACCCAAGTCATCTGTGCAGCCTCCACTCTTTCCTGAATGATGGATTACACATAAATCATGTTTTCAGGTACCCATCACTGCAGTAGTATATGACTTATATCTTAACAAATACCTCTTACACCGAGGAAGAAAAATTCAATAATCAATGAAATTTAACTAAACTTCTACAGCTCTGGTGCTGGTACAAAACAGATACCTACTGACTTCACTAGAGGTGCATCAGAAAGTGGGACCCATGCATGCTCAGAGCTTCAGAGCAAGTTTCCTTCAAAGAAATTGCCATTTCACACGACCTAAACTTGAGCTTCCTCTCCAAAGCAAAAAAGGCCTGAACAGTAGGAAATTGCTCCTTCATCTGCCTCAATTTGCACCAGCTTTCTTCAGATAACTCATTGTTCTCTGAAAAAAACCCCCAAATTTTCACATAGCTGGAAATATAAAGTATTCCTTTCAAACACTGGGACAAAAGGAATATTCAAAACCAATGACGGACACACAATTTTAAAACTCCACCTGTTGAGCGGAAAAAGCTATTCACGTTGAATTCAAGAGACATTTGTAGAACTGCAGCTGAATTCTGCTTTTTAATATGAACCATCTTCTATTTCATAATTGAAACTGTGTGCAGGGATGTTCCACTTATGCCAGAGAGAGATTCAGACTAGTAGCTAACCATAGTAAGGTAACGCTGAGGTAGCCACACACTTCTGCTACCGGAAAACCTATGACTGGGAGACAGCCCAGAACCCTGTTTTTACAGACATTAAGTCTCTATTGTGGAAAGGTTAAAAAAAAAAAAATCAAACAGGGCTTTCCACTCACAAAACACAGTCCTTTAACTAATGGAGGACCATGGAGATGATTTATGGTGGTCACTTGGATGCAGAGTCTGAAGATTCTACCCAAGATCCCCCCTCTTATTGCTCTCTGCTGCCATTCTCAGAGAGGGCAAGACTCAGTGCAAAGCCTTGTAAAGAAGAAGTTAAAAACCTACTGCACAGTTCTGCAGCTGGCATTGACTTGTGTCAGGGTAAGAAAGGCTCCTCTCTGCATCTCTTCTCAGTCAAAGTGGGACAGTCAACACCCTTTTTTTACCCATTGTTCACCTACTTCTTTAACGTAGACTGCAAGCACCGTGGAGTCCTGATTTTAATCAGCACAGTAGGCCCTGAGCTGGGGAGTATGAGCTACTGGAATATCAATGAGCTTGTAATGCTGCTGTTCAGAAAGGTCTCTGTGCTGCACATCTGGGAGCTCCGGGGTAATTCTTCTCCCTCCCAAGTGCAGCACTAACCCTTAACCACCCAGACCAGTTTCGCCAGAGGGTTCCACTCACAGCGTGGGAGCTTTTCTTCAGCACAGGTCCTTGCCCCACTCTTGCCCCATCTGGGCTGCAGGTAAGGCTGTCCTGAGCCTTGACCTTCTACTGCTGCTGACAGCCACCCAACCTGAGCCCAGATGTGCCCTGGCAGCAGGGCCATGGCTGCTGTCACAGGACAGCTTCTCCCCTAGCCTGGCTGCTCTCAGCAGACCTGCTCCCCTCCCTGCCCTGGCAGCTCCCTCACCACCAGCCCAGGTGGGGTCCCAAGCTCAGATGGAGCCTCTGGGTGGGGCTGGTTTGGGACAGCAGTGCCTCCAGAGAGGTGATCTCAGAGCCCTGATCATTTTTAACACTGACCTCTCTCCTCCCAGCACTGCCTTTCTCCCGTTGCCATGCTGCATTTTAGTCCCATAGCAGGGACTGCATTTCACTGATTAAGATCTCTAAGGAAACCGCCTCTTATAATTTAGTATATCCATCATCTGGTTATATTTCAGCTTTTTCTTAACTTTACCTTGCAAACACCATCTAGGCTACATGCAGTATTCAGAAAGGTGAAGAGAGGAGGTCATGCAAAGCAGTCACCTGTGCTGCTTTTAGCACTGCCATTTCCGAATGTTTTGAAAAAGCAAACCCACCAGAATCACTAATTGGCTGCAAATCAAGAGGGATTTTTCTTGGTTGTTCTTTAAAGCAGTATCTCTGTTTCTATTCAGCTTCTTTACTTCAGCTGTGCTGGGGAAGAAAGGAGCTTGGTTCATCCAGAGGTTTATTCAAAACACCAAACTATGTTTGGCAGCAGAGATGATCCTTTTAAAGATGGCGACTTGATATCAGGAGCACAAATATCAGAGAAATACTCAGAATCAGTACAAACAGAGCAAACGTTGTGCTATTAGAGAATGAATTATTGTGAAAGCATGGAATTTACTGCTTAAATATCACGCTGATCTCACCCTCAAATTCAGTAAAATTATTTGATTTCTCTCAGTCCCTCACCTTATTTCTTTCCATTTCAGTGGACTCTTGATTAGGCAGAAATCTAATAGGATTCTAATTTTCTGTAACTTATACTTGTCTTCATTTATTTGTAAAACACCCAAAAATATTTTGGCTCTAGCAAGAGAATCTCTCTACTGAGAGTCTCAAATACTTCTGTGTCTTGAACATGATTCATGCCATTACTTTGACAGCTGGAGGCAAGCAGGCTCCACTGTCCCCTTCAGGGACAGCAAAATGTTATAGTTCTGCAAATGCTCTTTCAAAGCAGCCAAATTTTAAGCCACCAGTAAATTTGTCATTACTGTTTAAGAAGACTGAGGAATGAGAATTCTCCCCAGATGCAGGCGGGGACATTTTGGGATGAATACTCAGAGTCCTGATTATGGCATAAACCACAGACGCCTCTGAGTGAGCCATTCAGAGTTTGTTTTTTCTTGTCTTTTTAGCAAATAAAACTGATTTTGTGCCATATTGTGCCATTTTTATAACGTGATAAGCCTTTGGAGCTACTGGTCTTCTGCCAGTAGGTATTACTGCAATATTAAATATTAAGGAGGACATAATGCTAAAAGGTCCAGTTGGACACTAAATTTTTTTCAGCAGGGAAAGATTTTAGCAGTTATTATAGCAGCACAGTGCAGGTACAAACTTTCTGTGACAATTCCCTTCGCTCAGGGTTTCTTTTAAAGCAAATCCAAACAGCCTTATTTTTTAAAAAAAGTTTTAAAAGGGAGTTTAGTGACATAAAAAGTTGTTTAAAAGAAAAGAAAAATCACTGTAAATATGCCTTTAAAAATTTGAAATCCAGTCATGGAAGTGTAATGGAAAGATGTAAGTAAGGCACCAAAAATAATGTCTCTTTTTTTCTACCCCTCTAGTAGGATTACTCTTTCTTACTTATCACCTATGTATTTCTAAATCCTGACACTTCACGTGCCTAGACACTGAGATGCTCTCATGAATCATGAAACAGGTTCCCTTCAAGCAGCTATTTTTCCTTTTTCTGAGGTTACTAAGAGAATAAACACTTTTCCAACTATTGCTAACTGGATCAGCTATCTAGCTAACGATGCCTCAAACATCAAAATATCAATGGCTTTCAGTTATTAGAACAACTGGAACTGTAGTTTAAAGCAGAATGGAAAACATCTAAGTAGGAAGATAAAGTGATACTTGGCACAGCTGAGGAAAGAAATACACTGAAAGTAGTGAAGTGTTAGAAAGAAAAATACCCTGTGCTGGCTCTCTCTGTCGGGTGCAATGTCTTAAGTGATACCAGTGCTGCAAATACCTTTGTCTTTATCTAACATAAAATGTGGGTGGCTTACCTTTCCTCAAAGCTTTTCTGTTTTTATTTCAGCTAAAAGAAACACAAAAGGAAACAAAAAACTCCGAAATCAAATGTAATTCTACTCTTTATATTAGTTACCCATTAAAATTTCATTTTTAGACATCTTAGGGGCAGGAAAGTTCACTTGATCATCCAATTTGATCTCCCATTTCCAAAAAGCATGTAATTAAAGTGTAATCAGCCTCTGACTAATGCATTTTCCAGAAAGGCACTCACCCCTGAAGAAATCCAGTGACGCTGCTTTGCAGTATAAAAACATTTACTCTTTCCAGAAGACCCCCTGACAACTTTTCTCTGTACAGTCTTCAACTGCTCAACAGCCTCCTAAAATTAGACACAAATTTTATTTGTGCTTCCTAACAGAATTTTGGCGTGACCCAAATGAGTGTTTTTCATGCTGCTGCCTGAATATGGCACATTTCCTTTGTGTTGCAGCCCATCCTCCTTTTTCTTGAGTGCATCCATGTTTGCAACTGGCCATGTTTCCAGTCATATAAAACACTAAGAAAATATTTTATATGACTGGAACCATCTTACTGGGTGATCCATACAGCTCTGTAAGACTTCTGCCACATGCCTCTCCTTTCAATAAAAATTCTCTATTTTCAAGCACTTTAGGATTAGCCAATTGGGCAGTTCTTTCAAAATTATTTTTATTCACAGTGTGGAATCTAAGTAAAATAACTGTCAGGTGCTATATTTCTTAGCCAGATGCATCATCCAACGAACAAATAAAATTATGTTTATCTCCCAAGGCCTGTTTTCACAAAGCCACGTGAACTATCGTGAGATGAAAACATGCTGAAAGGGAATATTGCCATTCACTGACAACCAAATGCAGGCTGCAGGTGGAAAAGAGCTACAGCTTGATCTCCTTTATTGGACCAGGCTGATGACAAATTGGGGGGTGGCTTTAGAGGACAACTGAATTTCTGGCCAGAATATTTCTGTGTAGGACTGTGTCTGCATGGACTTAAAGTGAGCTACAGCTGGAGTTGTCCAGAAAAACAGCTGGAAAAAACAGCTGGAAACCTGAAGGAGCTACATCAGCACATTCCATAGTGACTGCCTACAGAATGCACCAACGTGACAGTGACTGCTGCTGCATGTGGTATTCACATCTCAAGTCAGACAAGGAATACACGAAAAACAGACAGTTAGAAGTGTATAATGGTTGGGATTAATTAAACTCAGGATTTAATGTGCATCCCCTGACATATTAGAAGCTTTGTTGCAGATACTTGAGGAATAATAATATGTGTGAGGTTTCTTGAAGAGATTTTACAGAATAGGTTTTCCAGGGTCTTTGACACAATGGTTTGGTGAAGCAGATCCCACAGAGAATTAACATAATCTTTTTTCGTTTGAACAAAATCCCTTCCTCAGCAGAGAGCTGCACTTTTCTATGAGTTTTTACAAAGAACCATATTTATCAGAATACTACACAATATTAACAATGACTTTTAAAACTATTTCAAAGGAGATAGCACACTGAAAACATGTCAATTAAAGCTTTTGGAAACGTTATATCCGGGACCACTTATTCTCCTTTGAGTCACTGAATTGCTCTGCAATTTTCCTCAGTGGAATTAGACATTCAACACCAGGGAGCAAAGTCTGGTGCTGCTTGTTTAGTTTGTGGTGTGGAGCACGGGTTTTTGTGTGTAGCCTAAAAATTAGAACCCCCCATCCCAGCCTGAATGATAGATTCTCATCTTGTCCGTGCTAAATATTTAAACTTCAGTAAATATTTGAACTTCACAACTGCTTGAGTATTAACAGTCATCACATTCTAGTTCATCCCATGAAATTTTCAGATTTTGACAGACTGGTTAAAAATACTTATTTGCATGTATTTATTTACTATTTAGGCATCTTTATAAACTCCAATTTAGCAGCATTTTTTCTGTGCATTTTTTTAACAACTGGGCATCAAACACAACTCTAAAAACAAGTAAGTGCTGTGATTTTGCACTGAGTTTAAGCCATAAATATCACATAGTAGAAATATTCACGGATAAGCCTTTCAAAGTTAAAATTCTGCCTTCTGCCATTAACTATTTTAGCAGATATTCAATAAATAAAGCATGAAAGTATCTTTTTAAAAGTTTTAATTCTGAAAGATCCATTTGTTGGCTGCCTTTACCGAAGAATAACTTTAAGCAGCACTGAAAGCTACTAGTGGTTGTCAAGTCTTGGGGATGATTGTCACGTTTATCAATACCCTGTCAGCTGCTTTTAACAATTCCTTATAGCTGTGTTGGTTAATAGAACATTCTTTTAATGCATTCTGGACATCATTTTCATGAGTGAACTTATGGTTGCCTTCCATTGAATTGTAAACCAAGAAATATCTACATTATATGTATATATATATATATATACACATATATATATACACATACATATGAATGTAATATATGTATGTATGTTAATAATATAAAATGCAGGCTGGAATCACTTATTGTTAATGTAAATCCAGTCCAAATTTATCAGCTACACAAAATGTTATACTAAAATAATGGGAATGGCATTTTATCCTACTTTATTGAAAATAGGTTTGCCTCTCCTTCTTTGTTTAGTGGCTCATATTTTTATACCTCAGCCTTTAATGGGGAAAAATGATTTATGCAATAGAGAGTCTCACAAACCTTTCCATCTTGTCAACAAATATTGATAAAAAAATGGTGCAGACAAAAAAGTAATATTCCTTAATATTACTAGCTTACACTAGAATGAGGTTAGATTTTTACATCACACAAGTTTGCACATTCCAGTCCTGATTTTAAATGCTGATTTGAGGTAATTCCAGGGAAATGCCCAGCCTAACCCCGCTGAAATGAAGTTCGTCACTGTTTTCAGTGATCCTTCTGTCAATGAGAGAAACAAAAGCAAATAAATATCAAAATAAATATTAGTTTCTACACTTAAACAGAAAAAAAAAAGAGTTGTATGTATTCTAAATGAATATTCACTAAGTAGCAGTCTTACAGGAAAGATCTGCAGGTTTTAAAGGATTTTAAACTGGACTTGAATCAACAGTGTCAGCCATTGGGACAAAATATGCAAGAAGGAATAAACACAGCCCACAAAATACTCAGCACAATCCTTCCCACTCGGTAAGACCCCACTGCATGAAAGATGTGGGCAAAGTGGACACGAGGAGAGAGCAAGAACAAGAGGAAACGTGATTTGACAGAGGGGTTTTGCGTGGCATGAGAGGACAGTGCTGCAGCTTTCGAGCAGCAGAAAGCAAAATTCTCTGTGTCCATGGCAATGGGACAAACAATAATGAGCTTGGGCTGCATTAGAGGAGATTCAGGTGAGATGTGACCATAAATTTGCTAACGATGGGATAATGAAGCCCACGGGAACAGATTGCCCAGGGAGGCAGTGAAATCTCTGGTATTAGACAGATACCTATCAGGAGCTGGACAGGCCCAGGGCAAGGAGAGAGATTAGATGTCCCCTCGCTGTCCTTTCATCCCCATTGCTCAGGACTGTGCTACCAAATCTCCAAAGGACCACACGACAAGCTGGGTGTGGCTGTAAATACATTACACCGCTGTTGGTCTCAGCTGTTCACCCCAAGCCCGTAATGCATTTTGATTTCTGATTGAGCAACCTTTAACTTTCTGAGATTCAATGAGAGGGAAGGGGGATTAAAGACTTTGTACAGTATTTCATCTGTCAGTGAGAGGTCCTATCAATTCTAAATTCGTCACAATGCAAATTGGAATGGAAACACTGAGATTTTCCTTCAGCTGAGACCTCTTTGTTCACGACCTATCACTGCACCACAATGACTCTGCTGTGCATTTCTTCAGTGGAATGAAGGCTCAGAACCTTGAATCACGTTTGGAGTAAAGAAAAGGAGCACAACCAGAGAAGTCATTAAAAGTTATTTTGCCAAAATAATCATAAATGATGTTTGTCCAGTGTTTCATGATCTCAGCCAATAAAGTTATGGCTGGGAAAAAAATATTCCACACTGAGAAATACATATTTTGGAAACTCTTTTCTGTCTGATGGACCCTGGAAGAAGTCCAGTGTTCTGTTGTGTAAAAGGGAGGGGTTTTTTACCATTATAGAGGTTTTCTAACTGTGGTTCACCTTCTGGAAATGCATGGAACTAAATCTCTGACCACATGAGAACGCTGTAAGTAGGTACACACAGAAAATGACTAATGGGGAAAAAAGAGAAGTTCATAATTTTGAAATACATTTGCAATTGTTATTACCTATAATGTCCTGAACTCTTATTTTTATTTAATTGGGTTTTTTAGGAATGTAATTATTTTTAAACTATCACATGCTCATTATATTTCCAATACTAAAATCCAGTAATGCTCTCTTAGTGTTTCACCAGTTTTCACTGCAATTAAATTTAGCATTTTGTGTCATTAAAGAAAGAACATTCTCTCCTTGTAAACAAATTTGCTTTTGAATTTGACCTTTGACTATGTTTTGCAAAATGCTTCACTTTATGACTGCAAACCATTTAGTGAAGCTGAATATTTGAAATTCCCTGTTTGAACTGTTCAACTGGTCACCCAATCCACCTGGCTTCTCTTGCGTGAGTTTCTGTTTCTTAAAGATAAAATTTTTAGACAGAGAAGGATGAGGGAGAATCAGAGGACTTTCGATTTTCTCGCCAAGAATGCAGTCTGGGGAAGGATTGCTTCAGATGAAACAGCCATAAGTTTTATTGCGATATAAGAAATGTCTTCATAGATTTGGGCATGTGTGTTGTTCCCAGGCTTAAAATCCTAGATTGGCAATGTGTCACTTTGCCATTTCCCAAAATACCACAGTGATTTTTCAGTGATTTTACTATCAGTTAGTTGGGCTTGGTCTGTAAACCTCTATGAAACATCCTGTCAATACACCTGTTAGCTTGTTGGGTAAATAAAGATGTTCTATTCCAAACCAAACACACATTTACTTCTTTTAACTTTCCTTCTGGCTGGCTCTCTTAAAATCATTCCACTCTCCTCAACTGTGCTGTGACTTTTTATATCAGATTCAATAAAACAGACATTTTATATTCCGTAAGATGTTTCCTAAATTTAGCTGAAGGTGGCTACAGAAGGAGACTGTACAGGACAAGAACCACCTTCTGCTCTTTTGGGAAAAGAGGCCGAAATATAAAGGTGTTTTATTAAAAGCTGTTGAAATAAATGTTTCGATTAAAGTAATTTATCACAGGACTTCCCTGATTTCCTCACATTTCTGTTCTGCCTCCTGTGGGTTGGACTTGTGATTTTGACAACTTCCAGGAAGCATCAGACTCAGGGATTTCAGAGGGATTTTGGAATTGTTCCTCTAGTCCAACACGGCTTTGTAGCTTTTAACCCACCTAACACATCTTTGTGGTGAAACTTGCCAGTTAAACCCTGAAAATTAATATTAAAGCAAATATGAATGATCTTTCACATTCAATTAGGGCTTAATATGAATCCCCACAATTAGCATTTTATAAATGACAAAATGTTTGCTTCGATTTTTTGGGTACCTGGTTTTGCAGGTAGAGGTACAACAAAGAAGATTATTCAGAACCACACTTAGTTGAGAACTCAGAAGAACCAGAGATGATTGTCATCTTACATTTGCCTTGGTTCTAAAAGGCTAAATTCTGGACTTTGGAGATTAAAAAAAAAAAAAAAAATAGATCCACTGCCAGAACTTAAGGGGTAAATTTGGCCACTGAATGAAGCCAAATTTCCTGACAAGGGAGGCAACAGAAGAGTTTCCTCAATAAGGTTTTCAGGCCAAGATTTGATTTCAGGATGAGAAATATTTTACAGCTCATGCATACAATGGAAGTGAAAATAGATCAACCCAGATCAAAGATCTCAGTCACCAAATATATATAATTTACCTGAATTTATGCCATCTTGATTGCTGTGCCAAGGAATATTGTGTGTATTCCTTATCCATGACAGAAACAGAAATCTCAGATGCTCAGTGGCTCCTGTTCCTAATTATTTATTGCCTTGTAACCAACTGCAGCCTTTCACAAGCACCAAAGAAATCTCTCTTAAGAGAGAGATTAAGAGAAATAAAGTAAGGTTCATACCAATGTAAGACAGAATGAGGATTTTTTTGTATGAAAAAATGTCAAATACAATAAAAATACTCCTATCATTACTAAAATGCTGGCAGATTCCAACAGAGGGTAAACACAACAGAAAGAATTCTGATTGTCTCAGTGTTTATGTGACCAGGTTATCCAGATTAATAACTCAGGGGAAAAGCACTGATTTGCTTAATTATGCCAGTATTAGACAAACTGAAAATTTTACCATCAGTGGTGAGTAAGAAACTCTGGTTCTCATAGCTAATCTCCACCATTTCTTTAGAAGAATACACAGACTGTTGGATTAATGTCTTCCAGTCAGAATACAGTCTCCTGATATTTTACTTGAATTTTAAATACTTTTAAATCCTACTGCAATAAAGGAATGCTGGTAAAAACAAATAAAACCCTTAAATTAAAAGCTAATGATAAAATTTTGCCTGACTAAAGCCTAGACAAAACTGAAGGATCAACTTTCTTTCAATGGGACTGAGCTGACCTTGGCTCTTAAATCAGGATATAGGAGACCTGTGACATTACCTATAGTTCTAGTATTCTTGGATGACGATTTCCAAATTTCAATTTTTTCACTGTTACGTTTTATCTTTGCATTATGTTGTGATCTTTTTAAATATTCCACTATATCAGAAGTTCTTTTGTAAAGAAGTTAAAAAAGAAGCTTTTGTAAAGAATATTCCTGGGGATTTTTCTCCTGTAGGCAGACAAGCAAAATGCCTAGAAGGGATTGTTTAGAGGTAGGAGAGATCATGTCTTGCAACAGAAAATTCTCCCTTGTCATACCCACTCAATCTGCAACGGCATCAGACCCAGGAAATCAACTTACACACAAAATCTTCCTATTTCTTCAGTGCAAAACCCTTCTGTGTATTTGCCAGAAATGACCAAGACAAGTATTTTGCCAAATAATTCTGTAGCTGCTCTTTCTCGTCCGGTTTACACTAAACTGATAGAGGAAACTTTGGGGTTTTTTGAATACCCATCTCCAAATCTGGAAAAATATGACAAAAACATCAACCAGATTAGGATGAGTGGGAAAATGGAAACATTCCTGGAAAACGAAAGGAAGGAATAGCAGGATATATCTTACAGATGTGCACAAGCTGTGTCTACGTTTTTACATCTGAGAAATGCAAAAGTTCACTTCCTTACTCGGGGAAAATTAAGTTTACTTCAACCTGTGTCTGATTGCAAGATAATAGGCTCTAAAACAACCACCATGAATTTTTAAAACTGCAAGTAAAGTAGTGCTGAACTTTGAAGCGAGTAAGCATGTTTTAATGTGCCCATGAATTCAGAGTCTTAATCTAGAAAAGAAAAAGAAAGGAAAAAAACCGAACAAAGGAGACTCATAATGCCTCGCACATTTTTAATACCAAGTGTGATTATGCACATCTAGACAAAGCTACTGACTCAGTGGATTTTCTGTAGCATAAAGAGTCTAAATCAAGCTCAGTGGCATTTAAAATTCTCTGTCTGTAGCTTTAAATGCAAGCTGTGGTCTTGCAGCATAAATTAATTGGATGAGGTACTTAGTGTAGCTAATGCAGGAAGTCAGACTTAATAATCAGTGTGCTCCTGCCTGCCCTTAAAATCTATGAAATGCCAAACAAATATTTTAGCAGGAGATCTGCTGCAGACGACATTCCCAGGAGAAAAATCTGGCCTTTGATTTTATGTATCTATCAATACCTTAAGAGAAAGGTCTTTAATATATGGTTCCGGTCAAACTATTGGAAATCTCTGATGCATGAAATGTAAAGGTCAAATGACACTTAATAAAAATTTCAACACTGGAAAGTGAGGAAATTAACTTTGTTTTATAACTGGCTTCCTGCTATCCAGAAAAAGAGTTGGATTCTACGTGCTGGGTGTGTGCCTTTGCTTTACGAGCTGTGACCACAAACCCTCCATTTTCCTGGGCTGGACACCCCAGAAAGGCAACAGAATTATGTGTGTTCTGCAGTGAACTTTATTTCCTATGTACCAAGTGCTTAACATTGAGAGCAATTAACCATATTTTAGCATTTAATCCAGGAAGATGGGACAGATGGATCTGTGCTTTGTGTGCCAAGTGAAAGGGTACTGGAGTAGCATCAACTGTGCATTCTTTGCCTCACCTCTCAAAATTCATCTCTCTGTCTTTCTGATGTTAAACAGCACAGGACTGGGAAACACCTTCTCCTACATGGAGATAATAGCAGCAGGGGTTTCATTAAAATGAAAAAGGTGAAAATAAACAAATATTGTTTTTTTATAAGTATAATTTTGCGGCAAGGGCTTGGAGGCAGTAAAAGAGGGCCCACAAAATGGCCACAAATCCATCCATGGCCAAGTCCTAATATAAACCCGTCACTCGAGGACTAAACTAAAGGAAAGCCTTCATTCACATTCTACTTTGGGCAAGACACTCCGAGAAAAAGGCCACAATATTGTTGTTTTCCTCACGGAGAAGAGGGAGAGAAATGGAAAAGACTTAAGGACTAAAAGCGCTTTAAAGTTTAGGGGTTTACATCACTGTGTCAAGCCTTAAAATCTTTTATCTCTAAGTTTTTGCAGAATTCCAACAAAAAATAGCTGGTCTCATGAAAGGAAGCACTGTAACATTGTTATAACTAAGACTTAGAACAATTTTTACTTCTTATTTGACTTGCACAATTTTCTTTCCTCCCTTTATAAAAATATGGTTTGATAGTCATTTGGCTCAGAATTCCAAGCAGAGACAATTAAATCCCGAGCACCAGAGCAGCCTAGTGTCATTTTTTTCTGGTTTCTGATGGTAACTTGAATCAGTGTTTCAGATAATAAACTCTTTAAACCTTAACCAAGCTGTGATAGAAGGAAAAGTCAGAGCAGTAAAATGTACAAGAGGTAGAAAAGACACCTGGTGTGTCATTCTCCTCTCTGAATGCAGCAAATCTTTACTGCATGGGCACTCAGCAGACAGAACCTGTTTATTTGCAAGATCATTAGTTAAGAAAATATAGTTTAGAGGGATTTCTTTCTTTTGAATTCATGCAAGAGATATCCAGCATAGCAGCATATGCAGAATGAAGAGGTTTAAGGGAAAACAAAACCTGTGTTCCTTATTGAAGTTTGGGCTTGAATTGAAAAAAAATCCCCACACCCTTTTTTTCTCACCATGGTAATTAATTACCCTTCACATGGCCTTAATAAATAGAGGAACAGTAGAAAATAAGTAATAGATTTTGTGTTCTGCCAACACCAGAATATGAGAGCCATGATATCTCCTTAAAAATGCCAGCACCAGCTTTTCCTCTGCCACTGAAAACATAAAATGTGGGCTAATGTCACACTTGGTGGGCTGCTGGCTGCTTGGAGAATAATAAAATCGTGTCATCTGAGCCGATACATTACACATACACACACATACATCTCTGCAAAATTATAACCACATAATGAATTGCATGTTTAAAATAGTGAAGAGTAAATGTGATTATTAGAGTATCATTGCAGGCAATAACATTTTGTAAATGTCTGGTTTGATTGCATGCATGGATAAGTTACTCAAATGTTTCTGGGAAATCTTAACAGAGGAAAAGGAAGGCAAAAAATGCTTTTTGAAGAATAATTCAAACAAGTAAAAGATGGGGAATTAGAACTACTGTAGATTTTGAAAACTCATTTTGTGAGCAAGAGCATCACCTGCAAGATGAAAAAATCCGCAACACCTATACACACGGGATCCGATGAAAGACAGCATTTCTCAACAGAATTTTAATGTGAAAATGTACTTATGAAGTACAAAGAAAAGTCCTTGATTAAGCAATGGAACTCTTTACTGCTTTTCAGCCTTTTAATGCTTCTTTCCTCATTCTTGCCCTTTTATCTAAATGGTTGCATCTCCTCAGTAACCGTGAGAAATGAACTGACTCTGTTCTGTTCAGACAGCTGCTTCCACTGTTGCAGCTCTTGCACTCAGCTCAGGTAAAGGACCTGAACAGACTGAACAAGAAATATTTAATGACTCTTGGCCACTCCTTACTTGCAAAACAAAGTTTCTGCCTTTTCCCTGGTAGCAATCATGTTGCATAGAGAGAGAACACACTCATAACCCCAAATTCGGCAGATGTTTAAGAGCGTAATTACCTTCCTATCGGACAGAAAAGCACCCGAGCACATTTGTAAAGTCCAGCTTGGAGGCAGCTCCAGCACTGTTAGAGCAGCTAAACAAAGTTTCAAGTAATTCCTACATCTAAAGCCAGCGCTGTGCCACACTAACCCTGGAGGAGAACCACTGCCCCTCTCCCATGCAGGTCTGGAGCTCTCAGTATTTCTTTCCCTCTGCTTTGTTCCAAGGCAGTGGGAGAAGCAAATGGAAGCCCATCTGCCTCTACATGTGAAGGGACTGCTCAGTTCTGTGCCTTTTACTTATATTTTGGACAGTAGAACCAAACAGCTGCAGCCAGTGACCTAAACCTTTCCATCAGCACCCCTAAAACAAGCAACTACCAACAAATACTCTTTTGGCAGTTTGCTGTAATTTATGAAACAGAAAGAAGCAGTTTGGTTTCAAATGTGACTTTGAGCTTGAAGTGCTGATTGTTGGAAAGAAAGGGTTTTGACATGAATTTAATATGGAATCGAGGATAGCAAATAACCAGCGAGCAGAAAGGTGTTATTTTTCAGCATGACTTAACCAAAGTTTTGCAAGACTGATCTTCCTTTTATCATCTCAAGATTGAATAGGGTAAGATAGACCAGTGCCTTCACTGAATAGAGCAGAACAGAATAGACTGAAGGTGGTAGCATATTGTACCTTCATCTAAGGGTTCTCAAAAGAGAGATGGATCCCATTGTGTGCAGCAGTGTCTTTCAAACCACACAAAGGCTGTCCAGCTTAGTTTTAAGAGCATGCAATCCGACTGTGTGCCTTGACAGGATCACTGCTAATACTTAGTTTGCATCTCCACAGTTTACAGCATCAGGTTCTTGCTCACTGTCTTAGAAACTATTCCAATAAGCATGAGGGCATTATTCCCTTTACATAATTAGAGAAAAAATTGCATTTACTGTATAATAAAACACTGACAAAATTTCCTCATCACTGATGTAAAAATTTTATACAATCACCATTTCTATGGAAAATATGTATTAAGTTCCACGTGTGACCTGAATAGTACTGCACCCACACAGCTTGAAATATAATTTACACCTTGGAAAAGAAGTTGTAAAATATGCAGCCTGTCCTTTGATTGATTACAAAGATTATTTCATGTTCTTTCTGATGCAGTGAAGCAGCAGCATTCTTTTGCACTTGAAGTGGCCTTTGAGAACTTCAAAGTGGTACCTCTGAATAAATGGGAAGAGCTGCCTTTCTACTCCCTCACACAGAAGAGACCGACCCGTGGGTCATGAGGAGTGTGTGTGACAGCGCAACACCTACAGCTGAATTTTATGCTCTTTTTTTCCCAAACCAGTCCCACATTTGATCTTGAGGGATCCCTGAGAGGCATGGCAAGTGTTCCAGGAACTCTTTTCGCTCTGTGACCTGCCCTCTCTGTGCCATGACCACGCGGAGAATGCTGTAAGACCAGGAATATTTTCCCACCTTGCCTTACTGACACGGCAGTGCAAAGATGCAGCGCTCCAACCCAAAAATCAAGCCAGCAGGCATAATAAAGACCTCAAGAGGTTGTCTCTTTCCCAGAGGAACCCCACTACCTCTCCTGGTAGGCAGCAATTAATTTAGGTTTTACATAACTGGCCCAAGCAATGGTGAAATCTATTTCCTTGTGCCAGTGTGACGAATAATGGGAGCTCATTCACAAGGATGTGCATCTCTCATTGCCTTCTGTGCATCATAGATGGGGTTAATCAAGGAATGGATTAATTGGAGACGAAATGACAAAAATTTACACCATCGTAATTTCAAAGCAAGATCTATACTCTTTCTGATTCTTCCTCAACCTTCATTTATGAATGACAGGTTGTTCTTCAGTTTCCATTTAAACTCATTATTAAAGTGCAGTTATTTGTACAATGCACACCATTCAAATTCAGATATTTGCTCCCACAAAATACTGGCTGAGGCAAGACTGACCCAAATCGAGAGATCAAAATAGAGAGAGCCATTATTTTTCCTTACAATGTGCTATAAGAATATTCAAGCTGATTAAAAAAGAGCCTTTGAGAAAGTGAGCTAAAATTTCCAGATGTTTCCAAAAAGTGCAATTTCCTTTTACAGTAGTAATCTATTTAGTCCTTGATTAATCCAGCTGCATTGAGAATTTCATCGTGGCAAATCATCATTTCTAAACCAGTATACAAAGTGCCTGACTTGAGGCATGCCAACAAGGAGACCGTGATCCCCAGGAGTTGCTGAGCCCAGCAAACCCTGAAGGGAGCCACTGACTCTCTGCAGCATTATGAGGCTGAGCTTGTTTTTGTTTAGGAGCTCAAATATTGATTTAGCTATTTAACTATAGGCGCCTAAATTGCAAAGGGTTGGCATCCACACCAATAAATAATTCTGAAATTCTGAATTTGTTTGTGAAACAGCAGGCAATCAGTTAAATGCAGGTGCACTTTGAGGACAATATGTTAAGATCCTAAACAAATAAGGATGAACCCAACACTTTCGTATTTATATTTAACTGCCTTAGGCAGCTAGCTTTTGTTTCAAAACAATTTTCTGTATTTCAAATCCTATTTGCATGGTACAGCACTGTGGCTAAATGCAGAAATCTGGTTAATTGTACAAGCATCAGTAGTATTAAGGAATTATTTTATAGAGGTTTAACAGTATTTAGGAGATACGTAAATAAAACAGCAAATATCTATTTAGGAACTGGTTTAGGATATTAGTATAGGGTGCACAAATAGTGCAGGCTTGCATTTTATTTCAGTAGTGGCTTAGACGCTCAGGATGATAAATCTCTTGGGTTTTTGCCATTAAACACTCATGTTACTGTACATTTCATAGAGAAAAAAATACTCTACTTTCTTAGCAGCACTGCTGTCTGGCCACATCTAACACTTCAGAACCACACAAGCAGAAAGTCCCGATTCAGGAAGACAGACATTAGGAGTAACAAATATACAAAATACAGCCAACATTAAGAATAAATCGTGAAAGGCAGCCTTAACTTGTGTCCAGTCACCTTTACTCCTGTGTTTTATGGCTTTATACTTGTTGTTTAGAAAATAAAAGCTCAGCAAGCCATGAAATGCCCTTCCTCGGCCTCCACCCCCTGTTTCCAGGTTTCAGTGTGACCCCAACTCCCTGCTCTGTCTCTCCCACAGCCTCTGCTCCCCAACACCAAAAGCTGCACCAGGCATAGCTGTCCCTTCACATGTAATCAAGGGTTCAAGGACTGCTAAAATGCCTCAGTGCAGCCAAACTGTGCTGGTACCATGATTTGTTTCGAAGACAGATTTCCACAGGCCTTGGAGCGCATCTCATGGTGATGCCCTCCAAAAGTCAAGCTCTGCTTGATTTTGCACATAAGAGAGCTCTTTCTACAAGCCATGAGAGGGCTGGGCTGGAAATACCTGGAGAGAAAGGAAAAGACAATGTCAAGCTCTTATCAGCTAAAAGTTCAAGGCCTATTTTGAAGGGCTATTCTTCATTCCCTCAGCTTCTCTCGCCCCTTTGCTGATCAGGCTGGAGAAGAAGCTCAAGAGTGAAGGTTTCTGGGGCTGCACTGCGATTTTTCCATCTCTTCTCAAGCAAGACTACACAAAGCCCGACTTCTAGGACCATGAGGGCAGCAACAAAGCTCTACAAAAGCTGAAAGGTATGGAAAATTGTGGAGAATTCCGAGAGGAATAGGGTGGCCCACACAAGAGCCAGAAAAATGGCTGTGCCATGTGTCCAGCATGGATCAGGACTTGTCCAAAGTGACCAAGTAAAACCAGACTAGGAAGCCAAACAGAACAAAGTAAGACATTCTTTATGTACAGGAGTATCCCACTGCACACAATTACATTCTCTCTTGCCAGGCACTTTAAAAAACAGTTCCCATTGGAAAGGGATGGTAAGAGAAAGATAATTGCATATGGACTTAATTACGCAGCATATATTAGAGATAAATGGCCCTTTTGTTTTCCAAAGGAAATAATCATAATCACTTCAGAGCCTTCAGAATCTTTAATTGCCTTTGAGTAATTATCCATTTCTCTTTACACTATGTTCAATTTAATTTGTGTGACAATTAATTGAAATAAAACTCAAAAGTAAAAATAGTCAGGTTTTCTTTTTAATTATTTATTTAAGACTGGGAAGATAAATCATCCCAGATTTTAAAAGCTGGTTTCCTCATTCTAGTTATTAAATTCCAGATATTTATTTGCATTTCCTGTTGTTGGTACAGAATCACCTTGCGAGCTCACATATTAAGAAAGACAGCTCTAACCATTTTAATGGTTTTATAAATTAGTAAGGTAATAAACACAAAATAAAGGTATTCTGCATCAGTGTGTTCCTCATTCATTTTTATACTGCTGACACCAGTCTAGGTTTTAATTATGATACTATTTTGTGATGCACTGGTAGCATCACTGGGAAATATAATAATGAAGTCTTTTTCTAACAGGATATGTATAGAATAACAGGAGATTTTGCCATGGCAAACACTCTCTGAGAAGCCAGACAGAACTGCCACTTGTGTGAGGGAGTGAGGAAGTCTATGTTTTAATGTAAAGCGGATTAGATATGTTTTTTTTTGTTTTTAGACAAAGAGGCGGAGTACGTTCAGCAGAGGACTTTTCACAAAATCAGTTTCAGCATTGAGTTTCCATTCCTTTCTCCATAAACTAAACCCATTGTAGATTCTGTTTTGTGGAAAGTCAGTTTTACTGACATAGTTTTGCACTGCCATAAAGTGGAAACCGTATTCATCAGTAGGGACAGAAACCTTCCAACAGTACGTACTAAAGAATTTTAAATAATTTTTTTTTTCCCAGTTGTGGGGGTCCAAACAAAATTGTAATTCTTTCCATTGTTCCTTTTGCATGTTTTCTGAAGTTGTCATTGTCTCTTATCACTATTCTTTGCCTTCTATGTAGCGATAGGTCTATTAAGTCAGGCAGCTGCTAGCTGCAGATCTGGTGGCTAAACCAATGCAAAAAATGGCCTTTCCTCCCCCGTGTATGAAATTGGACTTGATGCACTATTCAGTAAACTTATGCAAAATTTCTAGGTATTAATGACAACCTAGTGAAATGCTGAACTTCCTAATTAATACCAAGTAGAAGGGATTAAATGCATCCTAATGTTACATACTGTTAAAATGATCATCTCAGGAAGGTCCCACACTGCATGGCTGCCACGTCCCGCACTAAGGAGGGCCATGGCAGAAAAGTCATGTATTACCTATTGCCTGTCCTGTCAGCTGGTGGTAAAGTCCAAAAGTCTGAAGTCTAAAATTACAGGAGCAATTTTCTTTTCACATGTGAGCATTCAGTCCATGGTATCCTGGCCCCTGCCACTTCTTCGAAGCATTTATCTAATAACAAGGAGTTTCTGCAAGTTTTAGTCCGATGCACAAGCTAAAGTAGAGGAAAATACCCATCTCCCCTTGATTCCCTAGATAAATCACACCACAGAGCTGTAAAATTAGTACAGGCACCACATAGCTCAGTAAACAGAAATTGTCAGGAACCCTCCTAAGAGGTGGCATAAATGAAAATGAAAGAAATCAAATTCGGAATTATTAGCTATCTTATCAAGGAAGAAGTCACAGAAGGCCCATTGAGGAATCAATTATGGATGGAAGGTTCATGATCCAAAAGATTTGTGCCAGTGAGATGAATCTTAAAGGTGTAATTAATGATGATAATGTTACGAGGGAGATACACAGAAGAGGAGAAAAGATAAAGTGAAAATGGCCTGTAGGATGGAGCCTCACTCATTTGTCACAGCTGCTACAGAAGACACAAAATTTGCCTTTTTACCCCCTTCCCCACCCCAGTCAGGTCCAGCTGCTCCCCTTTTCTGGAGCTCTCTCTCAAGGAGATGCAATTTCAATATTCTGCTGGATAACAACCACCAGCAGCTTTGGTAGCCTGCACTTTCCAGGGAGATTTGGTCAGGCCAAGGCCTGGAACTAAAGAAATGCACTCCGACACACTATTTCCCTGCATTTTAATATAACCAGAAGTGGGAAAGCATTCTTTTTCAGGTGATTGAACCAGCTTAAAATTCTCTGTTTGAAAGCCCAATGTAGAATCTCACCCAGACTGCACATTGCATCGAGGGAGAAGCTTACAGCAGAGTTACTCCCAGCAAAACTCTTCTCTTCCCTCAGGTGGGACACAAAAATGTTTGTTTTCCAATGCTGGCAGTAATGGATCAGGATCCATCCAATGAGTAACCAAAGGTTTGCTGTGGGAGCAGCTGTGTCCCATCCCTGGGTGAGAAATCTTTTTCTGTGACCCTGGTGGGTTGCTGTAACAGGGACCATCATTCAATTATCATCAGAGAAGGATGGCAATGAATATAACAGTAAAACTGGAATAACACCAAAGCTGTTTTTTTTTTTTATAGGCCACCTAGAGAAACTCTGTGAATACAATTTGAAAGTGCTAATATTAGTAAAACACATTTTGAAGCAAGTAGGGCTGACAAGAATGAAATACAATATGAATGTCTTCTCCAAAATAGGGAAAAGGGACTGTTAAAAATGTTATTCTATCCTGATTCATCATGTCCCCTTTGTGTATTCATAAACTTCCACCTAAAGATAGTTACAAATTATTTTTTTTAAACCGATTTCACTTTTTTTTTCCTGTATAAATCATGTTTTTCCTTAGACTGGAACACGATTTCAGCTTTGCAAGTCGAACTTCGTTAAAAGGTGTAGTCATCATTCCAAGCCTTCATTGCACTTGACTGCAAGTTTGAATTTTTTTAGTTTTAAACAGGATGATAAAAAACAGAGGGTTGACTTTTATGACTGGAACGTATCTGGGAACATTAACACTGCATTTGACATAGTGGCCTTTTTTTTTCTCCCTTTTCACCAATATCAGTCACCCATTAATTATTCTCCTACACCAGTGAAAACATTTTGGAGCCTTTTGGTACAAAACAAAAAAAAACTCAAGTTGGACATAGTCCAGGAATGCACAGAAGATTTTCATTCAAATTCTCCTTTACAATGTCTGTCACAAGGTTACAGTGGCTCAATACATACCCATATAGTCTAAGCAGAAAGGAAATTACCACCAGGTAAAGATGAGGACTTAGGAGTTCTAAAATTTACACAGAGTGAAAAAGGAGAAGTAAGATCACGCCCACATTTAATAGTGTCTGTTTCCTTGTTCACTAATTTTAAGACTTCAAAAAAATGCTGGAAATATTGCCTATAAAAGATTTTGGTGGATCTGATAATTTTGCTAAATTTTTCAGGCATTTTTTACTCTGTAGAATGCTTCGTTTTCATTCCACCCGAAATTTTATACTTTTCAATAAATCTAGCCTGACCTGATAGTCAATTCTGACAATTCTGAAACTGCATTTTCAATAAATGTATTGTTTGTAGATTTTATTTTATTTTGGCTGCCCACTTCTGGGCATGAGGTTTTACTGGTGTTGACTGGGACTTGGACCAGACAGGACTGAAAATAGCAGAATATAGTACCTTTTTCTAGGAAACATATTTACTTATGCAATGAAATCTGAGCAGGATTTTCTTCTGGCAAAATTGCCTGCGTACCACATTGTTTGTTTTATCCTCTCTGACAAAGGCAAGCATGGTTGTTTATAACTTATGAATAGCAACAGAGCAGCAGAAAATATTTCAAAGCCTGTGCAACTTATTTTCTTTCAACTAAGAACCTGATGTATTGTAAAGCCCCAGCATCTGCTGCCATTCAGCATGGGGCAACAATAGATTATTTCTGCTGCTGCTCAGCAAGAGGAAAAATATGTAATTTCTACAGTCTTGCAACTGCCTTCCGTGGCCTTTTTTCTTCTACCACAGAAATCCCACCTGTTCTGCAGCTGAAAATTGTGCAGTATTAAAATCTGAGCGTATATAGACACTGCTGAACAGGGACCTTCTGTCTTTTCTACGAGTCATAAAATCTTTTAGTGAAAAAGTAGAGGAAGCCTCAGGCTAGCACAACAGAGAATAAGCCCCTGGAGCTTGTGGGAATCATGCCAGGCTGATGGCTGCATTCAACGACTGATTCCACCTCCTCTCTTGTACAAAAATTAACTGAATCTCTCAGGTTCAGTAAGAAGACTGCTAGAATTCAGCAGGTGCTGGGATAGTCAGTAAAAATAGGAATAACAAATAATAGCAGATGTGTGGGAGAGCACGGAGAGAGGCTTGGTCTGCCCACAGCAGCAACGCAGAGGGGGCGTAGAAAAGAAGAGAGAAATCACAGGCTGAAAGGAGCAGGAAATACATATTCCATTTAAAATGCCTCATTCCCTCACAGCTGCCTTCAAAGCAGTAGTTCAGAGGATGAAACAATTCAGTTTAAAATGTATTACAAGTAATGTGGAGATAGCAGCTCTTATACGTAAGTTTCTGCCTGAAGCACGCATGGTTTTGTCCCCCCAGTTACATTATGAGGATAAAAAACCTCAGTCGTAGGGCCCTCCTAAGCTCTGCATCTTCAATTCAATTTGTAGGAAGACAGTATGAGACAAGCCCACAGAACTGTGGCTGTCAAATTTTAACCTGGTTGAAAACAAACCTACAAACCATCCAGACAGTTTCCAGTGGAAGAGTTTAAAGAGTTACTACAAAAAGTTTTACTCTATGAGGCCGAATCTCAAAATAAAAATATTTAATGAATATTTGTATAGGATATCATAACTGGTGGGTTTTGATAGTACAGATGGCCTTAGATCTATTATCTTCTCAATTCTGATTATCTTTCTGTAGCTTACTTTGATATTTATAAAAATCAGAATACCTGTAACCTGGTTTCTTAAGAGTGCTGGGATATTTGCCTCCTCCCAGCAATGGACAGCTGAATATTTTCGAATGGATCACTTCCTTCCTTGCTCATCTCTAGAAAAATCCACTCAACATCATTCTCTCCTAAACTCTTTCAACCCTGCCAGTCTTTTCTTGGGTCTCATCTTATTGGTGCCTCCGTCAGTGACACTGTCTGAGCATCAATACCCAAAAAAAGTAGAAGATTTCAGCATTAGACCGGCACAGCCCCATTGGGATAGGCTGGAAATCCTAAAGCCAACCCCTAAACTTTCAGGTATTTCCTTGTCCCAGCTGTGGGTGTGCAAAGAAGCCTTATTCACCTCCTGCCTGTGGCATGCTGAAGTGGTTCCATCCTCATTCAGGGCTTCCAAAAAGCCTCAAAAACGCACTGTGACCACACCTGGATGCTACACAGCTTCCCACACTAACTATAAACATTAGATGGAAGCAAAGCAGTTAAAACACAACAAAACAATTAATTCCACAATTAGCATTAGCTGTCTCTCACACCCTACCAACATGTATTTCCTGACTGCAAAATCAATACTTGATCTCCACATCAAGTCTTAACGATTTATTTGTTTCTTTCAGGTTTTTTACAGGCCATATGGCTTTCTCTGGTCGGTAATATTCTCTTCAGAGTAATCTCTCAACGTTATATCAACCTTGTTGTGCTCTGATTTATCCTTCCCAGATCCTCTGCACATACCACGCTCTTTAATAGGTAAGTGTAGCCAGATTGATGGCCATAAATCTCCCTAAGCAGGCCTTGTAGCCTGCACCGAAAATCATGATGCAGAGCAAAAAGGGGAATGGCTACATGGAGCAGCTACAGGAACTATCAGGAAGCAAACCAGGCTGTAATTTTATAGGATGGCAGCTGCTCTGCTAAAAGCAGTGTCTGTGTGTGTGCTCTTTCTCTGTGGGGTGGGAGGGTTTGCTGCCCTAATTCTGCTGAAATACTTTGTGTTGTTCTGGGATAAAAGCACACACACAGAGTACACAGAGCCAAGTGTCTGTACCTGTGTCTACTATATATAGCACATATAGGGACTGAATCCCTGTCCTCCCTGAACAGTGAATCTCTGAACCAGCATTATCATGAATTTATTTGGAAGTGACCAAGAGAATACCCAAATTCCAAGTATCGATGCATAAAGCAGGAATAAATATACTCAAAATGTACAGATTAATGCAGCAGTGATAAGGGGAGTATAGGTACTTGGCATATTACTTCAGATAAAACAACATTGTGCCCACAGCATCAAGAGGAGGCAAGCAGGTCACATTTAATCTCAGATGGCAGGGCACATACAAGGGATCAATATATTTGCTACCCTGACCCCTTTTCAGTAACAGGAAAACTAAGGCCTGTCTTCCTCGGCATAATTTTGAAGAACTTAATGAATTCAAGAATTTAATTAATATTTTCTCCTTCAGCACTTTTACCATGTCAGTAAGCTTGAAATATTCTTCCACTAGTTGAGAGGCATTAAACCAACAAACAAAACTACTCTGTTTTCCATCTCCCTAAGTACTTCCACGAAACTCCTCATGAACACCTGGGTAAGAACAAGGAGAGTATTGGGTTGGTTTCCATAAATCCAAGATGCATGATGATAAAACCATTGGCATCCCATGCCCAGTGCCCTGCAGAGAGGGCAGGCAGAGGCTCTGAGGGACTGAGGGCTCCCCTGCCAGCACCCAGCCCCTGTGCTGCAGTGCAGGCAGGACAGCCCAGGGCTGGACCAGGCATTCCAGAAGAAGCCTGGCTCACCTGGAGTGCTGCTACATGATCTGCAGATGATGCAGATAAGGCTTGAGCTTTCTTGTTGATGCTCATGCAGTACCCAACGAAAACAGGAAATAATCTCCCGGTAATTCCCTCCAGACAAACTTTTCCATTTCAGAGCACACCTGCATTTCAAGTGAGATCAGGCCAGTTGGCCTCCTGTGCCTGAGAGACAGCTGAAGAGAGAAACTCTTATAAATGCCATTTCAGAACTGGGAATAGAAATCTGTTTTTTCTCACTGGGTACTGCAGGCACAGTATCTTTTTACTTTATATATAATATTATCTGCAAGGCCAGCTTTGAGTTACAATGCACAAAGCACTACAAAAAAGGCTGGATTATCCAGTATTCTATAGACTACCTAGGTAATAGAGAAAAGAGATACAACCACCACAAAAAGGAGTGTCTTGACTATGGCAGACCTTTATGAAGGAGGCAGGGATGACCATTATGTCATATACTGGAGGAAACTACATTGCCAGATATATTTTAATTACAGGTTAAAATAAATTGGTTGTTTTTCAAACTATACTGCAGGAACAAGACATCTAAAGTTACCCAAGTGATTTCCCTGGATTTATTTTTTCCCGTAGAAAATTAGCAACATTTGTGCTCCTAAATCACTTATGATTTCATAATGAACAAGTGCAATAAAGAAAATTCTTCCTAGGGAGTTCTAGCAGTTTAGCTACACCACTTGCCATTGCTGCAGGACCAAAGCCACAAACCCAGCCTGCGGGAAGCTGAAACAGACTGCATCCATTAAACAATCCCACCAAGAAATGTTCATAAATTTTCCCTAGATCACTGAGTCTTCACCTACTCTGTATGCAAATATTTTTCAACAAACACACTGAGCAAAATCCTTCTGCTCACTGACAATTTTTAAGCAGCAAGCAAGACACTACTCCCAAGAAAGAAATAATAGGGAAAAATTAACAATACTTAGCCATAAGATTATATTTCTCCTTAGTAGCTATCATAGTAGTATCGTGATCTCCTTTTTTAATCCTTTTCGGTTAAGAAACTGAGAAACAGAGAGATGATGTCTTTTGAAAAGCCAGAAACTGATAAGCAATCTCAGGTCTGTGCCTGATGCCCACCCAGAGAGACAAAACCTCGTTGTTCCTTCCCAAAAAGGCTAGAAGTGCTTAAGGAAAAGAAAATCAAATTAGCACATTCTCTTGGATACCTTTTGTACTGTAAAGTGCACAGGATACTGAATATAAATAACTGGGTGGTTTCATTTTTTCCAGCACACAAGCTCTAAATGATTGTATTATTTATCATGAGCACTTTACTAAAAACTTCATAAGTATTTAAATATTCATCTTTTTTCTCCCTGGAAGATTTTTAGCAAAAAATGTTGGCAAGATAGTGGGTACAGATAAAAGTGCATGAGTCATACTCCCATGACAGAAAAAAGTACTTGAAGTGACTGCTCTTGTGTGTGCTTTTGGGTATGCAACTGGCTCACACAGAGCAATAAATTAACTTACTTTTCAATATTGAAGGAGAGCCATGAGACTACTCAGTCTTTTGTGATGGGTAATAAGGGTTGAAAACAAGAAAAAACCCCCATCTAAAATAACTAATTCTCTTTTTATAAACCACAATAGCTGGTGGCCAAAGGCTTCTCTACAGGCATTTTTATATTTTTCATTGTACATAGCACATTTTGAAATTTGCATTAAAATTTTTATGACACTGCTGGGCAAGCAGAAGTATACACAGGAGGTTCATTCCACAGACAGTTCCAGGGCTGAAGTAAGAACTTTACAATCCTCAGGTTCTGGAATGCACATGGAATAATTCTACAGTCCAAAACTTGCTTTCCTAAAACGAAATTTAAAGGTATTAATGGGGATAGGATAAGGTGGATCTGAGGACAGAATCTGAAGACTTCTAAAAGAAGCTTTACCTGTGGATTTTAGGCACGTCAGAAGAGACAAAATCCAAGTCTTGGCAGAGACCTTACATGGTTTATCTCATTTTGAGTCCTCACTCACCCACACCACCAGGAAAGGTTTCAATCACATAGATCTTTTATATATTTTCAGTATGAAAGATAAAGGTAAGAGAGAAGTGTTCCATCTGTTTTTACTGTCCAGGACAGTTCTACTGGCAACTGAACTGAATTTGAAACTTATCTCTATAAGCAATCCTTAAAAGCTTGACTTTGCTGCTTCACTTTACTTAAAATTCTTCCAGCAACCAAAGAGAATATTCTGGAAACAAGAAAGTTGATGTTGCTCATCTGGCAATCCAAGGCATATGCCCTGGGTGTTGGATTTTTTAAATTGTTCTGACTGAATTTTGGCTTTTTTTATGCATCCATTTTGTATCTTTGTAGCAAATCTCTGTGTAGGAATACAAATAAAGAAAAGCCCAGTCAATCAGCCTCTTACACCCCAAAGAAAAAGAAGTAAGGTGTGTTATTTAGCCATTCAAATGCCTATTTGATGAACTTCTCTACATTCTGATATGCACAGAGGTGACAGCTCTCACTGCTGTACCATACTTAAAATTTTTAAAGCAATTATCCTCACAAGACTTCTTAGAGATGGAAAACGTGGGAATACTACTGCCTGCTTGAAGTGCAGGAGTGTCATCAAACCAAATTTACCAATGGTGGGCTGAGGTCCAGTGAGATTAAATAGTTTACTCCAAAATATAGAGTAAATTATTAAAATAGTAAGTTCAGGAAGTGATTTACAACATTTCTTCAAAATCTCTTTCAATTTCATTTCAAAAAGCTATCAAGTTGAAAACCAAATGTTCCAGTTCTCAATGAAAACTGTTTTACAGGACCCATGGAGATTAGCAGCTTTTGAATATGACAAAAACAAAGGGGCAGTCATCATTTTGGATTTATTGGTACAGGATTTAAATTGTTCGAATTAGATATTGGTGGAAAAAAAAAAAGCTCTTTACATGCTTTTATAAGCTTTAAAGCCCCTCTGGACACTTTTAGTCGTGACAGATGAAGTTTTGTTATCCTGCCCTGTTCCTATGACTGCCAACCAAACAACTCCAGGCGTTCCATTACCACCAGCAGCCATCTCAAGATCACTGTTTAAAATAAAGGACTTCTTACCCTCTCTCCAAAAGATATTTTATCCCCTCCAAGATCTGATTTATGGTTCTTTCACGCTACTAAAGACAAGAGTCCAAGGCTTTTTTCATGCAAAATTTACAGATTCCACTAGAGCTTGAAATAAAGCCCTCTGAAGTAAATACAGCAGGGAGGGTTTATGGCAGCGGATTCAGAGGAAACTCTTAGGAACGACAAGACTTTTCAGAGAATAATCTTTGTTAAATTTGGAGTCCTAGCCTTTTCTGAAAGTCTGCCTCTGCTTAAAAATACCATTTTTCTTCCTCCCCAGATATTAAGACATTTTAGGCAGCTGAACCATGACACTTTCAAACCAGTAAGGTTATGTGGCACTCATGGCTGAGCTGGGAGCTGAAATTCCCCCATTCATTCCCTTGCTGAGCCTATTTTTGAAGTCTTGTGAAAGTCAGGTACTTGTTTTCCCATCTCTTACTTGCTGGCTGGAATGCAGTAAGCATTAACTTCTTTCTGCCTTCTTAACTTATTTCTGAATTCTCACCTTATTCCTGACTTCTTTACAGCAGCCGTGTCCCAGGTACAGAACAAGTCTGCCCGGAGACACACAGCCAAAAAAATAAGTGCAGCCTTTTTTTGAGAGAATAAAGAAATACAAGCCTTAGAGTCATATTAAGCCTAAAAACATTCCCAGGTTTAGTGACAATTTGATTTAGTAAGCTTATACTTAAGGGTTTTGTGTCATAACTTCTGTTTCAGATCCTGGTGCAAGACATCATTTTCCTCAGTCCTGTTTCTAAATTCTGTAGATTAATTTAAAGCTTTCTCCTTTTCTCTGTTATTTAGGAAGGCTATTCTATTTTAGCCTGTTATGTTGATATATTTGAGTGAATCTGGCATGGCTCCTTTTGCATATTAGTTATTCCACAAAGAGGAACAGGGAGGATAAAAGATAAATGTCAATAATGGAGGAGAACTGTAATGATATCTGGAAATATCAATTGAAGTATTGTTCCATCGCTCTTCAAAGCTCTTCTGAAAATTCATTCCAGTGACACACAGTGCTGGTTATCTCACACCAGACTTGCCCTCCTCCTCTTAAGGACATGGTAATTCTTTTTTTCGTGCTCTGCCTTGGCATTTGAATACCACAACATACCAATATTCCCCCTCTTCAAGCAGGCACAGAACTCTCGTGGGGTAGAAAAGACAGCAATAATTTTTAACACCTCGATAGTCTTTTGCTGGTTGTCAGTACTACTCTGCCATTAAAACCAGCAGATTACATCCATATTACATTTTCTATATAACAGATGCATGAAATGCTTTAACCTTAGAAAAAGGAAGGCATTATACCCTTATTTTTGGAAGCTGCCAGAGGCACTGAGGTGTCTCCACAGTCCATGCTCATACCAAGCAGATCTTCAGAGTCTTTGTCTGAAGATTCCTTCTTAATTCTGACCAAAAATTGAAATAGCTTTGCTTGGAAATTTCTTTCTGTTAATCTAACTTCAGAGTGCACCTTGCTTGTTAACATGTTAGCACTGGCAATAGGCATCCAAAACAGACCTCCAAAACTGTAGACAGCAGGTTTAGGAATGTGAGAAGAACGATTTCTGCACAGAGAAAACCCCTCACTTCCTAGCTCTGAGCACCTGCCTGCTGTACTTGCATTCTCTAACCACTCCAGGTGATTCCTCGGCGGCCCGTTCCAAATAATAAGTAGATTATCTCAACCTCAGAGCTCTCAGAAGTGACAGACTCTCAAAACCACAGAAAACAAAAGTTGGAAAAATACTACTTTCATTTTAAAAATGCAGTGCTTAGGCTCTTTCATCACAGGGAAAACCATTAGGTTACCTCATCTGAAGAAAGGTAAATGCCAAATCAGACAAATCAATGCTATTAATATTAATTTAAAACTATTTAATAATATATTGTTTGGATCCTTCTCTGGGTTTTCTCCTTGCAGTGCCTAGGACTTCGTAGTGGCAGCAATGCAGAACAGAGAGGCAAAGCAGTTTCCATGACAACAGAACTACAACTTGATGAATGAGATATAATTAAAAGGTCCAGAACGCCTGCCTTGCAACCCAGCTCTCTCCTCATTAGAACACTTCACATCATGGATCACATGGGTGACCAGGCACCTGCACCCTGCACACTTTTGGCTTTCCCTAGTCTTGCTGAAGAGCAGCAAGTAGAAACTGTGTTCTCCTAATTAGGGAGTTCGCTCACCTTTCAAATAGCAGCCAAGCTGCTGAGGCAGAATCTGTTGTTTCAGAGCTGCCTCTAAAGAGGGAAGGGTGGGAAAATAGCATTAAAAGACAGAGACAAGCCATAATCAAATATTTTCTTAAGTGTCCTGGCTTTTTGGGAGTACAGTCTTTGAAATATTTTTCCGTGATTCTAGAGGCTGAAAAACAATACATTGCTTTTTCCATCTGCCTCTGCTGCTTCTCACCTCTGCATGAAAAAGCAGAGGCTGGGAAATCTCTGCACAGCTGCAGCGAGCAAGGCTTGAGCAGCAACTCATCCCTTCCAATTCTGTGGTTAAAGAATTTGGCTGCATCCTGACAGCCTCATTCCCATCCACACAACATCACACTGCAAGGGTGGCACACTCTGCCACCCAAGGGGCTTTTATGCGTTATGGAGCATTTACTACTCTTAATTGCACAGACCTTTAAATTGATTAAAATTGCAACAACATTAGCCTATTGTTATTGAAAATTACTAATTATTAAAGGGAAATTTCTCACTTCCATTCAACTTCTTTTCTTGCCCAAGCAACAGAGCTGAGGGTGGGAAGTCTTATGAGGAGCAGCTGAGTGAGCTGGGGTTGTTTAGCCTGGAAAAAAGGAGGCTCAGGGCAAAAATTATTGCTCTCTACAACTCCCTGAAAGGAGTCTGTAGCCAGGTAAGGGTCAGGCTCTTCTCCCAAGTTATGGGACAAGAGAAAACAGCCTCAAGTTGCAGCAGGGGTGTTAGATTGGATAGTCAGAAAAAATTCTTCACTGAAGGGATGGTCAAGCATTGAAAGAGGCTGTCCAGTAAAGTGGTGGAGGCGCTGTTCCTGGAAGTGTGCAAAAAACACAGATATATGTTATTTTTAGCATTCCAGGCCTTCATTTTCCATTCTAAACAATGTTTATAACCACAGCTCTTTGCACATCAGGGTTTTTTTACCTTCAAAGCAGACTTGAACTGTCTAAATTTCTGTTTCAGCACAATTGTATTAATGCTGCAGTTCCTGGATTAATTTCAGTGAATGGCAAGGAAGAAACAGTGGCTGCTTTCTCTTCTTGCTGTCTTCTGACTCCAGCAGATGCAGCATCATCTGCTGCTTTGCAGAAGACAGCAGAAAATGTGCTCTTTTAAAGGTGCCTACCCAAACTGAATGGATTTCCTCTGCCTAATGGCAAAGGCTTTTTCCAAACACTGCATGGATTAATATTTTTCAAAGAAAAGGTCATGCAAATCCTTTCTAACGGGAGAAGAATTAAGTGACTTAGCTGACCCAGCTGACAAACAGCAGCTCCCATCATATCAGTCAGCAGCGGTTTCAGCTTAGTTATTGACAGTACTAAAATGTCCAGTGGTATTTATACTCTGCCTTCTCCTAGTGCTCAGGCTTGTTTCTGTGATTCCTGGGCACAGACCTTCACCCTAGTAAAGCCTTACTTAGGTTTTACGGTGAGAATAATGTGTGCTGGATCCCCCAACATCTCTTAATACCACGTTTTCGGGTTAGTGGAAAGGTGTCATGCTCAGTTTTTAAATGAAAGCTTCCTGACTTTTCTGCTCAAGCACACACTGTAGCTCCAAGTTACATTCCTCCTCCCTTTCTATTCATTACAAATTTTTCCAATATACTCACTTCCTTCAAAACTAGAGGAACATTCCATTCCTGATTTATCTGTATCACTCTGTTGACACAAAAACATGACAGTAACCAAAATCTAAATCAGTGTGCAGTAAACCCCCTAACTTGCATCTCAGAAATATGTAAATATTATCACAAGTATCTGTCTCTAGACCAGTCTCTTTTGTCCTCATGGATGACACAGCAAATGCTACAGTAAGGTCTCCTTAGTAAGACTTCATTATCTTGACAATTGATTACCAATATTCATTAGCAATAGAATAAAATAATATGACAGTGTATATTATATATAAAAACGTATATCAAAATTGTCACTTTGTAGTAAAGAAACACCGTGGTGCAATAAATTTGACTTTTTATCATGCCTGTCCATTTCTTTGTTAATTCACAGAATTCAATAAACTTCTGTAAGTGTCTGAGTGGGTGGTGAGGTTTGGTAGGGTTTTAATGTACGGTAGTGACAGCATTGCTCACTGTGTAATTAAGAAAAAATTAATCAAGCATTACTTTAAATATATGGCCAAGCCCATTTACCAGCTCACAGTGGTCTTAGATGGATTTTTATTTCCATGCACAAACCAGCTTGCATTAGGGCAATGTAAATCTGCTCATTTAATATCATTTGTAATAATAATGATTTCCATTTCTAATGTCAAGAGAAAAATCACTGGTTGCCTGCTCCAAAGAGCACTTAATATCCATTATTGCACACGGCACAAATGAGTTTGCAAATTTGAACAGACTTTTCAGCAATAGTTATTATCTCCAGTCTATCTGGACAGTGCAGGTGTGGTAAGAGCCATTGCACTTTTATTCTTAGGCATAAAAGCACTTGAAAGTCTTTAAAATACCAAGAGCCTTTATACTTTTAAGACTGCAGGGCTGTTTAAGCACATAAAAATTGAGAATCCCCTCCATGCACTGCACTTCAACTGCTATATGTTGTGTTGGTGCTGACTCTTATAATTAATAATTAATAATTATTAATTATAATTAAATATTAACAATTAATTATGTGCCTGCTTCTTCCCTGGAACTACCAAAGGAGTGGCAGAGTATCCCAGAGTGGAGGATGAGAGCAGGGCATCTGAGTGGATGAAGGAAAAAAGAGAGCTGGCAAGTTTTATGATGGCTCTGGGTACCTGTGTCTCCAGCAAAGCCAAGAGAGCAAGACTTGCAAACTCAGAATATGCTTAAAGAAAAGGTGGGAAAAACACAAACAGCAAGGGCTACATCAAGAACGTACACAAGAGCAGACATAAATATTAAGGATGCATGATTTGCTCTTAATCTTATTTTAAAAAACCCAACAAACAAACAAACAAACAAACAAAACAACAAAAACCCCCCAAAACAAAACAAAAACAACAACAACAAAAACACAGTAAAAATGGGTTTGAGAACTGAGGAGTACCGAGTAATAACATTGTGTTCTTCTACATGCTTATTTTAGTTGATCTTCAATACAGGTTTCTTTGGGCATCACTGACATTTCTTGGCATCTGAACAACTTGGTCACCCTCACTGTGACCTGTGAATTGTCAAATTACTGGTAAAAAATGTTCAGAGAGAGGTATATTACTTGTAGTGTATGTTTGGAGGACATCAGGATAAATCTGTGTGATGTCTCAAAAATCTCACAGACCAAACTGGGCTGTTTTATCAGTCCAGGAGTCCACACGAAATTTTCTTATTTTAAGTAACTAATAAACATTATTCTGTAATAACAGGGCACACCTGTAGGGCACACCTTTAGCATGATTTCTGGTGTGAGGAATTGTGTTTGAATCACAACTGCACCCCTGTTGCAGCTGTGTGAGGCTCAGACCCTCACCCTTCCTCTGGAAGTCTTGCTGATGGTCACTTATTGAGGAAAATTAAATGACCCCTGCAGGCTCATATCCCAAGGTCATTGCTGCATTTCTTGCCAATGATTAAATATGCATCTAGCAATCAATAACATTATATTCCCAAGGTACACACTGTTTTTCAGTTATGATATTTAGAGGGAGGGTCTCTCAGTATCATCTGGCTCAATAACGCTTTGCAGATCCCATTTTGCACAAACCTCTCCTGCCAATTAAAGTTGGGAAAAACATCTGTATTTTCTGTAGGTTTCTTCCTTCCCCAGAAGTTTTTTGTTATGTTCTGATTTCTCATTATTCCCAGCAAACAATGAATTTAATTTGAAATTTAACATTATTGTGTCAATTTTTCATTCCCGAAGAGCTTTCCTCTTGATCTTTACAGCAGCCTTAGCAAAGAGCTGAGCTTCTGCCAACAGATGGACTTTGGTGTTGTTTTTACAGCACTATTATGTTCTCCAGGCATGAAACATTAGGATTATGAGAGGTTGCCAGTCTGGAGGCAACAGGCTGGTTTAAGTGCCTCAGAGGTGTCACACCAATCAATTCTCCTGTTTCACTCTTACTAGTCATAGAAACATGTATTAATGAAGGGTGAATAATTAAAGAGAGGGGATGAATTACAAGGGATGAGACAATGTCACAAAAATGGGAACTCGAAGGAGTTAAAGAGAAGGATCCAGTCTACTGGAACACAGTAAAATTCACCATGTGCCACTCACAACAGCCACACATTTCCTCCTCACCTGCCCCATTTTGACACTTCAGAGCGCCTAGGTGGATCTGAAGAGGTTAGAAGCTGATCTGAAAGGCTGCAGAGAGATGAAAACTATCTCTCCATGCAAGCCCAACGATACACAGGAGTAATTCTGTTTGCTGTTCCTGACTTCACAACAGAGCAACACTCCCAGTTCTTTCAGAAGAATCACACAAGAAAGAACTCTGTGCCCCTCAAACCCTAAACTGAAGTTTCTGTATGAGGCACGTGTCAAACACATGAGGGGAGGGTCTCCTTCACCAAGTAAATTGCTTTAAGCACACAGAGCTCCTCTTATCTCTCAAGGATTACTGGAGAGGAAGGAAATGACGTGGAAATACTGTCAAGAAATTTTGGCCTTCAGAAAGGACTAGCTTCTACCTGCTCATCAGGGCATCTCTGTCTAGGTTCATGTCTAGAACCACATGGATCCACCTGGAATACACATCTAATAATCTATTATTATTATTATTATCAAATAATAATCATCTCTCAGACAGCCAGCAGTAAACCTCAATTTTATTTATTATTCTTTTTATCTAACCACTTCTTTCATCAAATATCCTGGATCTCCTCTTTTTATTCTCTGAACTGCCCAGTGAAAGGCAAAAAAAATTCTGTAAGGATTCTCTGCACTTATCCACCACTCCCAGCTCTGTGTTTCCACCTACTCCCCTCTCAAGTAATCAAAAATAAGTTTTTCTTCTCTCTTTGGACACAGAAACACTCGTGGCAAAACCCACAGAGGCTCAACCAGAACCACTCTCATGCTCAATTTAACACTCTCTTTAAGCACAGCTCCTTTCCATATTCATGGAGTCAAAATTGGTTCTGACTTACATGTACTTGCAAGGTAATTCTGTCTCCTGGAGAAAAGTCAATTATGAATAAAGTCAAGGGCAATACAAAATACAATACAAGGCTAATGCAATTAGGGATTAGGTTCAGGTATTAAAAACAGCCTAATAAGCCAAGTACAAAGAGCTTGCAGTCCAAACTAAGCCTGTGTAAATTCTGTGCTCAAAACCTATGAGGTTTATCACTATCAGTTTTAAAAAGTGGGGGAAAAAAAGCTGGATTAATGTGAAATACTGATTAAAATAATAATGGAAGTGTTTATCCAGTTGACAGCCAAGCTATTTTTTTTCACCTACTATGAAAACAAAACCAGCATGATATTCTAACAGATATCTTAAGAAAAAGACTGCATTTTTCAGTTGGGGCTTCTTTTGTGATCAAAAAAATAGATATTTTCTAGTCTATATCTAGTAAGTAAAATTTGTGTTTATATCCTGACATAAGGCAGACATTTCATGGAATGCAGTGAATGGAGTAGGTGAAACACATAACAATGGATGCCACTGCATTGGTGGATATTGGGAAATAGGATTCAAAACAGGGTAGAAAAAATGGAAGTATTAAATGTGGTGATTTAAAGTAAGATTAGTTTACAGCCAACAGAGCTAATTTGCTAAGGTATTACACTGAGGCAGAGTGGAAAACAAACTTTACTCTTCTTGAACGAACTCGCTCTTATTTCCAAGAAGTTTCCTGGTTATAGGCCATTCCTGTGCCACTTAAACTTGCTAAAAGTCTGCCAGTGTTCTCAACTACTATCCCAAGAGTGCAATTTTATACAGAAAATCTTACTGTGCTCTGATGCAGATTTAAATATTCATTTTTAAACAGAAGTTAGTTGCAGGGATCTGAGATAATGGATTATTTCATTCCCAACCGGGTGGAAGCCATCAGTCTTTAGTGGATGTTTATTTCCCTGCAGATTGTTCCCCACCATTTGTTTACAATTATATAGCGCTGTTAGTAAAGAAATTATAATTTCCACAGAAAGCAGATGACTGAATTTCTTGATAACTGAGGTCTTGGTGCACTCAGGGGCAGTCAGATGCAGAGGGAAGTGCTGTGGAACAGTCAGTGAAATTCCTCTCTTTTGTGGTTAAAGTTGAGTTTATATGAAAAAGTTCAAACTCTGAAAATGATGTAGCAGTAATCTTGCTTTGAGCCTTAACAAACAGGGATTTTCCTTTTGCTTCAATTTCATTTGGAGCTGTGGCTCAGTGACATTTGTCAGATTACTTAGCCACACATTCCATTGCAATCCCAAAAGGACAAGCAGCAGCATTCCAAAGCTTGTTTGCCAGCACTTTGACTTCTAGTGAGCCTCTTAGTGAAGACCTAGCAATTATTTATAAATTCTTTGTAGGCACCTGATTCTTTCTATCCCAAACCAACATACAAGAATATGCCCGAATTCTAAGTTGAAAAAATAGAATTAAAATCCCAGCAACCTGTAGATCATCCCCGTTTTTGCAGAAAGTTTTCTCCCTGTCCTTATTTCTTTTTTTGGAGAATTATGTAGGGTGTAACAGGTTTTTCACGAGTGCTTTGACCACTACCAGTATAAATGCATAACAAAAAATGGAGCACAAAGATGAAAATCTCATTGCAAGGGCTATCAGGGATTCTGTAAGCACTTACTACACTAAACCAGAATCACAACCATGTTCTGCAGGAATTATCATACCTGCAGAACATGGTTACAATCAGATTTAAAGGATCATTACTTTTACCTTCTCATTTAGCAAGCTTCAGGCTCCTTTGGAGATATGTGGAGTGTAACACTGCCTGAACTAATACTGCTCCTGGCTCTGCCACCTCAAGGCTCTGAATCTTGATCACCTTCAGCCCTTCCTCCCATCTCCACTTATCTTTGTTTCCTTTGGGTTTCTGAATTTAATGGAAAAATCCGAAAAAACAACAAACCAAAACTTACCGTATTTGGTTATAATGACTTTCAGGCTATCCATTTTCTGTCTCATTCTGATTTACCTAGCATCCCACTGTTTATAAAGACAAATATCTATGTGGATGTGTCTTTTTTAACCCCTTAGATGCAATTTAGAACAAAACTATGAATTTTACATTCCATTTTTATTGCTCTTGCCAATTTTACGCATATAACCAAGGATATCTGTTAAACCAGTAATTAATTTTAATTAGCTACAGGCTATAGTGTTCAAGCTCTACTGTCATTTTTAACTCTACCTGTGGAAAAATAAATCCAAAGTTGGCCTATTTATAAAGAGTTATTGTTGAACTGCTTAACATAATATGGTGATCTAATTCAGTAAAGTTGAAGCAGGGAGTAAATATTCTTGAAAAGGATGGTTTTATTTCCTCACAAGGAAAAAAAGAGGACAGTGATGTGCTAACAGCAAGGATGTTTCTATGTACTGAAAAAAACTTGAGGGAATCACTGTGTTAAACAGTTTTCTGCTTTTACCATTGACTCTGAAATACGAAGGAAAAACGTAAAACCTTTGCAATGCAGCATAAAGTTAATCCCTGTAAGGAGGTAATGAAGCTGCTAATGTTTGGCTAAGTACCATCCTTAGCTAACACACAGCTCTGCAGGCACAGAAGAGCAAATGACTTCCCTCAGCGTCCCACACAACTGATCATTTCTTACTGCAGGGCAGCACAGGCCAGCAGGAATATCAGTCAAATTACTCTGGTGGGGGCTGCCCTTATGCAAGCAGAGCAGAAAAGCAAAATACTGGTTCTAATTAAAAGCAGAGAAGACACCTACACTCACAACAAAACCCCTAGAACTGGCTTTCTGCCTGCTTGACCCTTTTAACTCTCCACTTAGGCACTTCGAGCGATTTCCTTTATTTAGGCTTGATTATTCATCATCTCATGCCCAGCCCTGGCAGGTGAATCAATAAATGTATATATGTTTCAAGTTCCCTCACAAACCAAACTAAAGAAAAACAAGCTGGACCCCTCAAAGTGAAAATACACTCATTGATTCTCTGCTGATTGCTATTAACTGCTGCTGCACACTTGGTAGTGATTACCTCACATCTCCTGCAGCGTTACAAGACAGCAGGGGGCCACATAATGTAAGACATCAGGTAAATGAACTCAAAAATGGGTTTTTAAAGGTGGTCACAAGAAGACGAGAGAGCAGTACAATTTTCGAGGATAAAAATGTGAAAGAATGACAAGGCGTAGGTTAAGACGTAAAAAAATTTACGTTGTCATAACATAATAGGGACAGTAAGCGTCTTTCCCAGAAGTTAAAACACCCTGCCAGTGTTAGAAAGCAAAAACATCGCTGAGGAAATGTGGGAATCTGGGAAGCTGTGAAGGAAAAACTGAAAAATCCCTGATAAAACTGAAGAACAGAACTTGTGTTTTGAAAAGACATCAATTAGTACTGTTTTGATCACTGAAGAGAAGTATTTTAAATTTCCAGGAGGTTGTATGTATTATATATATTTAAGTTTATGATTGAAAGAAAACTGCTGTCAGAGGAATCTGATTTGATGGCATTGCATTAGTCTGTAATTAGAGTCGTGTCTGATGACTTTCCCTGTTCCCTGATATGGAAAAGGCAGCTTTTTATACCACACATCAGACATATTTATACAAAGAATAAAATTAACAGAATAAAATAAAACCAGCAAAAACACACCCGTGGTGTGGCAAATTCCTTGCCAAAAGTTTGCATCACAAAAACTCACATACAACTGATTCACTGTGCTGTAATCAGATGAGAAATACCACCTGGCCCTCATTTCTACACAGGCATTGCTTTTCTAAGGGTCAAGAGACACCTGAGGACTTGTAGGATTATCAGAAAGTTCAGATACCAGCTCAAAGTGGCTGTGAGGTCACAGTGCTGGGTTTTTGTCCACCCCTGTCTTGAAATTTGAGATCACTATCACAGTACAAAATAATGGAGAAGTAATTCTGCAAATTTTCTCGCTTTGTCAAGAGGCAAAACAACTTTATTCAAAATAAACAGGCAGGTTTTCTCTGTCATTCACACTGCCAGACCCACGAGCCACACACAGACATTTCCACACAGGAAATTGCAGTGCTATTAAGAAAAAAACCTCAAACACTGGAACAGATTGTCCAAAGAAGTTATCAAACCTCCGTCTGTGGTGATTTTCAAATTTTAATTTGTCAGACAATCTGACTGAAAGTTCAGAATGGCCCAGGCTCTGAGTGGGTGTTTGGAGCAGATGATCTTCAGAGATTTTTTTCCAAACTAAATTCCTACGAGATTCTATGAAATTATCAGATGAAACACGTGGGCTCTGATGGGTTAGTGAAAAAATAAGAAAGGTGCCAGTGATTCTGTTCTCCTCAAGGAGCACAATTCCAACTTCAAATGCCAAGCTGCTGAGAAGTCTTTCTTTCCTCTCTTGAAGGATGCTAAAGGAGTGGTCAATAACACTACGGAAGGAAGATGTTCACGAAGAATTAGTTTCCCCATCAATCCTATTATAAATATTGTGTGCAAAGCCTTCAGGCCTGGTTTAGATGAAATACTCAGTAGGGAATTAGTGGACTGAACAAGGCAGCACCAGTGGGCACCATCATTTCCTTGCCAGCTCTGAATAGAAGGTGGTGTCCGATGGCTAGTGGAATTCGGAGTAAAAGGAATCCAGGCAGGCCATGAGCCCCTGTGGGGTTTCAGGGTGCTGTTTCACAAAATCTATTCACAGCAGTAGCTAAATTCTCTGAGGAATGAAAAAAGAAATGCCCTCTGAGGCAGAAGAGCAAGAAGTCATCAGCTGATGACTGACCGACCAGAGTTATTTAATGTATTGAGTGGACTGGTCCTTCCATGTCTCCAGGCAAGATGATTTCCCTGCCAGACATGAGCACTAAAAATCAATGTCAGCTTCCAACACTGTCTCCTTAATGTCTGAAAACCAGAAACTTTCATTTGAAATAACAGCCTCCTGGTACTCAATAAGTACCCAGACTTCATCAAGAATGAGTGTATGTAGAGAAATGAACAAAAAAGTTTTGGAATCTTTATGTATTTTGTCTGCAAATAAGATAAATACCTACGAAGATACCATATAAAGAATAATTTTGAAATTAGAAGTGATTTTAAACCTAAGTATAGCAGGACATGGGCAATTTGTCACGGCCCTTCAGGCTCACATATCTGTAATGTTTCTAAAATTTAGCACTTTACTCGGAGTTCATTGAATACTTTTTAAAAAATCATTTGTAAATACACTATCAAGAAAAAAGAACTGCTGCTGGTGGTTATAATTCTGAGTTTTACAATAAATATTTGAAAGTGTGTGTATTGCTGTGCATTTGAAAACCCAACCATCTCAGAAGATGGCATGAGAGACACACTTTTAAATTAGTAAAAGTGTTTAAGACATTAAACAGGCATCAGAAGCAACATACAAGGTCCTTTAACATTTAAGATGCATGTGATGTAAAACTTCAGCCATGAGACATCAGTCTAAATAATTTAAATTCAATTTATTGAATGATAGTTAAAACACATTCTAAGGAAATCATGGAAGTATCTAGAAAGGACTTGTTATGCGAAATTGGGACTATAATTAAAGAGCTGTTATTTTTTTGTTCTTTGCCTCAACCATCATCCTCATTTAGAGCAATATTTAGGTGAAGTGTGCTTACGGCTTAGATTTTGTGGTTTGGTTTTGTCTTCAACAAGTATCCAAAATCTGAAAATCTACTACACTTATTTGCTGATAGAATGAAAACTTTGGAATTTTAAAATCTGGAAAATTTCCAGAGGAAAGAAATAAGGCAGCTGAAGACAATTTCTTGGTACTTCCCTGCTACTTGCCTTCACTGAGCAGTACTTTTAAGGACAAGGATGGGAAATTCAGGGTGTCCTTGGAAAACCTGTGTTTCGTACCAGGGCCTACCCTTATTTAGAAACAATTCCAGTTTGGAATCCTGATCTTGACTTTGGGTGCAAAATATGATTGGCTGAGTGGACTGGACTGGGGATAATCTATAGCAGTGTTTAGGGGAGAGATGAAAATATTGGCTTTGGGGGCCTGGCATCATCAACAAATTCCTGTTTTTCCTCTGGACTGAAATGACCAAAGAATTCTTCTCAGTTCTGACGACTCTGCCCAGAATCCCACCCTTCTTCTCTCAGGCCACATGTAAACGGGTGACTTTAGAACCCTCTCTCAGACACAATTAGGGGGTAAATGCTGATTTTCTTCTGAATTAATGTTAATCCTAAAATATATAGGTGCAATAAGAATGCCATGAGAACGCCAACAACTTACTCCAAGGGAGTGGATGCACTGGCACTTCCCTTTTAGTTCCAGTTACGGACGCCAGCACTGGTTTTCACCCATGTCATGCCATGCTGATAATTATTCTCTCTGCACTGCTGCTACTCTGCCCATTCCTGCAACTTAGCTGAGCTGCATGACCTGGCAAGCAGCAGCCCCTGCCCTCCTTGTTGAAAAGAAGACTGACATATTCCAAGTGTCAAAATTCCATTTTTTAGTACTGTACCTCTAATGCACAGGGATTTGTCCACTGAAATGTCAAAACTTTTCATCGAAGCAAGAAGCGCTTCTGAGTATCTGTCTTGGATTGCAAAACTCACCCACAAATCTGCTTTCAATAGCAAAATCTGCTACTTCATTCTCGCACTTGCTCATAAAATTCTCAGGTACAGCAAATAAAAACAAAGCAAGTCCATCAAAGTGACACTGCAGCTCCAGACTGCAATTTGCACTCAGTTGCCCTGTCATGAATTCTAAGGTTTTGTCCTAATCCCTTGATAAAATATCGTGCCTTGATGCTGACTTCCAATAACAGAGCATGTTTGAATGCTGCTTCTTTTATATCACTGTGTCATATGAGGTAAAATAAAGCCTTTTTTTCCCTTATTTAACCTGTTCATTTGTTTGCTTTCCTGAATTAGAATTAAAACTACTACGAGTGAAAAATAACTTAGAATGAAATTGAAGGCACATTAATTTTTGATCATTCTCCCACAGTTCATTTTAATTTAGCTGTATGCATCATTTGCCTTCCTAATTTTTCTGTTTAGTGAATTTGTAACCAAACAAATCTATAATGCTTCTTTTAAAGGGAAAAGATACTGAGTTAGTCCTTTCTTGCAAGGAAATCATTGGTCATTTACTTACAAGTAAAGCAGTAGGTAGTGAAAGAAGATTAACACAGAATGCACCCTGTTACATGGAAATACATGATTATTTTTGTCTCCTACAACCTCTCTTTGTTGAAGGTAATTACTTTTGTGTCTACTATATTAACCATAATTAACAACAAATGTGTGGGAACATGCATTTAATTTGTAATTAAATGGTATTTAGCGAGTCAAAACTATCACGCAGTTAGCATTTGAAGCAAAAGTTCTACTAAATCTGTGGGTTTAAGTTTTCGGTGTTAATCTAACAATGCACTAGTTTTCCAAACTGTGTCTTTTCACAAACCTGTCCTAGGGCAAGCAGGTCTGCAGCGGCAGAGTGAAAGGTTTTGAGGATAAAAACCCTTCATATAGTAAATATGATAATATCTTAAATGTCCTTTTTCCTCTTGAGTGCAAAATAAATAAAAATCAAGCTATCAAGAGCGTTTATCTAGCTGTACAAGCATGACTTACGAGAAGACTTCATTCCATTTGAGCCTATTCTTACAAAATTGCATCTGGCACTCAGCTGCCAGAATTTCTGTTTTGACATCTTGAAAGTACATAATACTGCATTGCTCTCAGTGTGAAAAAGTGTTTCCTAATCAGCAAATTTCCCTGTTACACATTCCTGCCTGCACTTGTCAGCTCTTCCCAATCCTTGCAGCCCTTCTACTCTTAGACAGCTGTAGAATAACATTAAATGCATTGGAGAGAATCAAATCTGAGGGTCTCCAAAATCAGTAATGTTGGTTTGGCTGCACATCAGATGGTAACTGGGTGGTTCCTTTAGAGGGCTTTTTGTCAATGTTATATTTATTAAAAAGTTCCAGCCCTGCAATAAAAAAAACAGATCCTTCTTTCTTTTTGTTCCTCTTCCTAAAGTGTAACAGATAATGAAAGCAGGAAGATTGTTCAAAGCAGTACTTTGATCTTGTAGATAGCATCCATCAAACTCTTTGAGAGTCTTGTGTCAGCTTGATTTCCCCTCTCCTGCTCATGAGTTTCTGTGAAATAATTTCTTCAAGTGTGGTCTTGATAAAATGAACTATGTACAACAGAGAATAGCAAAAAAAATGTGACATTTCTAAGAACTTAAAATAAAATAAAATTCTGCGTCTAACAGGAGAACACTCAATTCTAAAACATTAACATTTTATCACAAGTCCGCTTGAACTTCAAAATTAAATTCTGAGCAAGTAATTATTTTCTATTTATTTTAAGCCTGCTATAAGCAAAACGAGTAGTTTCTACAATTTTTGATACTTTTTCCTAGAGGGAGAACATTTGTTGATGCTGACCTTTCCTTGAGGAAGGTTTTGATTTTGACGAACCGAGTACTTCCTTTGGTTTGTTGGGGTTTTTTTAACAGACAAGGATCTTACAGAAAATGTGAACCAGCTGGAAACTGCAAGTTATCCCTCTCCTGTTTGAGGCCAGTGCAGTTCTGCCACCAGGCAGAGAATAGGGGAATGAGTTCTTCCATGCAGCCACAGAGGATCCGCCCTCATCACACTCTGGTACCACCGCTAGGAGCTGCGCAGAGGTTCAGCTCCGCTGCACACCGAGGGATTATTTCTGACCTGCAGGTTGATTTGTCATGTTCTTCATCGGCACCTTGCGAGCTCCGATGACTGAAAGGAAGGGCAAAATGCAATATTCTCATAAATCTTGAAGGTTACTCCTTTGTTAAAATTTTTCCGCTGTGCGCTCGAAATTCTCTGAATCAAAATACGGAGGAGCGCAGCACTGAACTCTGCTGATCCAATCTGCTCTGCACGGATGGTCACAGAGCATTCATTAAAGGGGGTTCTCTGAAGTTTTCTTCAGCCGTGCAATTTGCAGCTCGGTTCTACACTGAACAATTCACCTAGGCTTGACTTTCTGATATTTATCCAAATCCAAACTCTAAAAACTTTTAAGGATTTTTTATGTTACAATTTAAGCTCTTAAAAAACCGGTTTAAGTTATTTCCAAAACCAGATTTGCAGTACAAGTTGGCAGAGCCATTGCCAGTGGCACTAAGCAGTGTCAGAAGTATTTCTAAACTAGATTGTCAAGCCAGCAGAAATAATTGAGTTCGGGAAAACCAAATGACATAATAGACACTAAATTCCTGTGACCCTATAGAAGAAAGAGAGTGATGCACCATTGAACTCACTGAAACTTTTTACAATTCATAGTTTTTAATGAACACTTAAAAATTAAGCATATTTATAACTATTCACCGTAACACAGTAATTCAGAAACATCAGCAAATTATTGCTGCATTTTTGAGTGGTTTTGCACATGTATGGGTACATTTTACCCACAGCTGCATACGTGTGTGTGTGTACACATGGACATTCACCTTTACAAGTGCATGTGACAGACTGTCCTGTAGAATTTTATCAACTTCTCGTTATATCTACTGCAACCGCCTTATGCTCCAAGCAACATCTGTGGTTACTATATCACACTGTCCCATGATTTTCACGGAATCATAGGATTGCTAAACTTGGAAAAGAGCTCCAAGGCCATCGAGTCCAACTGTTAACCCAGCACTGCCGAGTTCTCCGCTCAACCACGTCCCCAGGAGCCACATCCACAGGCATCCACAGTGTCACCCCTTCCCTGAGCATCCTCTTCCAATGCCTGACCACCCTTTCAGGGAAGAAATGCTCTCCTAATATCCAACCTAAACCTCCTCTGGCACCACTTGAGGCCGTTTCCTCTCGTCCTGTCCATTGTTTCCTGGGAGAAGAGACTGATCACTCTCTGGGCCTAGCTATCCAGCCCAGTTTTTCACCCAGCACAGGCTACACCCTTCCATACCATGGAAAAGCAGTTTTTCCAAGAAAATTCTGTGGGAAACCGTGTCAAATCCTTTCATAAACTCTAGACAGACAACATTCACAGCCTTTCCCTCATCCACCAGGCAGGTCACCTGGTCATAAAGGGAGCTCAGGTGGGGCAATCAGCACCTGCCTTTTATAAATCCATGCTGACCAGGCCTAAACCCCCAATTCCCCAGCTCCCTCAGATCCCTGAAAGAAAAAGTATTTCTGGACAGTATTTCTGTTGTTTTCATCTGCTCCAGAATTTCATAACCTAAGTGGAGAGCTAAGGTAAAATGCATTATTTTGAGAGTCATCATGTCCACACTCGTAATGTAGAGTGAATGGCTTGGTTATTAATGTCCGAAAACCAGGTCAGTACAGGAAAACATTTTTTCATAGCACATTTCAAACCTGAATTCATATTGAACCATACACTGAAAGCCATAACAGTGTATTAATGCCTACAAAGTAGCTATTATAAAGTCTTCCATCACTGAGTTCCTAATTAGTGTCTCTATTGTAAAGTACAAAATGTTTCAATTAGCTATTAAAGAAACAAAAAAAAAATCTCAGCATAGCTCTCCCAACAAACTTGCGGGGTATTTAGAGATCTTTGTAATGTAATGCTGTAGGGTGTCAAGGTGGTGTGCTGAAAGTTTCTGAGGTGGAGCAGAATTATGAGCCCTGGTACCATCTGACGTACTTGGAGGGGATTTCTAGGCTGGATTCCGTCCTGCAGACACTTTTATGGCTTTACTGAGCTCTGTAGTGCTCCTGAAATCAAAGATCCAAACAAGACGTAGGCGTCACCCTCTGAGCATCCAGCTTTCCAGAGCAGGCTCGTAGGGAAGATGTAATTAAGCACCCGCATGAATTTTTCTTCAGCTTGGATGCCTAAATTTGGTTCCTACATCTATGCAAGTGACCTATTTTTTAAATATGCTGAGTGCCTGCAATTCCCAACAATTTATGCAATCAATCATCGTTAAATTGTATGAAAATACTGATGAAACCTAAGTTGCCCACAGGCATTTATTTCTGCTCATTGTTACTACTAGAGAAACAGCATTTATTCTGAGAAAAACTCCTGTAAAACTAAAGAACAAAAATGTGTTCTTAAATGTTGAAAAGTTGCATATCATGAATGTTGTTTCAGGAGGGAGGAAATATTATGTTGCTCGACTATAGCACGTCACTGAGTAATGAAATGGATCGTATCTCCGTAATTTTAAATGGTGAAAACATAAAGGAGCATTAGCAGATTCTTGAAAAAGGTATTTTTGGACTGCCCTGCTTGGATCTAAAGAGGCATTTTTGTAACAGCAGGACAGGCTGTCCCTAAGCTTCCTTAAGAATTACCGTCACCTTCTCTTTCTAGGACCTTAAAGCCTTTGGTGAAGGCAACCAGAGAACAGATACAAATGTGGATCATGGAAATTTAGGTATCCAACTGATGGAGGGGCATTGCTTTACAGCAACTGGACCAACCCAGGAGCTTTCTCACTTTTACCCTCCTGATTCTCTCCCCCTTGTCACAAGGGAGCGTGAGCAAAGAGCTGCACAGGGCTTACTCGTCACAAAACCACAAAACAAACACCTTTCAACTAGAGAAACAGAAAATATGAGCTGGACTTCATCAGGTCCCTAGGAAAGCAGTTCTTCAAAACCTGATATGATATATTTGATATGTGCACATTTAGAAATAAGACCATACACATCCTAATTTTGTACAGGCCTGACAAGAGCATGTTTCCTTGGTGATGTGAGACATCTCTGAGACAGCCTGAGCACCCCAGTGAACCAGGAGGGTTAATGAGTGGTTCTCATGCTCTCCATTCAGGTGTCTGAATATCTTGGTCCTCGTGGATATACGATGAATACAAAAACAAAGTTAATGACATTTATTTACACCTATGCTGACATTTTTCTGTATGCAGAGGAAAATCATCAACATATTTTCTTAAAGGTCAAAAGCCTTTGCATAATATATTTCCCTGTGTGGAATGGGTACCCTCTGATATAATTCAATTGCTGTGTTTACCACGTGTTATCCCTAAAAAACCTATTCTTTACCCTTTTTAATATACTGGTGTGTTTTCTTTCTTTTATGTCCCATTTTGGAATCATAGTCTTTATTCTCTCAGCACATAGCATATACTTACTGTTCAGTTTGAGTTGACATGTTTAATTTTCGTGGTTTCCCTATCCAGTTGCTCTATCAACATTTATTATACTGTGATGAATATTACAAGTAACAGATACACCTTCAAAAACCACCGTATCCTCCTTGCTTCTCTCTGCAAATTTCCTTGTACTTACATATTCTTAGTTATTAAAGACACCACCATTTTTTCCTTTGTCTGGATGGAAATGAGACTAAGGTTTTTAAAATTCATTCAGCATTTTTCTTTAGGGATCCCACTTCTGTACCTTTGTTTCTGATAAAGCAGACTGCAGTGAGACGTTCTGTAGCAGGCAGAACATCAGGGGAAGAGACTTGACTGGTGTATGAGTACAAGGATGGTACCAGGTATTTTTATTTTAATCAGTTATATTGTGCAGGATGATATTTCCAAATCTGCTATGATATCTGCTGTTCAGCCTCTAAGTCTGTCCTAATCAACTCTTGCATACAAGACAACAGGAAAAACCTTATTCCAGATGGCTGAGAGACAAAACTTAGCTGAGGTCAGAATTTGACAGAGGAGGGGAAAAAAATATAATAGAAATTGGACCATTTAAAGTCTCTGTCACTCACCAGTTTTGATTTAAATGCAGAGAATTAATTTACAACAACTTCAAACTTCTTGTTTATTGTTTTGCATTAGCCTTTGTCCTTTAATTAATCTATCCTTCAATTTTATTTCATTTAACCTCTGTTATTTCTTATTTGATAATATATTTAATGCATTATATTAATAAGGAGTAAATATTTAATGTACCTCTTCAAAACCCTTTTTCCAAAGCACCCTGAGAACTCTGTGACCCATACAGCCCTCCTCTCTAAAAACCTAAGTACAATCAAGCCACATTTGTGGCTTTGTTTTCATTTTCATGAAAACAGAGTAATGGTCAATTCATCCTGCCCAGGTTGTATTTCTGGGGAGACCATACTGTCATGGAAAAAAAAACCAAAAAACAAACAAATACAGTAATTAACTAGTGACTGAAGACCTTATTTAGGCCTAGAAATTAATTACTGCTAAATAGTTCTTCAGATTGGACTGGTCCCCCACAAACACCCAAAATGTTTGTGCGTAACACCACTGATTTCTCCCTATGCCAGTCCACAGACTTTTTTCAGCAAAGATCACTTTCATGATTATTTTCTGTAGCAAAGGTACCTGACTTTAAACAAAACTTGGTCTTTTCACCAATATCTTCCTTCCCCAGCGTTCCTGCCTCAGTTACTATGGCAATTGCTTTGGTATGAAACAACAGTGAAAGCACATGCATTAAACTGATATTATTTGTAAGAGGTTAAGTTACCTGAGCCCTGAGAGTGGTTAAACAAGCGACAATTTTCATGGAGAATTGAATGAATGAGTGGATTTAGTGTATTAAGTGATTACTCATCTGATTTGTCATCTAAAGAAACTGATGGTGGTGCCATTGATAAGGCACCACCTAAGAATCAACCTTGTGCCAGAGGGAGAAAGAAAAGATTTAAGGGTGCAGAAACACAGTTTTGTTCTGGGATGGAATTTAGAAACACTGTGCAAACTCCACCAAGCCTGAATAATCAGAGAAAGAGCCAAGTCTTTGAGTTCCTGCGTGCCAAGGCAGAATTAATCTTCCAGATAGAGCAGCAGAGGGAATTTCTTCAGAGGACATGCATCTTCCCACTCACAGAAACAAGTGGCACTTGGCACAGTCCTGGAGCAGGGAGGATATCGAGGAAGGGTTCGAAGGAGACACAGGAAAGCAGGAGCACAGCTTTTTTTCTTTCAGAAAAAGCAAAAGTGGATCTCGGCTTGAATCATCCTTCCACTTTCTGAACAGTGGTTTGGGTCAACAGAGACCTTTATATAAAAAGAAGGATCAGAGAGAGGTGTCCCACTCAAAATCCTGCTGTGAGCTAAAAACATACCCTGTAAGTAAAGTCGAGAATTTACTGTTATTACACCTGAAATGGTCATAGCTGAAACGATGAACTATGATTAATTCACATTTAATCATTACAGAAACAGAAAATGAGAGACTAGGGGAAAAATTCTTAATAATAGAGTTAAAATTATTATATGCACATGCTTGATAGCTCTGGTATTTTTTTCTGGTGTCCTTCATTGCCACTCTGGTTATTAAAATTAATCACTCTGATGTGTGGGACAGGAGGCACTCAGTGGGCCTCAGCATCCTGAGTCCCCTTCTCAAGGAGGAGTATGATGTTGGTGATTTCTCTTTCCTCCCTCTGGAAAGTGCTTGGGGTTATGTTTGGATATTTGTTAACATATTTTTACACCTTTCTTTATAAGTACACAAGGCAATATTACATCCAAATACACTATAAAAGGCATTCTTACATGGATTGGATGGTCACCTTTGGTTTCTTTGTTGTCCTAAAACTCTTTGTGTTTAGCTCCAGGTCTATAATCTATAGGTGGCCCCCCATTTCCCTTTTCCTAAACATCTCATGTCTGTACTCCTGTAAATACCCACTTGAGAGGAATTGGCTGCAATCCCAGGACCGTCTCCCTCCACACTGCATCAGCGTGACACAATCAGAAATATTTCAGTCTACACAGAGTAACTACTTATTGCTAATATCTGTGTGAAAATCATGGCTATACCCACTAAGAGAAGCAAGGGAAAATGCCAAGTACTGCAGTTTGGGAGGAAAAAGTCGAGGCACTGACCAGCTGGAAGGCAGGGGGCTCTGGTACACACCAAGCTGGCCATGAGCCAGCAATGCCCTCCTTGCAGGAGGAACGAGTCAGAGACAGACTCTTCTCAGACATGTCCAGACGAGAGGCATTGGGAACAAAACAAAACTTAGGAAATTCCATTTAAATGTAAACCAGAACTTGTTTTTACTGTAAGGGTGGTGGGACATTGGAGTGGGTTTTCCAGACATGCTGTGGGGTTTCAATCCTTGGAGATATTCAGGACATTCTGCTTGAGCAGGAGTTTGGACTATACAACCTCCACAGACCTCTTCCAAGCTTTAGGAGTCTGTGATTCTGTGAGAAGCGAAACAAATCAGACACAGCCTCCTGGCAGGCAAGCCAAACCGAACTCCAGGCAGTTCAAGACAAAGTTAAGGCAAAGAAAGCTTCACCCCTTCCAGTTTGGAGGGTTTGCCACTTCAGTACGTGTGTTTCTATTATAGGAACCACTGCGTTTACTGGGCCACTGAGGTGTTCTTTTGCTTTCATTAAGAAAAAAAATAAATATCACAGATGTAGATTAATAATATATGAAAAAATTCTATTTAATTTCCTGTGTATTTCTCTTCACTGTACCTGTAGGATTCCACACAAAATAAACTTCATTCCTTTTTAATTAATTTTCTCAAGTGTCAGATATTTACGCTGTAAATAACGCACTGATCGTGAATTCTCTGTTTGCATTGAATAAACTCTTCTTGGAGCAGCATGAGAAGCATAAAAGGTTTGGACATCAATGTTTCAGTATCTTTTATTTATACTTGTTATTTGGCATTCAGGCATTGCAATCCTCCGGGGCCTTTTACCCATGTCCTCCAAATCAAATAAAAGTCAGATTTCTGAATAAAGAGGAATGCTGATCTGACCACACGGTTGTGCACTAGGGCAGTGTCCTTTTCATTATGTTTTACAGTAGGAAAAAACCAGATTATTTTGAAATTATTCAAAACATAAAATATTGGACCCATAGTGCCGAGTTTCACAGTCCTCAAGAATTTCGCTGTACTTTGCATTTCACTTTGAAAAGTTTGTGTTTTATTTCAGGGAATTTAAGCTCTCTTTTGTTATATGAAAAAGCTTAACCCTACAATGCATTTTAATATGCACCTTCTAAAATGGAAATAGTCTAATTAATTCTTTACTTCCAGATACCCACACTAAATAGCTTTATGAAATCTGCACGTATCCCTAGGAAACCCTAAATAAAAAATCCTGAGATGCATCTAGCAAGTGAACTTCTAATTCTCCTCTGTGGTTAGAGGCAAAACAATGAAAAGATGCAATGGTATTTGCCAGTTTGCTCTTTTTTCCTCATCAGATTGAGATAAGGTGATGTGAACTTGTAGGTAATGAAAACACCCCATGCAATTTGTCATCCTTAACTGAACCAACATTCTAAATACACATTATTAAAATTTGCTATT
>VZRR01002319.1:902373-981518 GCA_013398015.1 Oreocharis arfaki
TCTTTGTGTTTAGCTCCAGGTCTATAATCTATAGGTGGCCCCCCATTTCCCTTTTCCTAAACATCTCATGTCTGTACTCCTGTAAATACCCACTTGAGAGGAATTGGCTGTAATCCCAGGACTGTCTCCCTCCACACTGCATCAGCATGACACAATCAGAAATATTTCAGTCTACACAGAGTAACTACTTATTGCTAATATCTGTGTCAAAATCATGGCTATACCCACTAAGAGAAGCAAGGGAAAATGCCAAGTACTGCAGTTTGGGAGGAAAAAGTCGAGGCACTGACCAGCTGGAAGGCAGGGGGCTCTGGTGCATACCAAGGTGGCCATGAGCCAGCAATGCCCTCCTTGCAGGAGGAAAGAGTCAGAGACAGACTCTTCTCAGACATGTCCAGACGAGAGGCATTGGGAACAAAACAAAACTCAGGAAATTCCATTTAAATGTAAACCAGAACTTGTTTTTACTATAAGGGTGGTGGGACATTGGAGTGGGTTTTCCAGACATGCTGTGGGGTTTCAATCCTTGGAGATATTCAGGACATTCTGCTTGAGCAGGAGTTTGGACTATACAACCTCCACAGACCTCTTCCAAGCTTTAGGAGTCTGTGATTCTGTGAGAAGCGAAACAAATCAGACACAGCCTCCTGGCAGGCAAGCCAAACCGAACTCCAGGCAGTTCAAGACAAAGTTAAGGCAAAGAAAGCTTCACCCCTTCCAGTTTGGAGGGTTTGCCACTTCAGTACGTGTGTTTCTATTATAGGAACCACTGCGTTTACTGGGCCACTGAGGTGTTCTTTTGCTTTCATTAAGAAAAAAAATAAATATCACAGATGTAGATTAATAATATATGAAAAAATTCTATTTAATTTCCTGTGTATTTCTCTTCACTGTACCTGTAGGATTCCACACAAAATAACTTTGTTCCTTTTTAATTAATTTTCTCAAGTGTCACATATTTACGCTGTAAATAACACACTGATCGTGAATTCTCTGTTTGCATTGAATAAACTCTTCTTGCAGCAGCGTGAGAAGCATAAAAGGTTTGGACATCAATGTTTCAGTATCTTTTATTTATACTTGTTATTTGGCATTCAGGCATTGCAATCCTCCGGGGCCTTTTACCCATGTCCTCCAAATCAAACAAAAGTCAGATTTCTGAATAAAGAGGAATGCTGATCTGACCATGCTGTTGTGCACTAGAGCAGTGTCCTTTTCATTATGTTTTACAGTAGGAAAAAACCAGATTATTTTGAAATTATTCAAAACATAAAATATTGGACCCATAGTGCCGAGTTTCACAGTCCTCAAGAATTTCGCTGTACTTTGCATTTCACTTTGAAAAGTTTGTGTTTTATTTCAGGGAATTTAAGCTCTCTTTTGTTATATGAAAAAGCTTAACCCTACAATGCATTTTAATATGCACCTTCTAAAATGGAAATAGTCTAATTAATTCTTTACTTCCAGATACCCACACTAAATAGCTTTATGAAATCTGCACGTATCCCTAGGAAACCCTAAATAAAAAATCCTGAGATGCATCTAGCAAGTGAACTTCTAATTCTCCTCTGTGGTTAGAGGCAAAACAATGAAAAGATGCAATGGTATTTGCCAGTTTGCTCTTTTTTCCTCATCAGATTGAGATAAGGGGATGTGAACTTGTAGGTAATGAAAACACCCCATGCAATTTGTCATCCTTAACTGAACCAACATTCTAAATACACATTATTAAAATTTGCTATTTCTGCACAAACCTTAATTTCCCTTCTTTTTATTTTTTCATTTTTCAGGTTAACTCACACATCCCCATTGGCTGATGCACATGCTGCCCATCTAAAACGTACTTTTGTCTTTCCTTTTTTCCCTTTTCCCTCACAATATTGATACACAGGATAAAAAATGCATAAAGTAATAGACATGCACCCACCAAATCTACTTGGAAAAATATGCTGGCAGCACTCTCATGACAACACAAAATTTGTGTTTGACTGGAGTTTTTTTAATTAATTCTGTGTGCACCTGATAAGCAGTGGATCACAGAAGCTCATACCTTTTACTACAAAAAGAGAATAACAGATTTCATGAAGTCTGTATTTTGACTCGAGAATAGCAGCTGCTAGAGGTCACTGAATATCTCTGAGTGCAAACTTCAGCATAGAAAATTCAGCATATCTAGCATGTACTCTATCTAAATATTCACAGTCACTTTCTAATTATTTTCAGGGTATTTCCTGGCATGACAGATCACGCTAACAGCTTCATTAACTCTGCTGTGCAGCACCACTGCACGGACAGTGTGTGCAGTGTAATCTAGGCAGGAAAAAACGTGCAACTCCCCAGCTTCAACAGGATAACCATTGCTCTCTCTCAGGATGTTAATGAGATTGGAAAACTGTTTCAGGTGAAGCCATCTGAACGTTAATACAAACCGTACTGGTTCTGTGTACAGTTATTTTTCAGCAGTCGTGCCTGTGCATAGGCACAACTTCTTTCATTAAAGAAAACACATGCTGATGCCTTTGACCTGGTTCCTTCATTTACAGATTACATGATAAATCTCGGTGGTATGTGTTGGTAATCATGAAAAATTTCACTCAATCCATGCTTAGCTGTGAAAGATCTGACTTTTTCAGTAATTTTTTACCTAAACCCTCACTTAAAGATGGAATAGATGGCCTAGAGACAGCACTTTCTTTTCTTCCAAGAATCTCTAGAATTTAAAGTTCATTCATTCACCTTTCCAAAGCTAAATTTCTGCAGCTATGGATTACCACAAGGAATAGTTGGTGGAAGGAGGAACAGTTATCTTTCACTATATGACCTAAGTTAATTTGCCAGGAATTATTTTGTCTGTAAAATGGCAATAAAGAGCAGTAATCTATGCTTAAGGCTTTCCTATCCTTAGTGGGCCCACCTGTATTACAGTGTTTTAACCCAAGTGGGGAGTTGTAAATGGTCAATAAAATTGGAAATCTAACAAGATTTAAAAAAAGAAAGAAGATAATAAAGAAGAAACCAAGCATTTAGACATTTGCTTTGACACCTTATTTAAAATATAAAATACTAAGGAAAGATCAGCACAAGACAAAGCTACCCTTTCCACGAAAAAACACACAAAACTGACCTAATGTATTTAATGTTTACATTCCAACAGCTTTTAAGAATTAAGTTGATGCCTGAGCTGATTTCTTCTCCAAGGCAGTTGTCTTTTTTTCTAGCTGCTGGCAAAGTGCTGTGTCAGACTTGATTATCTACTAAAGTTTACACAACCTTGTCTTAACTCAGTTCATTTTGTATGCAGTCTATGCATTGATGAATTGCATAATCAAGCTGTGGCAGCATCAAAGGGGAATCACCTTCTGGCCAAGCCTGAGAGAACTGCCTTCAATTGTCTCCAGCTGAAGTCACAAAGCCAAATTCAGCTCTGGCAGAAACAGGCAGGGCTCCACTAAATCAATAAGATAATCAAAGCTTTGTAATTAGATCGATGCAAAGAACAGCAGCAAGGCCTGGAAAAAAAACTGCACTGGACACAGGTCCAGATCTATCCAGGGCTGAGGCTGTTCTAGGAATTTTTCAAGCCTTTGAACATCTGTACTGAAGCAGAAATTCGGAGTATTTATGGATCCTGCTGTTCCCAGCCAAAGAATATTGAGAGAGGCAGGTATGTATAAAAAGAAATATATTTCACTGTTACCTGATACTTCAGCCTTCTCTGTCAAGTGAGGAGCACAGCAACTACAAATCCCATCTCAAGCCTGAAGAACTCACTGAGTATAGGATGTACTTTTATTTGCAGAGAGGTAGAAAATAGGCAAAATTTAAGTCTATCAAGACATATCCATCAGACAATCCTCAATGTCTGCAGCCTGGACACCCTCCTAAGGAAATGGTACAGCTCAGGAACAGCTTGTAAATGATAAGGTTTTGGGCAGAAATTCTGAAACCTTTTAAGAGGGTTGTAAGATGTTTTCTGATGTTTCTTTTGGTGACTGGGGGAGAATAAAAATTCTGGCAATACATGTTATTTTAGCCCCAGTTTAATTCCCTCAGGGAAAAATAATAAGGTAAAAAAAAAAAAGTCTTGTTTCAGAAAAGTCTTCACCAGAAAAAGTAGGCACTTGTATACAGAAATGTATATTTTGCATGGTATGTAAGCTCATGTTCTCTTTCTCTGTCAGGAAATGTTCTTTGAACTCAAAGGCTTCTGCTGAAGAATCAGAGTCCCATCATGCTGGGACCTGTGTATTGACAGAAGATCGCACTTCCCTCGACTGCAGAACTGTGTATGAAAACACTGACTTCCATGGAATGACTGTGAATAGATATGGGATGCTTTCCTCTGCTGTAACCAAATATCAGCTCCATATTTCAAAAATCACGTGTGCCACAGCAGAGCAAGTGCTCTGGCAGCCTTGGGGAAGGCTCCAAATTTTTACCTAAACCAGAAACCATTTGTCTTCTGTTTTCCAGGTGTGAAAACATCAATGCTACTAATGTAGTCCTACTCTAATATCAGGAAGAGACAAGACAGAAAATTAGTCACCTTGAGTGGAAACCTGAGTAAGCCCAGGGTATATGATTTTGCTGAGGTAAAGCAGAATTTGCAGCTTTCAGGGTTTGGCTTGAGAACTGTCATTTAGAGGAAATTGAGACAAATGTGTTGCTCTGCCAATACCATTAAGATAAAAAGGAGGCTTGTATTAAACAAGAGTGCTCCACTTAGATCATGCACCCAGTCAAAGCTGGCCATCTCAACCTACCCATCGAGCAAAGAGGCCACCCTGATCCTTTTCTCAGGAGTCGGGCTGATTTGAGCTGCAGCAATACCTGAACTACGAATGTTCTGAGCTGATTTGGGCCAGCTGCACTTTAATCGTGGCCAGAAGGTATTAACTATTTCACTGCTGCTTCCCTGCGCACAGTTCATCCCACATGTGCCACCTCTTGTGACAATACACACACCCAAAGTGCTGGGAAAACCAGCCAGTGGGTAACCGGCCTAATCAGCTGGCCAAAACCATCAACAAAAGCCATCAGAAGTAAAGGCTGATAAGCAGAGGGAAAAAAAAACCCAACCACATGGATTATTTTTCCCTTTTGAACAGGCAAAAATATTTACAGCTTTTTCAAAGTGCTGTCACACACTGAGGCACATCAACCCAAGCCTTTTAGAAGCCTTTTCAATTTAGGATGCCTAAGTGACAATACACGAGCCACAGTGAGTGGCAGCCATTCAGTTCAGTGGGGCTCCTCACAAGATTAGGAACTAATCAGTGAGCTCAGCTCTGATCCCTGTTTCATGTCCCAGCCAAAGGGATCAAGAGGGCAAGGGATCAGCGTGGCACAAAGGACTTGTGCAGCAGACACTGCTCAGAGAGCAGCGTGAGGGTCACCCGCTGCGAGGATTAAACTCCCCCAGAGCAGGGGGCAGTGGCAGCCAGGCAGGGAGGGAGAAAACGAGAAAGGAAGAAAGTCTCTTCAAAAAAACCAGCCAGACTGAGAAGGGCAGGGTGAGAAACGGGGCTGCTTATTGAATTGAATAACTTAAGAGGACAGTTTCATTTTTTCAGGTCTGTAGCACCCAACCGAGACACACCTTCAATGAACACTGCCAGCTCATGCCTGCCCACATCCCTGCCCACCAAATCCTCTTTCTGCTGTCATCCTATAAAAGAAAAAGCTCACCCAGGTATCATCCCCCAAAATGTATATTTCCAAATATTTTCACCTTCTGACAAAATCTAAGCTTTTCCCTGGGTGTTATCAGTGGAAAAGGAAACAGATCATGTGAAGACTGCCTGGGGAATCGAAAACTTTTAAGAAGCGGCTGGAAAAGGTGTCAACCAAGGGATTACAATGGATTAACCTTGAAAGATTTCATTCTTCTCGTGTCTGTCTGCTCGTAGTTAGGTATCAGAGATTGGCTATTAATAGATGTACAGTAAAGGTAGCAGTTTTTCAAGATATGTGGTTATCCTTGGCCACCTATCTGGGAGGCGAATCAATCCCCTTTTTGTACTAAGCTTCCCTTTAGCTCTCCCTCCCTACTTGTTGCAAACAAACCATGGAAAAAACACCCAGCAAATCCCTTAGAATACCTACATGCACACACACACATGTACAGGCACATATACACCCCCTTCATGCTGCATTTCCACAGCATACATTCAATTCTACTGCTGTACCTTCTACAGCAACCATTGACTACGTAATTCAATACACCTGTAATTATTACCCTGATCCTCTAGGAGATTGCCCAGCAGAGCACATCAGGAGATAAAAAACAAAGCTTTTTTTAAAGTATTTTTTCATCAGCAGACATAATTTGGTCAGTTATTTCTACAAAGAAACCTTGGCTATACTCGCAGGTCACATGCAATTAACTTGTTTTACATATTCAGCATTCAAAACCAAACTTGTTTCGACAGGACACAACAGAGAGGCTCCTGGAGATCTAAAATGCTCCCCAGGACCTTCAGATTGTTGGTATTCCTGACACACATTTTAACTCACAACCTCTAGTGTTCAAATTCAGATCTTTTGTTTACTGATACCCTTGTTAAGCTTTCCTAGCCAGCTTAAAATTTAAGCTGTTTCCGACAACTGGAGCAACAGAGAGATACATTTATTTCAGGACACATATTACATATGCTTAAAAGAAAAGTGGAAAAGGTAAAAATGTTCTACCTCCCTCCCCTCAGAGCAGATTGGTCGCCAAAAGAATTTAAAATCCTCTTAAGAGGAATTTATGCATGGAAAAAAAATTACTCCTGTTATGTGCAGCTTAATTAACCACCTCCATCAAGCTCAAAGCCATCTGTTCAATGGATGGCGAGGAGAAAAAAAGATGAAACTGGAGAAGACAATCGTGGTGGAATTCAAGTGTACTTAGTGTGGCAATTGCAATACAGAGATACTTGGCCAGTCCAGCTTTGCAGAACATTTAAGAGAATATTCTCATACTTAAAAGAAAGGCTCACAGAGAACATGAATATTTTTTAGGGGAACAAATCCCTATAGCAATAGTAGGTTCTGTTACAGCACCAATCAGTGTTCTATTTGAAAAAACCTTGAGTAGGAAATTCAGCTCTGACAGAGACCCCTAACCACAGAACCCCTGCCTGCATTCCAGGACATGGAATGGGTGAGTTTCACTGGAAACTGCCTCTCGAAACCTGTATTTTCTCTCAGTTTGGCAGATTCTTGGCAAGTACAAAAGCCAAAATGTCACCAGGTGAGGACCTTCAATCCCACCTCAAGTAACGCATCACGTGCATCTCGCAGGGAAATAACAATTGGATTATAAAGTTGCATCTATTTCTGAAGGCCACTGATCCCAGCAGCAAGCAGAGGCATGTTATCTTAGGGAATTTTATTTGTTTGAGGAACACTGCTACAGAAAGCATAAGGAAACTGAGAATTCAGTCTTATCTTACATTCTTCCAAAATGGTTAATTCATACCCCCAATAATAATTGCCATAATTCACCCACCAGGGTGATGTTTAGAGCCTTGTTACCTGCCTAATACAGTTTCCCAAAAATAACTGTATACAGCCAAACTCCCACTACATGATTTGATGTGGCAAAGCACATATTAACCTTTTTTTTTTAATTCTCCACAAAAAAAATTTGAGTGCTCCACCACATTCTCTGGCAAAACTGTTAGTCAGTGTACACATCAATATAATTGACATGTTGAATTGATACTTGAAACAGCTCGCAGCTGGTAGCCTGCCGAGTGAGATTTTGTTATTTTTCACATCACAAAATGCCTTCTCAGAGAATTTTCCTTGTGTGCACGTTTTTGATTTGGAAAAACAAAACAAATGGCAGGCTTTTGAAGTGTTCCATGATAATTAATGACTCTGATTTACATGTCTACAGCACATTACACAGACACATGTCAGGTTGTAACCCTGAGTGCTTCAAAGCTGCTATTCCTCCATCATCGGTCTTGGATTTGCACATAACAAGATACCAACAGCAAAAATTTTCGCCCAGCTCACTGAAGGCAGGCAACGTGACAGACTTTCCACCAAAACGTCCTCTGCACACGGCAGGGAATCAGCCAGCCCACTGCCCTCAGGGAGAAGTCGAGACATCACCTGATGCCTCTTTAGGACAAACCCGAGCTGGCAGAGGGTGCTCATTGCAGATCAGCTTCTGAGTATGTGGCTGCAGTTGCTGTCACTTGGCACCAGAAACATGAAAGCCAACCCCACTTTTTATTGAGCCACAGCCCAATGCCAGCTGGCAAGGATTTCAACCCTGAAAATCTCCCCAAACTTCAGTTTTGATGTCATTCCACAAATGCACTAAGCTTACTTTTACTCTTTCCTGGAGATTTTTAGTTTGCTTGTTTCAAGACCTTCCTTGCATCTGACCTTTACTCCTTTTCTAAACAAATGGAATAGACTTGGGACTTACCAAACCAGCTTGACAGACGTTTATGGCGGTTGTTTCCCACCTTCCAGCAAATTCATCCCACGATGGAGTAGTCCTAACACTTTATTCAGCTTTCTTCTACAAGATTTTAATACTTTTTACCTGAAAAATAAAATAGAGTGAAAACATGAAGATAGGGAACTCATCTTTAAGCTTGTAGTTTAGAAACAGCAATTGGAATTGTGTGATTTTTGTGCTCTCTGCCTCCCCAGTAATATCACATTTCCTTTTTGCTTGAGGAAGCTTAGGAAGAACAGAGTGTAGTGGGTAAAGGACCCCTGAAGTCTTACACTTCTTCCACACATCTTCCTTCTTTAGGAGTGTGTTTTCTCATCTCTGCTATTAACAATATCTCATTGGGGCTGCAAATGCCACTGTGAAATATTTACTTCTTAAAAAGAAAAATTATTTTCAAAGAAATACGAGGAAAACCTCTCACTTTTAAACATCGTATTTCAAGCAAGAATTTTTTCCATCTCACAAATAAAACAGTTTTCCTAAAAGCACACAAATTAAATCTGGTGGGTGTGTCACGAAGAAATCACAAAACTGTGTTTTTACAGGTTTGTAGTTGAGACCACATTAAACTTGACAGTTTCCTTTAGGTTAAATTACTGAGTTCGAGATCATAGCATAAATAATGCTTGATTAAAAAGTAGCTTTCTTATTCTCTAAAGATGTTCAGAAGTAGAGAAAAGAGATCTTACTCTTCAGCTGAATGAAATAGATCTATCAAAGTAAGAAAGTACAAGTGGATACAATATGAGAAAACAGCTCTGGATTAATTTAAACACTACTTTCTAGAGCGATAAAGGACTTTTTCCTTGACTTCTTCTGGTGCTATACAGGCCAATTCTAAGGCTCTCTCCCACCACACATGCTAATTTATTTTTTGTAATGACATGAGAAAGAAAAATGCGTGCTTGGTAGGAAAAGAGGAGCAAAGAAACTCTGCTAAATCAACACTGGTTTAGATCTGAGAAAAAGAGGAAAATTATTGACAGAGGCTCATATAGCAGGATATTTCTTCCTAAGCAAACACCTGCATGATCTCCTTGCTTGAAGAGAAATCAATTGAGTTGTGCTTATCTCTTAAATTAATTATCACTTAATGAATTCTATGTATTTATAAATTTTCTTATTAGCGTGATATTCTTCATTGTATTCACTCTTTTCCTCATAATTAAATATTTGTGTGTGTCTCCAAGGCTATTAAAAAGATATCCACAGGAGTAATTATGAGGATATTCCAGTCCCTTTTGCCTCAGAAGAGATAAGAGATTTTTCATGAAAGTGTCTTGAAGCATCTTTCACCGTTTCAGAGCTCATAGACTTTCCATTAAAAAATAATAAACATAACAGCTCAATGGCCATTCCAGCTGCAGAAGTTTTAAGATTTTAAACACATGAAACAGAAGGGAATAAGGCTCCTACAATGACATGAAATACTGTAGGAGAGAACACTTTCAAACCTAGGTGTCGTGATGATAGGAAACCTGAAATCCGTGGTTGTGAACAGTCTGACCGTGGCAGCCCAGGGACAACCAAAGCTGGACAGGCTGAAGATATTATTTGAGAATGGGGTTTTGACTTGCTCCTCTACAAAGACTAATTAATACTGGAATTGAGGGAGGAAATGAAACCACTTTCAGCAATTCTCCCAGTTCTACATCACTTGGCTGAAACCTGGAAACTGTAATATGTAATTCTGGTGCCGGAAGACTCCTTTAATTATAAACTGAGGGGAAGGTGGACAGCTCTGGGAGTGTAATGGCTAAACTGATCCTTGCTGTCCTGCAAATCCCAAGGGATTTGTGACATTAGATTCTGCTGGCTTCCTTCAGGAGACAAATCCTTTTCATCTTAGAAAATACCCATGAGCACATCAGCTAAAATATGTACTGACTTTTAAAAATATATCACTTTCAGTTTTAATTTGGTGAGCTTGTGTTTACAATTGGCTTCAATGATCTTAGAGGCCTTTTCCACCCTAAATGATCCTGTGATATTTACATTATGTGTTCCTACATTCCAGTGTCTTTTCTGTACCAACTTGAGCTATTTAGGATGTGTGGTACAATACATAATGTGTTGTACAAAACACAATTTCATATCAGTATAAGGAAGTAGATACATCAAAAATAACTATGCAGGTGATGACATGAAAATTACAGGAATCTATATCAAAGAGCAATAATGAATATTAGACAAATAAGATATTAGCATTTCATAGTGAGGCAGAGGTAAAGGAATATCTCAATTATTAAAAGCTTTCCAACCAAAAGAGGATGCTGTTGTCGTTGACTTTTGACCAGAGTGGTGTAGTAAGATGTCACAAGGTCAAAAGATCAATTGCTTTAAACAACTGGTCTTCTCTGTATTAATGAATATTTAGAGAATAAAAATCAAGGTTTATATTCAAGAATATCTCTATTCATCCAAGCAGCGAGACAAAAAAAAATGAGAAAGCCATTATGAGAAGTAATTAAATTTCTTACTGAAATCAATTAGTGAAGCAGTTATCTTGAGATGAAATAAAGACCCAAGCTGAAATGCTGTGATTACAATCACATGGCCAGAGTGAAGGCTGTCTGCATGGCTGCCACACACTGGAGAAGTAAATCCCTTCTCCTCCTCCGTATCCCCTCTACCTGGAGGTCAACATTACAACCTCTTTGTAGGATCTTCTCCTTCACCTTTTAACTTCTTCCTACCAACTGATCTTATCAAAATACCCCTCTGAACAGCTATTCTCTGATCGTTTCCTCTTTCTTCCATTTCGAAAGAACCATATAAATAACAACAGAAAGTTCCCTTTCTTTCTCCAAGAAAAAAAAAAAAGAAACAAAAATTGCATGTGATTCCTAAGTAAATGTATTTCCTGATTAAAAGCAGAGCAGCTCCATCTGCTCCACCTCTGTGTAGTTCCAGCATTCAGAGGGAATATGTGAGAAACCTGTCAACGCTCAGTAGGAGTAGGAGGAATATGGTATCATCACACAATTTCACCTAATATCGTAACCAGGCATAAACAACTGAGTCTAATGCCCACAGGAAAGAAAATATCACACTTTAATTGGGTAGCCTTTTTCAGCAGAGAAGCACCCACAGCAGGAAGCACAACAGGAAATGGATTAGGGCATGGAAGTTTTAAAGATCTCTCAGCTGAAGTACTGATGCCCCCAGAACCAGAACATCAGACCTGGGCAAGGACAGTGGAAGATAACAGGTGAAGTGACACACACTGCTGACACAGTAACTAAACTGAGAGATGAAATAAAGCAGCAGGAATTCCCACAGTGGGTTATTCCCACATGGAGTTCCTTGTTTTTCTTGGATTTAAAATGCTTTTTAAAATAAGATTATCACAGGGTTGCTACATCCTTCAAAGTTTTATTTCTTCTGAGCAAAAGCCTGTGAAGGGTTAAATGGTTGTTTACTTGGCAGTCCTTAAGCCAAATACTGTTTTACACTTAATGGTATAGGAAAAAAATTTGGCTGGTTCTAGGTGAAAAACACTTCATCTGTTTGAACAGGAGCAGGAAGGAGGGAGATGCTCATAGCTTCAACTTTCATCACTACAGGGAACATGAAAAAATTCTTGTAAAAACCACATTTTCCCTGCTCTTGTCTGTTCTGCATTACACCTGTAAATTTTCTACTGAAAACATACAATGGAAACCAAGGATTTGGATGCAGTAGAAACCACTGGATATGACAACAGAAAAGGTCAATTCTTGAGTGCATATTAAAAGAGTCTCTACTGGTTGAAGGGTTTCATGAACCTTGGTCTGCTCTGCATTCTTCTTGTGATCTTTTAGAATGATCAATATTCCAATTGACACAAACTTCTTGTTCTCAAGCCATCTTTATGAAAATTAGTCTTACAATATCAGTACTCTGATTTGAATTAGTTGTCATTAAGTCTCTCCCTTTATTTGTACAGATATTTTCAGGGCATGACCTTCTGCCAGTATTGTCACAATATGGTTTAATATGAACATCCTTCCTCCTGTATTTCTTTGGATCAGAGATATCTTAAAATAGATTAACAGTCATATTAAACTGCACTAATCTCCACTACTGAAAGAAAGGAACCACGCTGTACATCACCAGCCTTCAAGGACAAATCTTAAAGGCTTCTCTCTGTCCTGCTTTGAGCCCTCAACTTATCATTCATAATGAACTTTCCTGCCAACGGGCACAACTGTCAACAGGTGACAAATCATTGCATCAAGTGGCAATTTTTCACTTTTGTTGCTCCACTTTCCTCTCTGGCATCCTCTTATAGGATATATATTTGCTACAGAAATGAATGCATGATGTATTACCAGCCCTTAATTTCTCCAAATTCACTTTCCAAATGACACGGTGAACTTTAGGTTTTGCTCTTAAATGGGCAGAGAGTGATAGGACAAGAGGGGATGGTTTTAAGCTAAAAGGGAAGAGATTTAGATTAAATGTTAGGAAGAAAAACTTTACTCAGAGAGTAGTGAGGCACTGGAAGAAGCTGCCCAGAGAAGTTGCCCCATCCCTGGACATGAACCTGTAAATGGATTTTCACTTCAACAGAAAGCAGATGTTTAAAGGGATTGAGACTTCACAGATGTTTGGATAATCGACACTTGCAGGGAACTTCTGCAACACAACATGGGCACCATGGAAGTACAGCAGGTTCCAGGATACAGGGATGCAAAACTGTTTTTCAGGGGTCCTGGGAAGCAACCAAGGGAAAATTTGAGGGGAAAGAAAGAAAGATGCACACAAAAATCATAATTTAAAAAAAGGTGCCTCGCTACTTTATCTGCTCACAGAATTCTTGACATTTTAAATATGAAATTTTGCATTTTGTATGGTCTAAAACAAGACAAACATAACCTTTGGGAACCAGGTGCTAATCATGGCTGCGCACGTAAGGACTCATCCTTTTGTGTCAGGGACTTTCCCAGGTGTGTGACCTGAGTGCCATTGCCTTTTGAATTATTTTCAGCTGACATTGATCTTGGACAACTGTCCTGAGAACTCCCATATAATTCCTCCTTCCTGGAGTTCCATCAGTAAGCCCAAGGCTTACTGGAGAGTCCAGGAGATCTACTCCTAAAGAGCTGTACCTTTCTGCAGGGAATGGTTCTCTTAGCATTGTTATTAGAAAATATTTAAGGAAAAAACATGAGTTTTCTTCTGGGATATCATCTGGGATCATCCTGGAAGCCAGACCCACTGGCCTTTCTGTAAGGAACACCAGAATTATCCTTCTCCTGCCCAAAATCACAGCCTTCTCCAGGCCTCGTTCTTCTGAAGAAAGCGACCCCATACCTTTTAAAATGTGTACTTTTTTGAGCTCATCCACTAAACCAGCTTGCTCACAGCCCCATCCAACCTGGAATGTCGATACAGCAAGCAAATATCTGAAATGGACACTTTGCTTCCAGAAAGCAACAGAGAAATGTGCACACATCCCTTTTGATTACTTACCTGATCACACCTTCCCTTTCCACTAAACCCTTGTTTACTAAAACACAGCATTCTACCTGCTCTGGCCATTTCTTTCATAATATTTCCAACTTCCTGGTCATATTTACCACATAATTTGAGGAAGAAAATCCAAATAGCACAGGCAGAACTGTAAAAGATGGGACAAGAGATGCCATTAGCCCTTGACACATCGAAAATAAAGAATGTAGATAACATCCAAAACTGTGAGGATAGCAGCACTTGCACAGATTATCTCAGACCATCACAAACAAACCAACCCAGAAGTGAGAGTTGTTTGTGCTTGATTTTTATGCCTTGACATTAACACTGCCTTTAAGTGGGATTTTTTTTGTTGTTGTAGAGATTAATAAATCAAGGAACACACATAAGCAACGCTGTAGCAGCCTTCACATGCACTGGGCAATTATGCTTGTAGGGAAGACAAATAGGCAAACTGTTCCAGCAGGATGAAACGCTAAATTTCCCACGATGAAGGATTTGCCGCTGCCTTGCAATGAGGGGGAGTGAGAGAGCGATGGGGAAGCGAGTCAGGAGGGAATTCCACGTGTGATTTACTAACACACTCACAGAGCATTTACAGCCATTAAGGCAATCCTTCCTCTAGAGGCACCCGGGAGATTCCTCTAATGCTTCCACTGGGATTGTCAGGGGTGAATCCTCGCAGCTTCATGCGACTTTTATGCTTTGACTGTTTGCATTGTCGTCCCTCTCTCCTGCACGTAAATGCAATTGTCATTACAGCTAAAGGGGTTGTGTGGAAGCACAGTAAGGAAAGAAAAACTGCAGATTGTTGGTCAGTAAAAAGGGCTGTTTACTCCAAGCTATGCAAGGATGCCTAATTTGCAATTGCTAAGTTGCTCAGAGGGTCATCCACACCTAGGACATGCCAGCTGTCACCACGTGGAGCTGCTGTGCACATTTACAATTGAAGAAAAAGAGAATTAAAAAGGGAACTGAGTGAGTGGACCAGCAATGGCCCTTTCAGCTCCACCATGATGGTAAATAGAGGCAAGTACACAATGAGTACCTGGGTGAAGGAGGGTCTGACCTGTTTCTGAGCTATTTCTTGTCTATTTCTGGCTTATTTCTTACCTATTTCTAGACTCTTTCTGGCTCATTTCTTGCCCATTTCTGTTATACTGCAAGTTCTGGTATATATGGCTATATACCACACTACAAATAAGCGTCTACCCAATCTCTACAAACACATGGGAAACATGTTTTTAATTTCCAGACTTCCACCTTGATCAAATAAAGTATTAAAAGACATATTCTTACTCACAAGTAAGCCCGTCAAAGCAGGGCAACACACAAGCTGATATTTAGGGCACATATTCCTCTAGACAGTAAAAAATGAAATTCAGGATTAATAAAACAAAGCAAATTACTCATTTCTCCCAAGCCCTACTTAAAAGCTGTATTTTCCAGGCAAGACAAAGGGGGTGCATGGATCACGAATGAAATATTTCTATATACAGGAGTCAGGGCTTTTTTCTGCATGCTGTTGCTGGATGGAAATCACATTTTTCAAAAGGAAAAAAAAAGAAAAAGTAAGAAAAAAATTATAAAAGCAGACAGAACTTATTTATTGAAAGATCATAATTGGTCATAGTATGCAGCATTCATTTAGAAACTGTCTTGGGCTTGCTAAATTATATATAAGGCTTATAAGGGATTAAGTATTTGAAGAACACAGGTGTTTTTTACCCTCAGAAGCTGAAAAAAACCCCTTCTTCACACTGCAGAAAGCTAAATGCATGGATGGAGCAGTTAAAATGAATGTCAGGTATTACAGCATATAAAAGAGCAATCCACACTTCACAAAAAACAGGTGGATAAATGGATTTCCCCCCTTGGTTTGCCAGAGTCAGAGCTGGTCACTTTTTAGAGTGTATTGTAGAACATTAAAAACATGATTTTTGTCTTCTCTTTCTGTCACACACACAGAGGTCAAAGAGAAGGAGCACCTTGAGTAGCAGTCAGGAGATATGTTCTGGGGACATAACTGGTGACCTATGATCAGCTGTGGACATTAATCTAAAGTAATGCATGCTCAGGGTTAAAAGAATTCTATTTAATAGCCATAGAACACTCTCTGATAGATCAGAATCTCATTGTAATACTGATTTAAGTAAATTACATTGCAATCACTGAGGTAGTGATGACCTAAACAATACTGAGGCAGGAATTTACTTTTTTGAGTTCCAGATTTGGTCACATAGAGCCTTTTTCGTGGTTTTTGGGTTTTGCTTTTTTAAAATTAATTTTATTTTTTAATTATAATTCTTGTTCTAGAAGTGACATGAGAAATGCAACTTGAAAGGAATGAATTAAATATGTTTGTGTTTATATTGCAGAAGTAGCTGATTGGCAGGTAGAGCCTTTCTCTTCTTGGTTGCTGGTAGGAATTAAGTTTGGTCCAAAGTGAAACAAGTTTTTCAGTGCTATGTGAAGCGAAGTAATGTCTTCATTGTATTTATAATACCAAATGCTGCTGTCCAAGTGAAAAAAAAAAAAAAACAAAAAAAACCCAAATCAAAACAATCAATGACGATATCATAATTGCCACTTTTAAGAGAGAATCTAGAGAAATTCCTGACACTGCACCTCAGATCTGTGCCGTATTTTCAGAGCTCTTTCCCTCCAGTGCCTCAGATTTATAATGCAAAAACTACCCGTGGCTACATCTTAATCTACATGACAGTCAACAATTGAAAGAAAAATAAAAAACAAAAGGAAAAAGAGAGAAAGAAGAATGATTCTGATTCTAAACACATTTAAGCCCTTTATCAGTAAAAAGTAGTCATTGTCAGACCCCCCCTACAGTAAGGTCACTACCTGTGCAGCTCTGAAATATCTTGACTTCAAATTCTGCTTTTCAACAGGGAAGAATTCCTTGTGATAATAAGGAAGAAGATTCTAAAAATTCTTTTCTTTTTGGAAAAAATGAAACACATATTTCACTTCAAGATAGATATAAAAAGCGTGTTTTGCTCTGATCGAATTTAAGATGTATTAAACTTCTTAGCATACTACTTTATTAAATATAGCCAATGTAATTTCATAATATATTACTTCTGTGAGGAGACTAAATTATTCTGCTGGATGTCTCAAATGTTTAACAGCTGAATAAATTCCATTACGGCCTCTGTTCACACGACTTTTCTTTTTTTTTTTCTTTTTTTTTTCTTTTTTTTTTTTTTTTTTTTTTTTTTTTTTTTTTTTTTTTAGTTCTTGTCAAGGATTGCAATTGTTTGAAGCAGCTGTTTTGAAAAAGTGTTTTCCAAAAGTTTGAAGAGATTCAGCTGTGGTTCCATTTCATATTGACCAGGGTTGGCGTGAAATATTTTTGTCACACAGGTACAGAAATCAAGGGTAATGAAATCTATGGCAAATCATTAATATTTTTAAGATTTCACAGCAAAGATCAGGGGGACAGGTTAGTAAACAAAAATTATTGCAGCAATAAGGACAATTTCATTCTTGTTATATCATTGGAAAATTATTTTTCAGCAAATCAACATTTATGCATTTTTATCAGCACATAGACTCTACCCTGAGCTTACAGGGTCTTTATATCTTACTCTTTTGTAAACGTACACAAATGCAGGAGTTGTTTAAATTAGAATATATGAATTCTACTAGCATTTTTCGAAGTCTAAAGAAAACATGGAAGGAAAGATTTTTAAAAAGTACAATTTACTAGAGCTCCAGCAGCCTAAACATCATTTTAGAACAAAGACATTTCAAGAGCTCCAACACCTTTTGCTGCTGGTAGGGGATGGAATAACATTTCTGGTTCTGCAGCTGTGAACTTAAGGGGACAAAATCAGATGTAGTTTAAGCAGGTGTCTGCCTCCACAATAATAAAGCTTTGCACCCCAATTTGGAAAGAAAGCTAAATTACTCTTTTTTTATCTTGATTTTTGTTTTCTCTGATTTCTCATCCAGGCAAAATATACTCACAAAATGCAGATGTAAATGCTGTACTGTGAAAAATAATTTTACCTTGATATTAAAAATTATATCAAGGAGTTAAAATATAGAAATCTTGTCATCAAAGATTTTCCACACACAAGCAGGCAAATTTAAGCACAATAGTAATTTCTGACTGCTGAGAGGGACTTCCATCTCAGCTGTAACCACATATTAGCTCTTGATAACACCTTTCTTTCTATTATTGTAGAGGTCCTTAAAAATTGAGCCCAAAGTCCTGAGCAAATATGAGCATTTTAAGGCTCCGGAGAGGCAGAGCTGATCTGTGAGCAAACAGGAGCTGTAATTCAGCCAGCAATCACAATTCCTATCTGAAGGACTTCCCCAGGCAGCCAGCCCTGAGTGGGTGAAAAGCAGGAATGAGCTTTGCTGGATGAAGCTGCAGAGCAACAGCAGAAATACGGTCTCAGCCCAGTAAATCCCTTTCCCTCCTTGGCAGAAAAAAGGCAGAAACTCTTTCAGATCAGAGTCAAATGAAGGACATTGGCAAACTGCTAATGCAGCCATCAACAGCATCCAGAGCACACAATTCACATTACGAGGGTTGCATTATTGTTAAATCTAAGAGGTCTCTCCCTGTACCCAGCTCATTTGCTGATATTAGCGATTTTCTCAGCACACATTTCCACAGGGATTCTGTCTTCCTCCTCTCTCTGTGGCTCAGGTTGCTTTTGCTGGGAAGAAACCATTCCCAATGGGAGCACCTGAGATTTGATAACTCAGTTTGTTCTGGGAGTAATGTAGATGGAATTAATTTATCTTTAATCCTTTCCCTGCAAAAGCATCTTGATTCGAGGCCTACATCTATGTAGGCCAAAAAGGTCTGGGCCTAGAACAACTTCAGCTAAAGTACTGTGGATATAAAAACATCATTTGGCTGTTTTCTATACAAAAATTGAAACTTAACAGGTCTTCAGAACCCCCCTCAGCTTGAACAACTCAGAGCTTCTTTTGTGCTGGACAAGGATTCTACTACACAGAAACCAACAGTCTCCAGCCAATAACGAATATATAATTTTCTTCCTATCGAATTCCTTTAAAACAAGAAGAGCCACATTAAGCTTCCTTATGGGAGGACTTTAAAGTTGATTAAGCCAGATGGTTCCAAAGACTCTTTCTGCAAATTCGTTTCTTTCTAAGAAAGGAAAGAAAAAAATCCTACATTAATTCTCCAGAGCTATTAAGGAAACAAAGCTAACCTTCTTAAATTACTCAATGGCAATGAATATCTCTCAAAACATCTTCAATTAAGTAGTTTAATTTTCTGAATCCAGCTATTATCATCCCACGCAACTTTTACACCAGCTTTTAGAAAATTATATTTTTTTCCCTTTTCTAATTGACAATATTATTATAAATTAAAATCTCTGTTGGGCCAAAGGTTACAAATGTTATGGTTGTGTACTGGTTCTGAAGTGGGAAGCAAGACTATTATTTTCAGCCAAGTACAGGGTTTTTATGATCTTCAGCAAGTTAATTAGAGACCAAACAATAAGAACCTTCCAGCTTTTTCCTTTCACCCTTTGGCTTATTAATACATATTAAGCTTTTGGGGCCAAAAATATTTTCTCATTAATTCTACATTCAGAGCTTGATAAAATAGGCATTCCTTCCACAATAGCTCATTTTACCTCAATACCCACACAATCTAGTAGCAATAGGAAAAATCTCCTAAAAAGTCGCCTGCAGGAGAGAATTAGGAAAATTCAGACGAGTGAAAAAAAAAAAAAAGAATCTTTTCTGAAAGGCCACCTTTTAGTTCATTGATCATATGAAATAATTTTAGTTCATTCTGTAACATTTTAGCTATATTCATTCCTCTTTCGTTCATAACATTCATTCAACATTCAGTAATATTCATTCATGCACATGAAAGCAGCCTACTATAAGTGGAAAACTGCAGTAAATAAAAAGGCAAATGGCTCAGTTACTGTTTGCAATAATTTAATGTCTGTGAACAGCCCTTCTTTGTCAAAGGCATGGAAGGATATCGAGCACAGTTTTGATTTCAGATGCAAAGTGAGCAAGGGAGCCACACTCCTGTCAGTGCCTCCAGGCAGGACAAGTGAACATGCAAAAGCAGCTTTCTTGGCTAGGATGAAATGCAGATGGGCCTGGAAGTGGGAGATGTTTGGTTGGAAATAGCACGGAAAGTGTATGCAAAATGCTGTGGTGTGGCTGTTAGAGCAATGAACTGTGACTCTGAAGAGTAAAATCAGTGCTGAGAGGCACCTACTTAGAGATCAGAGTCTGGCTCAGTGACACACTCTTGAACTGAAGTAGGAAAAAAAGAGCTACACAGAAGAAGAAAAAAAATCTCCTCAGAACCACAATACTTTCCCCACTGACAGCTACACATATATTTACCCACCTCCCTTTCATTGAGGGGGAAGTCTGTCCCTCGTTTTGTTTGTGTCAACATGAAACTCTGTTGGCACTAGATTGCTGTCCGAGAATGTCACACTGTCAAGAAGTGAAACAATGATGAAGGTTGTCAGAAAGGGAAGGAATATCTATCATGCTAAAGAAACCAGATAAATAATAGATGGCTGAATGTGTTCTATGGAACATTGTTAGGAGCATAATCTTCAGGAGGACACTGGATTTGGATGAGAAACAGAAATCAACTTAAATAGTCTCATGCGCTCTTAATGTCAACTACAATAAAACTGTAGAAAATTTTGAAATTACTCTGTTACAAACATTCCTGGGAAAAGTATTTGCAAAGAGTGAATACCAGCTTCAAATTCAATAGACTGTTTAGAAAGTGGCAAGGATATCCTATAGAATTCCTAGCTTTATCTTCACAGTTCTCGTTTCACCACAGAAACAATCCTTGAATCTACTCCGTTATTTCTACTCTTAGATAAAAATATTTCCCTTTCACAATCATTATGTATTACATTAAACACATCTATAATTTTAGTCACAGGTGTAATGAGGAAAAAATAACCCCACTGCCTTAATCAAAGGCAGGTTATTTCCATAATCTAGAGCTAATCTGAGAGCAGACAGATGGCTCTAAGAAACGCTGCTTTTATCACACAACCGACAGATGTTTCTGAATGGTTTTTTGGTAATTGTCAGATAACCTTGCATGTCTTGTGTGTGAGCTCTCTTAGCTTCTCACTTTAACTGTTGCTATCTTTGTCTCAAAAAACTGAAGCTGACAGTTTGAGGATGGCAAAGGCTTTGCGCTGGGGAAGCTTCATTCAGCTGTGGGAAGGAAAATCATCTATGAGAACAGGACTGTGAAGATGTCTGAAATCAAAGAGGGAGCTCCAGAGCTGCTTTCAGGTAACACAAAGCAGCTCAGTCATTGTCCCCATCCTCAAGTCTGGAAATACGTCCCTAAATAAACTCAGAACTTTTTTTTTTAAGCAGCTTTAAGGAAGCCAGAAATATTACTGCTGTATTAGCAGTCCTAATTTGAGATCTTAAATACAAACAGACAATTAAGATTGCAAAGTTAAAAATCAAGTTCAGTGCAGCAGATCCTCAGGAAAACAGACACATGTGGAACCTTACAGAGATGTGTGGAATCTGGCAGCAAACACTCAGATTCCATAAATCTCAAAGTGTGGCAAAAAATAATGGTAGGAGAAAAAAGCATAGAACACCGGCTCAAGGACTGAAATACAACAATCTGCATCTAAAGATCATGATTTCTTATCAGACACTGATAAGAAAAAAAATTGTAAGAAAAATTGAGATGATGGATTACTTATAAAAAGCTACACAACTCTGTGAACTATTAAATCAGTGAAAAAAATACAGATGTGTTCTTTAGATGAATATTTTGAGACTTCACCTAAGTCCCATTACATAGGAGTTTTTGAAACATTCAGTACTACTGTGTTTTATTTTTGAGTCATCATAATACGCTTTTAAATATTTGTTTAGCACCCCTCCTGCCATAGTCTTTGTTCTCTCCTTTTAATACTGTAAACTTATTTAACTTACTGTACACAATACATATTTAGCAATTATTTTTTCATAAAGCTGTGAATTTTGAAATTAGAGTTCCTTTTAAAACGTCACCATTTAATAACCATGAAAACCAATGTATCTGAGAGATTTCAGTTATTTCACTGTGCAGTGAAATCATAGTGACATCATGGATGCTGGCAAATACTAAATTAGTACTGCATGATTAATCCAGTCAGATTCCTTCATGGCAAAACTCTAACTTAGATAGAAATCTGTATATTCTCACCAAAAAAAAAAAAAAAAAAANAAAAAAAAAAAAAAATCAACCTAAACTAACAAAAATTCAATCTAGAGCCATATTCTGAATTATGTCAACTGAGATTCCAGCCTGCTGACCACCCTGACTTGATTTCCAGCAGTGCTTATATTTCTTTGTCATGAAAGCTTCAAATTGAAGAGAACTTCAAACAACAATTGGGACAAAAAGCCCAAAGTATAGACATTTTTTCATCATATAAAAAGGTGAAGCCATAGGTACTTAATGAAAGCAGTAAAACAGATTTGTAATCAGGATTTTGTTCTTTTTACCTACTCAGTCCAACGGAGATATTTATCCTAAAACCTGTGGATATTTGAGCAGGTCTATAACCCACTTGGTGCAGTGGCCAGATGATTACCTATGCTTTCACAAAAGAAAAATTTTCACACAAAAATAAAGGTTTGTTTTTATGTGTGTAGGTTTTTTTTCCCAATATTTCTTAGAATGGAACCTTATTAGGAAAACCAGATTATCTCCTGGCAATAAGGTTTGGGCAATTTGGGGAAGAAAGAAGACAGAACAATTATTTCCTGCAAAGAGAAGTTCACTAAATAGATGGGAATGCAGTAACTGAGATGAAATAGGACATTTATAAATGACACCGAATAGCAAGAAAAGTTCACAAAGCTCTTCTGAGACGAGCTCTTTCTATGCCTGTCTTCTGCAGCAGATCCAGGGAGATTTGCTTGGGTTGGTTTCCATTTCAAGCACCAAGGTTCTTTCCTTTCTGAGAGTCAAAAGTCTTGATCTTGTTCAAGGTTTGCAGTGACGACTGAAATGAAAATTATCAATCGACTGTGGCTGCATTATTCCATCTGCAAAGTACCCACCTTCGAAATATTGGCAGGTAATACTCATAATCACCTTAGATCTCCTGGAATCGATATCTTATCCAGGTTTCTCTGCTAGCCAGGGACGTCTGTATTTGTGTAAAGTAATGGAAAATGGGCATGTATAAAATATATATTTTTCATATACTTCTCCCTAAAATCATAGTTCTTCATTTGCAAACTTAGGTTAATAGGCAAGAGATTTAAATTGCATTGAGTCAATGAAAACCAAGCCCTTTAACTATCTGCTGAGTGTTGGAAATTCCCATGCAGACAAGCACATCTTTAGCTGCACAAACACGTGCAATGCACAGCCCAGGCCCAAAAAATCTTAGATCAAAATAATTCCACAGGTCTCCCATTTCTTTAACACAATCACACAGAGCTGAAATTAGGTACATTTAGATTAAGACAGAGTGATAGGACAGAATATAGAGTAATATTTAAATGACTAGGATAGATGAAAGCTATGAAAGCAAGTTCTTTCTGCTCTTAAGAATATTCACCCTTTAATTTTTCCCCAAAATGATACCAGTCACTCCATCATTGTCCTTCTTAATCAAATACAGAAATTAAATCAGAGGCACTGATGAGGAAAACCTCAGCAGAAAAGTACTTAAGCTTATTACATACTACTTTCTGATTAGAGACCCAACATCACTTCACAGACTGAGATCCATGATTGTATTTTCAATTTGGTATGACTGATATGTTTTATTTCCATTTCAATAAATGAAATTCCTATGCAAAAATTAGAATGTAAACCAGAACTGAACTGCACTCCTAGGACTGTAGTTTTACAGGAAACTATATGTGCACAGTGTTAAATTTTCATGTGTGAGTGTTTCCTATTTTTATATTGAAGTTGTTTTTTCTCTGAAAGGTCTGAATGGATTTCGAGAGTTCATGGAAAGAGAAGAGAGATGCAGATTACTCAGGCAATGGAAAATAACTTTTGGAAACAAAGAGGATCTTTGGACATTACAGAGTCCACTGTTTTGTTCTACTTATAATAAACACAAGTCTCATTTTTAAATACAAACAATATGGTAGAGTGATTTATCCCAGATTGCATTTGATATCTTTCCATAGCTCTGTTTGCATCTTATTTGTGAACAAGCAAATAGGTGGTCCCAATGAAGGTAAGAAGGACAATGTTCCTATACTTGAAACATTTATATTTAACTTTTCCAGAAATTGTCAACCATACAAGAGACTTTGTTGTTGTGAAAATACAGGATCTTTGTAAGATACTGTTCTACATTCAGGAAAAAAAAATGCAGATTATATGCAGAAATAAATATAGTTCTAGTCTGAAGTCTGGCTTATAAATCCATAGTGCTATGAATCCCTTATTAATCAGTTTTTCTAAGAAAGTGGTTCTCAGTGTATCATTGAATAACTTCATCCTAATATGGATGTGGCAAAAGAAATACTTTATGAAAATTAAGTGTTAAATGGTAATTAGTTAATAGGCTAATTAAACTTTTTGTTGATTAGCCATTAGTTAATTTTCACTATGTTTTGCCTCAAGATTGACCTGCAGCATTTCACACCAAAAGACAACGTGTTTACAAGAGCCCTTCCTATACTGGTTTGATCATTTGTCCTCTGCTGAAAATGTAAATACTTAGGCCACTAAGTAAGCAAAACTGCAGGTTCTTAACTGCAAAATTCGCCTTCTAATTCTGCAGCTGGAAGGAAAATGTTCTGGGCAAAAAAAAAAAAAAAAAAAACTGGACGAAAGAGATGCTCTGCACTGCTGCAATCTGTCCTGACACAGGAAGAAATCGACCCTACTGCTTTCAGGCTGTGCAAAACTTTGAGAGAGACAGCACCGAAACTTGCACAGTCACCTTGTCACCTTGATTAAGGGAAAGAGGGGAGAACAATTTGGGGGAGTGGAAGCCATCACTGAGAGAACCTGCCTGAGCATGTGGCACAGATTTATCCCGCTCAGTGACAGGGAGTTTCCGCTGCCAGGGAACGGGCTCCAGGAACAGCCATCTGCTGGTGCATTTGGCCCTCATCTGTTCTTTTCCTGGTTTTCAGTCCAGGTGAGAAGTGTTCCTGCCCCTCCCTTCCCCTGGAAGGCCTGGCATCAGACACAGAGAAGGAACACACAGCAACGCACGCAGCTGCTGTCTGGATGGCATTTTATGGGCGGTACCTTGGGCAAACAGGATGAAGGCAGTCCACAAGTGTAAAATTAAAGTGATCTCTTTGTAGGAGGACTAGAAACTCACTCCAGCTGCCATTTCAGTTAGGTATTGACAGACTGACTTCAGTGCTCCCTAGCAACACTCCCTTCCCACAACTTCCACACCTCTCCAGAGCCTGTATGCACAGCACCACGACTGGCACTTCCCCACCTCTTTCTTTGCCCAAGATTTTCCCTTCATAGCCAAATCAGTGGGTTCTTATGCACAGGACAGCTGGTTCACGCCTGTTGCCACACTGAGCCAAACCTGCCTCTTACACAGCTCATTCCAAGCAAACAAATGAGAGCAGCAGTAAATCCTCTGGCATTGCTATCCACCTGGATACAGTTTGTTGTGGTGGAAAAGGCACAATGCATTGCCCAGTTCCAATCTGTGCCTGTGCAACAGATACTTCCAAGGGATGCAGAACCAAGGGCTGTACCAGAATTCCTTTCTTCCTCCCAGCTCAGAATTCCCACATAAAAGAGTATAGAAGACTAAGTATCCAACTTATGTTGAACTCATAAATTGTAAAAATACACCCTTGTGAGTCTGCTCCTCTAACTGCTTCAAACACAGCTCACCTGGATCAAATAATTTAAAATGGCTTTTTCACAAAATCCTGGGTGCATCCTTGGAAAGAGCCAATAATGGGACTGGAAGGAATTACCTGCAGTCAGGCTGTGATGAAATCAGGCCTTGGCTGTGACCCTGCAAAGCACAACATCAAGGTGTGCTGTTAAACCTTACATCTCAATCCCACACTGCGGCACCATCCAAAGGCTGAAACCTTCGCAATTCTAAGAATTCAACTGTACAGATAAAAGTGGATGGGACCTATTTGCTGCCTTCTCGATAACAATAAATAATAAAACAAAAGCTACGTAAGAAAAGTATTGTACGAGAAGATGAAATTGTCCAACACATTAAGTACTAAATTGGGCTTGAAGAGCTTCGAATGGTGAATCAAATGCTACATGCAGTCCTGATTGTTACATTCCTTTTCATCAAAAGAGCTGACCCAAAGGTCACAACAAGGCAATCTCTCAATTCCAAAGCAGGCAGGGCAGAAGGACTGCACACGGAGCCATGGGAAGCTGCAAGGTGACTGCCACCCTGCTGCACTCAGCCACTTCTATAAAGGTCTGCAGTGGAAACGAGCCGAAAGCACTTCTGGCACCTGCTTTGCAGGCAAGCAGCTTGGCTGGAAGACGAAACCCCCAACAAAAGATCTGAAACTCCTAGGTGTCAGATTGGAAGCGTAAAATGAGTGACACACAGTTGTGAGGCACTGAAACTCTTTGTGGGGGACTGCAAGGAAAGGGAGAGGTGCTCACTTGGACATTCCCACCTTCACCTGAGCTGCTCTGCAGGTGGAGGTGACCCAAAGGGCCTCCTGAGGCAACACAGGGTGCTCCCCACTTCATGCTGAACAGCCCCTGCTCCATAGGCACCTGCAGGGTTTTGAAAGCTGCCTCAGCATCATCTCACCTCAGCCCTCAGAGCCTTTGGGTCTGGGCAGAAGGCAGCTGTAACTAGGGTGGATGCACTATCCCTTCTCCCAGACTTGCTCTGGAAAGCAGGTGGGAATACACTGACCCATGTACTCTGCAGAACATGCATTTTGGATTATTGCTATGCAGATAGTTACACTCCTCCAGTGCTAGGACAGGAATGATCAGAGACTACGGAGAAGAAGAACTGAAGCCAGAGGAAACTGGGGCTGCACTCAAGAGGAAGTAGGAACACAATGAACAGGTCTCCAGAAGCCAGAAATGCAGCACCTGACCTGTGCATAACATTCCCTGGGCTGTGTAAAGCAAAAGAATCACAGGATCTCGCTGCATTTACCCCTGCTCACCTCTAGGCGTGAAGAAAAGAGAAAGTAAGGATCATTTTCAAGGAGGGGAGGACACAGAACATCTCCCAGACCCTCCATCAAATGGGAAAACACACAGCAGTAGAAAAGAGACCAGAAGGCACAGCACACATGCTGCTTGCAGATCTGTACCTTTAGACATTCCCAATGGCAGCAATTCCAACCGAGATACTGAAGATAAGAATTCACTTCTCACTCCCTCGCTGCTTTTGCTTTCGTAAAATACACACTTTCTTCTCATCATGCTAGAGATATTTTTTTCTTTGAGGTAAATGATTACCAGACTGCTATAGTTTAGAAATGTAACTCACCTGCTCTAATATCACACCAGAAATTAGGGTTTTATGGCAATGTCTCTGCAGAACAGCACTGCATTATTGGTTTGAAGAATGAAAATGTGGATTACATTCTTTTTGCTCATTCAAGCTGTCTCTCACATGCAACACAGATACTGTCAATGCAACGATTAACTGCAACGACTAAAAGATAGCTAAGGGTGTTTGCTGATGCTTGGATGGTATTTGTTGCATTCCTAATACTCCCTGAAAAAAACCTCATAAGTGACAGATTCTTCTGATTACAATCAAAGAACAAAAAGAAAAATCTCTATATTAATATGGGTATAATTTGGAAAACATTGTTTTTTCGTGGTTCAGTGATAATATCATTTTATACATCTCGCATTTTAAGTTCTTTTCAAAGTGCTTACCTACTTTCTGCCTAGGGCATTAGAATACATGGCTTGATAAAAACAAACAAACATACATAGCCCAGGGTGATAAACTTGAAAAAGCAGGGAATACACCATTACTAGAGCTGCATCCAGCTTTTGTGATAGAATTTATTCCACTGATGTTTGGATCAGGGCATTGAAATAAGGTATAAGGTACAAGACTTAATACTTGATGTACAAAAAATCTATGGGAAGACAAGATTTTGATTGCATTTGAGTTCATCTGATCTGTTTCAGGAATAAAAAAAAAAACCAAACAAAAAAACCCCTCAAAATAACTCACCTCAAATCATTTTTCACTATAGGAGAGATCAATAGCAAAAAAAAAGATTATAGTTACTTCAGGAGCATCTGAGCCAAGTTTAAGTCCGTGCTAGAAAAGACGTTTGAAAAATGCTCTTAAAAATAGTTTTACAGCAGGGTAGTCACTACTAAGCAGATCAAGATAAACCTGTGATTCACTTTTTGATGTTCTGCAGTAAAATAACTCACCTCAAATCATTTTTCACTATAGGAGAGATCAATAGCAAAAAAAAAGATTATAGTTACTTCAGGAGCATCTGAGCCAAGTTTAAGTCCGTGCTAGAAAAGACGTTTGAAAAATGCTCTTAAAAATAGTTTTACAGCAGGGTAGTCACTACTAAGCAGATCAAGATAAACCTGTGATTCACTTTTTGATGTTCTGCAGTGTTGGATCAGACATAAAAGAAAATAGAGTCTGCTCTGCAGACAGCAGTAGGAACTAGGAGGCAGCAGGCTGGCTCTGTCCTGGAGTGACTGAAATGAAAGCGAAAGGAGGAGCCCTACATTACTGGGGGTGGGAATTCTTTTATGCCACAAGAAACTGATGAAATTAAGTGATGCAAATGAACACAATATCCCATAAAATAAGATAGGCCTGGAGGCATGACTCGGGAAAGCCTTTATTCATCTTCCCCAAGTCTTTAAACTGATCCCTTGGGTTACAGCACGCCCCATTTAAACTGGGAAATTCAATCCAGACCATGCTACTATTTACTGTCTATTTTAACATTCCAGTGTTGAGTTTCTTGGTTCTTTTAATCTGTTTCATAGAGTTTGGTCTTCTTCATTTTTAGAATTCAAGCAGAGGCAGGATTATCTGGGCAGTGGTAAGGAAAAGGCAGTGCAAGGCAAGGGGAAGCCACGGAGTTCTGCATGTTCTGCAGAAAATAGAGGGCAGTAAGAAATGCCCTCAGGAGCGGGGCAGACAAAAAGCCAGAAAATGGCAATATTTTGGCTGAAGTTTTGATGGTTTTCATCCTAAAGGAGCACATGAGACTTTAAAAAAAAAAAAAAATCTGAAACCTCACTTTTCTTCAAGGAAAACCTATTAATGAGTTAACCACTAGCTAAAGCAGAGCCTGACTCTGTGACCTACCCCATTAAATATGCCAATGCCACACTCTGATGCTGGCATTTCTTAACTTGATTCTTGACTTAAATGCCCTTTTAACGTGCTCATTAGTGAAATTTTCTAATTAAAAAATGCAACAGCTAAAAAGACGCCCTTTCCTACACGAGTCACATGGAACCAACCTGAACACCTACACGGTTCATTAGCTGAACTGGCAATTTCAGATCCCAGAGCAGTTCTCTACCACTTCTGCTAATTGAAAAACTTGTAACAGAAGTAGGCTGTTATCCTTTTTATACACCTGTCACAAAAGGCAGAGCATAATTTGTTCCATGGAAATAAAGTTTTTGCTGCCTAGAAAACCTCAGGAGTCCAGAGGCTTGCAATAATTTGGCCATTTTTAAGAAACAGGGAGGAAACTGCTGTCATAAGATTATCTGCCCCCTTCCAGACACCTTCTACCTCCTCCTTTTTTCACCCCTTAGCCACCTGCCATGGTCCCCTGCACATGTCGTGCCTCATTTGGCTTCATACCCTGTTCTATCTCACTTTTCTTGTGCCATCTTCTCACCCCACTTCATTTAAACCCCTCTCTCCCTCTTCAGCAAGGTCAGGATCCTACAGACACCAACACCATTCCCCCATGGAAGTTATTACTTGGTCTGCAAGCGTTACCTGCATTTAAATGTATTAGTCCCCCCGCATCTGCTTCACACATTATTTCTATAATGTGCTATTGTGCAGTTTTTCTGTTTGGTTGTTTGTTTGTTTGTTTGGGTTTTCACTTTGCATTCATCTTCAGCTTGCACCATGGCAATCTTTCACTGCTTGTGGACAGACATGGAGCTTTTCTTCCTCGTAGCTCCAGAAATCAATCCATTATCACTCTTGCATCTCTCTTGCACATCACTCTGGGGCTGAGTTAGAGCTAATTTTCTTCACATTAACTGGTATGGGGCTGTTTTTCCTCACCATGCAAATTTATTTTAACTGACGATTTAAATCAAATCAGTTTTCCTCGAGTTTGTTTCGTCTGTGACAGTAATTTGTCAGTGATCTCCCTGCACTTATCTCCACCCTTGAGCTTTTCTATTTGATTTTCTCAGTCTGAGCTGAGTGAGGAGCAGGAGTGTGGCTGAGGGGCCTCCCACAGCTGGCCGAGGTCAAACCACCACAACACCTTCAGAATCTGCAGAAATTCAGCCTCAGTGAGGACTGGAATTACAGCAAGCACAGCCTGATCCTCCTTTTGCTTCCTCACAAGCCTTTGTGAGCCAAAGGACCAACACTAAATATCCTACAGAGATTGCACTAATTACCCAGAGACTGTAAAGCTAATATTCAAATTATTTACCATTCATTCAACAAAAAAGGATACTATGGGATTGGGCTCTATATAGTTTTATATTTTTTTGTACAAAAAAGGTCATTTAAAAAAGCCAGTATCTCTTGTGATTTAAAATTTAAAGCATTATGGATGCATTTCTAGTTTAAGATCAAGTTGCTTAGCCCCTGGAGTTATGAAAAAATTCATCCTCCTATGATGCAATTTGGTGCCATTTTATCAGTGCTACTGTTTGCTCAAGGTCTCTTTCTGCAGAAATGCAGAAACCACATTTGAAAATGGGTGTTGGCTTCCCTATCCCTGCCCACAGGCTTGCTCTGTGGCCCAAGTACCATATCAAGAACACAAAACTTGCTCATTTAGGACTAATAACCATCTCACTGAGTTGCCTGATATATCTGAATGTCAACATCCTTTTTACCTCTGCCAAAAATAAAGCACTTATCAGATATATGGAATGGTGGGTGCTCAAAAAGCTCTTCAAAGACCTAAAGATCACATTATTTCCAATCCCATGGGTAATGGTGGAAATCTCAATAGAGAATTTTTGTTACCTACAGTGTTGGTGCCTTAAGATCTAAAATTTAGGTAGAGAGAAGCCTGAAGCTTGTTATCAGCAGTTATTTTCTGTGCCAGACTAGGCAATTCAAAAAGGTATTCCTTTCCTGCAAGTGCAGGGATGCTCCTGAAATCCTGCCCTCATCCACAGCCTAAACACAGACAGGGTTTCAGGAGAGATACAACTGCACACTCAATAACCAGACCAAATAAAGCCATTTCTTGCTCTGGAACATGGAAAAAAAAAAGTAATCATCACTTAAATAATACCTGAAAACAAAGGGAATTTATCCAGGCACAAGAAGACTGAGACCCAGTGTCTTTCTCTGTCTGAAGGAGATTACACCAACATCTCTGAGCACATTTTCTGTCTGGCAGTGCACAAAGTTGGAAGAGCTACAGACACTCCTCTCAGTGAAACGATGACGTCCTCCTGAAAAGAACTAAAGATGTGTGAAAAAGAGAAATCTGGGAATCCCAAAACGCTTTCCCTAGTTTGTATTTGAGGATAAAGCACATCAGACCCTCCCTCTTTCCTCCTGCTGTGGCAATCTCACAGAGAACAGCCACAAGTGCACACACTCGGCTCACTCTGGAGCGATTATACCCATTAGGACTTGTCAAGGACCCCTGCAGACTGCCACAGAGCTTCAGATTCCTGATTGGGCTTAAGGAGGATTTAGGTCTTGAGCTGATCAGACCCAAGTAATTACAGCCATCAAAAATGTGTAAACGTAGCCATTTTGAAAACTCTCACGTCAAAAAGAGCTGCTAATGAACTTAGACTGACTCAAGAGTTCATCCACGACTGATTGGAGGCTTTCGTGAGCCAAAGCTTCAATTCAGAAGCTTCCATTTTCTCAAATTGCACTGGATCCTAAGCTAAATCCACGTGTGCCATGCAGGGAAACCTGGAGGCAGAGTTGCTTATTCCCTGGTGGCCACACATGGCCATCAAGCATTAAAGCCACCCCTGGTGATAAGTGCTTGGCTCCCAGTCTCTCCTCACAACACTTCCATTCCTTTCAGTGAGATATGCTCAGAAAGTGCTTGCAATAACTCCTGAGTTCATCCTCACCCTGCTGCAGGGATAGACGAGCCCTCCGTGGCAGTGACTGTGCATCTCTTTAGGCAGCTGCTTTCTGCTTTCCGGTGACATTGTCAGGGGAATTACAAGACGTGTTCCGAACACAAGAGCAGAGCAAGGCTTACATTGGAGTACAAGGAACTCTTCTTTAGATTAAACTGAGCGTTAGAAGGTTTATTTGATCTGCAATAGGTTTATTGATCTACAAAAGGCTGTTCTTCAAAGCCCATTGGAAAGAAGGGAGGAAGGAGTTCCCAGAAAACAGGAAGTGCTTTGGCCTCGGCCGTATTTTTGCTCCAGTCCTTGCACATACTTTAACTTAAAAACAAGATGTGTGGTTACAAATCAAAAGGAAAAGAGAATGAGTTGTGCAGGACCCTCTGCACAACTGATCATTTCACCTCAAATCTTTTTTCAATGTACATCCTGCTTAGCTCGTCAGAAATGCGACTCTGTCCTTGGACATCCATCTAACATTACAGCTAAACAGAAAGATATTTTCTTCCTGTCAGTCAACCTATTTTTACTTAAATTAAAAATATTAACATGAAAAATATGTATTTTTCTCTGAAAATACCCCCGAGGCTTCATGAATTGAGATATAACTGAGTGCCACAGCCAGTAAAGTGTTTAAAAACAACCATACTCTTCACCACAGTCATCACAAAATCTGAATCACCTGAAAAAGGAAGAAAAACTTTGCTTTTAACCTATCTTCCCACACTTCATTTAGCTGCATTCTGAAAATTAATTCTATTCCCTGACGAGATTTTCCCTTGCCCATCCAACATTTCAAATCTAAATAACTTAATCTATACACTAATGGACTCCTAATTTTCTGGGGTAGTCAACCACGTAAGACACTAACACAGATCATTAAAAGAAGTGGAAAACCTAAACAAAGACATAACAATTAAATTTGTGCAAGCAATAGCTCCACTGCAAACCTATGAAAAAATATTTATAGCATTGTTTTTCCAAGCAGGGTGTCATTTCAACAGCTAATTCTTCCACCAGTTTATTTTATGACTGTCACATATTCAGTGTTTTAAAGAAACAGTCTCCAAATCTGTCCAAATTTCTAATTTTTTTTTGTTGTCTTTCTGTTAACCAGAATTCAGGCAGATTATTTAATCAGTCTTTTGGCCTTGCTGTATTTCTGCTTAGCACCTCTGAAATTACCTCCCAGTGGTGTTTTATTTGTCCTCAGAGACAGAATTTCATTACACTACACCATGCTGGTGAGAGCTTGAGATAGGGAAACTTCATCTATGAGCAGTATCAAAATTTACAGGAAAAGTGAAATATTGCATTAAAACATTTCAGTCCACTCTTTGTTCCAGTAACACATGAAAGACCTAAGAGTGATTTCTTTAAAGTGCTATTATTGGCTTCTCTGTGAACAGGAAACTGTAATTTACCAGCAAATTAACCCAGAATTATCTGTCTGTCTCTTCTCAGCCACCCTCACACACTGGACAAACAAGGAACAGCAAAGGAGACTTTGTGAGATCACCTGTGCAACACGGATGGCATCAGCAAGACTTCTACAGGGGGCGCATGAAGGAACCATAACATGGGAATAAAATTGCTTGTCTAAGGCTCAACTGAAAGCTTAAAGCCTCTGTTAAATTAGAGACCACAGAATGAACCAAAAGAGTGGAAATAACTGTAAAATGTAATTTTACTTGGAACAGAAAATGTGTGTTTGATTAATTGTAATACTCTAAAATATACAGTACAAAAATGTCAGGAGTTTTCCATTTACCAGCTAAAGTCCCAGGATGAGAAGCACTTCCCCTTTGTTCATTTGCTTTAGGCTTTTTTTATATTTCTTTTTTTTTTTTTTTACACAAATGTCTTGATTCGTTATCTCTGGCTGCTCTCTAACATTCACATTGGCTGAAAAATACTGCATTATCTACTCCTGGTAATCAAGGTTCTTTCCTTCTGATAAACAATTCTAGATAACTCATGAAATGTTATTCCTGGCAAATGAATGAACTATTTTCTTTTTTATTGCGTTTCTTTGAGGCTGTCATGGTCTAGAAAGCACCATTAAGGCATGCATATAACTTAGCACCAACGAATCTGAATTGTTTTGTTTTCATTTCGCCGAGCTCAATGTATATCCTAGATATTTACAGAGGTAAATAACGTTCTTCATGAAGCACAGCATCAACTTCATCAATATAGGGCTTCCAATGCAAGCAGATTGCTCCACTGAATTTTAAATTTTTTCAGATAAAGTGTGTTTCCTCAAAAAACTTTCCAAATAATGTTGTTTGGTCTGATCTTTTTTTTCCTGAGGGCATATTTTCTTCAATCATTCAAACAAATATATGTGAGGTACCTTCCAATAATTTTGTTCAGCATTCCTATTTCTTACCTATGTTTTAATCAATTTCTCCCATAATTACCTATACTGTCACAACACATGACATTAAAAGCCAGAATGAATGAGCCTTGTAGTTAAGCAACAGTTTTATTCAGAAACTGCTTTTTTGGTGCTAAGTGGGTATAGGCTGGCAAAGTATAGCAGTAAAGCTGAAGCCACTGTTGATTGCCTTCAAATGTGATTGTTTTTTTCCCATGGGTGACTCCTAGACTCTACAGTTTTCCACAAAAAAGAAAATTGACTTTAAAAGCACATAATTGAGTTACAAACTAACATCCAGGTCTTATGTCTCTATCAGGTCAAAGATTTGGTCTTACCAGGGTATTCTTCCAGGATTTTACAAAAGATATGGTTTCCAAACAGCACTGGGAAAAAGGAAGAATCTGCTGGAATGTAGAACAAGTGTCTCTCGTTCCCTTCATAGTCCTTTCACTCATCTCCTTTGTTAAGGTCCTTCCAGTGCCTGTTAATTAATTGCTGTGATTGAGGTCAAGTTTGAAGATGATACGGGGTTAATTTTAGACCCTCAGGAGTGCAGACTAAGAAACCCATTACTGCTCCTGACGCTGGAATGTCAAGCCAGGCAGCCCTATAATATCTCAGGCTCTCAGGGATATTGGCCTTTCTGTAAAGAGCTGCCTTGGCCTGGGTCATGGAGGTCTGTGCTTACAGTACTTCTTAAATTTCTTTGCTTCTGTTGCCAGATTACAAATGACAAGTGAGAGCTCAGTGTTTCTAATTAGTCTGATGTTCTCCAGGGAGGCTGGTGAATATAATGCAGCAACACATGTAACTAACTACCACTCAAAGTGCTTGTAGCAGAAAGCCAATTAAAAAGAAAATGAAAGGAAAAATCGCTCGGTGCTTACTCCCTGCTCACTACCTCGGAATTACTCAGTGAGTCTGATTGTTGGCTAGCAAGTCTCCCTGATTGTAAGGTAGGTTTGTACTTGATAAGTTTATTATGAGGGAAGTTCATGATTAATTTGTAATCTGTGATTTTATCATGAACTTTTCATAGCAAGTCTGAAATGTCTACAAGCTCCACCACTCACAAAGTGACAAGTGGTGAGAGCAACCACTTCAGACATCTTTTGTACCAGAGTTAGAAAGCAAAGAGGAACAGCTCAAGTCAGTGGCTGAAGCTTGTTGATTCCCTTGAAGATCATATTCCTAAACTGTACTTATTAAAGGAAATATTAGCCTTTATTTACTCTAGTGGAAATAGAGACATGAGTTGAATTATAAACCCCAATTGTAAAAATAAGATGTACCCATTTAAATCTATCAGATCTTTTAGGCACTGGTTTGGTTTGGGTTAAAAGTGCTGCAGAAACCCTGGGCAGTTTTTTTTCTGAAAACTTCTGTGGCCATATATGGAGGGTTATAAAGTTCATAGAAAGCCAATCCTAAAAGAAAATAAATGGCAAGTTGCAGTTTATACTATGTTCATGGCAGACACTTCAATACAGAACATTTGCGGGTCAAGTCCTGTAAAAAAGGTACCTCTTTGTATATGAATTTTCAGTGAGCAATCAAGACACTAGTCCCTAAAACTATCAGTGACTTTCTCTCATTAACCTGAATTTTGTCAGAATTCAAGGTTATACAGGCAGCCCCACTGTATTTTTCTAGAAAGTCATCTGAAACAGCCACACTTTAATCCCATTAAATTCCTGTAGAGACCATCAGCAAAATACCAAAAAACAGGTGCTCAAAGAAGGTTTAAAAAAAAAAATTGCCTTAAACTGGCTTCAAACATCTGTCTTTGTATTTAAATCAATAAACTTTTTCTTTATATTCCTCTGTCTCGTTGAGGACTCGCACTAGAGGGGATTCAGTTTGAGCTCAGCAAGAGCCAATGGACCTCAGAGTGCAGGTTTAGGTGTGTTTACAATATACTGAAGGAAAAAGTATAATCTAATATTAGTGCTAATAAAAGAAGTAAACTGCAATTAAGCTTGATTCTGGCAGTCATATTCACACCAGCAACGTATCATCCACAGGATAATGAGGCTTCTTTTTTTTAAGAACTGATGCTTGGGTCATGAGGTACAGAGAAATTACTCATAATTAATATAGTTGTGGTCATTCACTTGATTAAAGTTGCATCATTTCCTTTAATGCTACAGTTGCTGCAGTTTAGACAGCAAGAGGTATTTGCTACTGGAAAATCAAAGCGTGGAAAGGAGATCCAATATTTATAAACCAAAATGATTTAAAGTCCCCGTGCTCCAACACATGCTATCCACCTCCCCAGCAAGTGCATCTGAAGCAAGCTGTCAATCTCAGATGCAATAAAACAAGGCAGAGATATTCTCTAACTTCATCTCAACTAAATTTACAGACAAACTGCCACATCAAGGCATCATCACTGCTCAACCTGTCCATTTATTAATGCCACACAGGGGACAGGGCCTTCACTGTTGCGGGCGTGACAAAGAGCTTAATAGCTTTACTCCTACTGTGTGGCAAGCAGACGATATTTCTTTCAGAGATAACGCTCAGGCAATATTTCTTTCAGAGATAATCCACTAGGACACTGCTCCCCTACTCTCCAGCGCTGCTTTTCTTCTCTGCCCACTCAAGACCCATCCTGCTGGCTGGTTTTGCATTTGTTGTGTGGTTTAAGAGCAGCTATGTGAGGCTTGAAGTCGGTTCTTTGCTCACCTTTACTAACCACGTGCTGTTTCAGCTCTTCAGGCAGTTTGGGAGTGTGCTGATAGCATCAAACCTACTCTGGCTCCAGAATCCCATCTGGGGGATGTCTGATCCAGGCAACCAGACAAAACTTGCTCTAAACTAAGCTCTAAATTGAACATGGAGGAGTTTCGGGGGTCTTGGCACAAACCACCTTAACCTACTGACCTTTCCCTACAGCACTGAATGAATTCTTAATACAGGCATTATGGCATTGAATTCCTACCAGAAACCATCAAAACTAATGGAAAAAAGTTCACTTTCCCTTGGTAGTCTCACCACAGCTACAAGGATACATTTGATATCACACAGCAGAAGTTTCATTCAGTTTTACTGCCCTGCAACATTAAGGTGTGTGGAGACAAGGTCTTGCTCATGCCTGTTTAGGGTCCCATAACACAACCTCTACCCCCAAAAGCCATCCTTGTCCATGTGAGTAACAGGATTTGCCTGAACGAGGATCACTTGCAAGAGTTAAATGACTTGGGTTTACCCTAAGTAGCATTCAGGAATATTACCTTTTTATTTAATTACTTTTTGAAATGTTAATTAGCTCCAGTATACAAAGTCACCAGAGAATGCAAAATTCTCAAATAAGCAGTTCTGCAGCCAGAAGAACCAATTTGGATCCCATTGGTTTCAGTTTCAAAAGTAATTATTTTGCAGCTTTATTGCAAATTGCTACTTTGCAACAGCAAATCTGAGCATTTGCGCTTCCTTTCAAGTGCGGTTGTGAAAACAGAACCGGAGAGAGACCATTCACAGCTGCTCAGCTCTTCATTCTGCTCACCATTTTGAGGGGCAGCTGGAATTAATGGAGACTGGATGTTGGAAGCACTGCCAGTCTGCTTCCCACCCTAACCCTAACCCTAACCCTATTCTTACAACCAGGGAGAGCAAGGAAGGGCTTTTCTGTTCCCTCTTTGCTGACTCCTTCTCTTCCTGACAACAAAATGCTGCATTCCATGGATGTATTTGTACATTGAAAGCAAACATATATATAAAATTGCCTCTTATGGATTCAGGTGTAAGATACCACCAGAAAAAAAAGAAACCCCAGGAACATGAAATAAAGTATGGTTCGTTTTCATGTTTAGCTTCAATATCGATCTCCCATGGAAACACAAGCCCCCTTTTTTATTTTACACTGGAAAAATCAGGAAGCTGGCTGCAGACGGATTAATTTTTCTTGCAACAGGAGTTCGTTCCCAGTCAGTATCTTTAACTGTGATACCTTCCCTGGTGCTGATACTTCCTGAGAGTGAACTGATGCTGCTACCAAAAGGATTCATTTAGCTCTCGACCTGCTCTCTGACACAGAGGTGGAAACCAGAAGCGCTATCTTGCTATGGATCCCATAGGATGGACATCTCTGCCTGAGAATAACTACTGCCCAGAAGAAACATGAACTGTAGAGTAGTAAAATCTGCATCTTACCAGGTACAAAAGAAAAAAAAGACTCTTAAAATGGTCCTATAACGTGCTTTTGTCGCACATCTTGTGAAAATGATTTGATATTTTTTGTTAGCTATTTTGTAAATTGCCTTAAATATATTATGATTGGCAGTGCATTTACTGATGATTTGTTTTAGAGAAGACATAATTAAGTCAAAGAAATCACGTCAAATAGAAAAGTCTGTATCTGAACCCTGAAATCCTTTAAAATTATTTTTATATGTCCATGATTCGGTAGAACCTCCAAAAGACTGTGCTCCAACATAGTTAAGGTATAAATGGGGATGTGAGGTGCTGGGAATTGCAGCAAAACCAGCTGAGGTTTAAGGACAAGGAGAGCAAGGACATCTGCTGGCCCCAAGACAGTAGGGACCGTTCTGCCCCATGTACTTGATATATTCTGCTTGCCAAAGGCTGTCCCCAGAGGCTGTGGAGTCTCCATCCTTGGAGATACTCACAGAAATCATCTGGACGTGGTCCTGGGCAGCCACTTCCAGCTGACCCTGCTTGAGCAGGGCGGTTGGACCCAGTGACCTCCAGAGGTGCCTTCCAACCTGAGTTCTTCTGTGGAACGCATAAAAAGCAAAGGCCTTAATTTTAACGTGTGCAAATATGCAGATTATGTACCAGTGCTTGGTTCCAAGTTACATCCTCTGACTTTACCATTTCCAGTCTTCTTAGCAGACTTCACTTTCTCAGTTTGCTGAACTTTTAAACAGCAGCCTAAGATGACAAAACACCTTGGGCAACAGGAGCTAACAAAATACGGTGTGTTCAGAATTAAAAATGTGGAGAGGGTGGGATTAAAAGGGGGTGTAGAACAAAAGTAGAATTTTAGCACACTTGATGTCAATAGCTGCCCAACCGCAATAATTTGGGCAATCATTCTATTATCTCAGATAATAGTGTAAGATAATAGCTGCCCAACTATGATTTTAGTTTGCTGACAGTTGAGAAGTAAAAACTACACTAAAAAACCTCAATGAATTAGGTGGAAAAGAATTAACCTCAGCTGTACTAGAAAATATGGGTAATTTTGAGCCTTACTTTCTGTCAGTACAGCACAACCTCATTGTGATCGTTAGATCCTGCAGGAAAAGTTGTACTGATTTCAGAGTGCTGCAGAATGGCTACCATTTGGTCGCCTTTTTATACTTAGCTACCGATAAAGCTTTCCAAAAGCAGAGAGCTTATAAGTAAAACTGTGATTAAAAAAAAAGGCATTTTCCTGAACTGGGATATTTGGGGAGACATAAGGAATGTGATCGTTATTCAGCAATATTTCTAATGAATCTACATTCTTTTGAGTCGTTTCACTATGCTGTTTTTATAAGTTTGTAAGTCCAGGAAAAGCCTCTTTGATGTTAAACTGGAGGATAGAAAAAGATGTTTTTAATGCTGCTCTATTAAATTCTTTAAGTGCTGTACATTTCCCCTTGGAATTGTTAAGTTTTGGTTCCCTTCTCTCCATTACATTCCTTTTGAGGTACAAAGGGTTCACTGATGGATGGCAAAAACGATTAGAGGCACGCAAAGACTTCCCCTGTAAGAAATGAGTGGGCTAAGATTGAGATGTTTATAGATGAGACAAATAAGAGAGGACACTCCAGAACTTCACACAGCAATGGATGTTGTAAAAGAGACAAATGGAATGGAGGTGCTCCTATTTGTCATGTCTCATAATAGGGGAAGAATGGGTACTTCAATGGTGCTGATGTGCAACAGATAAAGGATTTTTTTTTCCTCCCATAAACAACAGGTAGGAGTCAGGAGATTAAATTTTATTGCATTAAATTCTTTGAAATGTCAGATTTGAAGCTGAAAATTAAAAAAATGAACCTTCTGAAGTAATAGCTCAGAAAAATGAAATATTCTTCAGAGGAATTGAAAACTTGTCGTATATTTCCATTTTCATTTAGCAAGAAAAAAATAGAGGAAAATTTTAAGACTGAGCATGTTTCTGAAGGAAATTTTAAATTTTTCGCTCAGAAGAAGCTGAAGCATTTTCATGAGAGAACTTCTTATTTGGATTTTTCTGCTAAATAAAATTTAAATTTTTTACATCTTCATGTATAAAACTTGATGCAACTGAGTCCTAGGTGGAATAGTTGCCAACCATTTTCACTCTGAGCTAGGAATAATTATTTCCACTACCTATTTTCACAATCAAAAGATGAAATGTAAGTGGAAGGGATATCGTTTTTTGGATTAGCTAAAAAACAGCGGCTCTAGGTCAGAAAACAACAAGGCTTCTTAAATCTTCTGTAGCTGTGTCTGGTAATCAGACTAATTAGAATACAGAACCAAAACTGCTGGCTGTTATTTTAGTTTATGCACTCCTGAATTCACAGCTCCTGCATGTTGTGCTAATGTTATTTTCTTCCCCAGAGAATTAGAATTCATTTTCTAGGATGAAAAAAGGTGCAAGACACAGTGCAAGCTGCTACCTGGTGAGAAGGAAGGTAAAATATGTAAAGGGATATTAAAATTCAAGCTATGTAACTCATTCACTAAACCTATTTTCCCATGCTCATGTCAAGTTTACTATTAAAATTAGAAAGTAACCTTAAAGATAAAAAATGCAAAATAAGCTATGGCAGCATGCAGATTCAGTTTTTTACTGCATGAGAATTTTTGCTGTGAAAAATTCAGAACAAAACCGAAGTAAATAATAATATTCGGGTTCACATCTATTTCTTGTTTAGTGGAAAACCTAAACGTATTTAAAACTGTCCAAGTAAAATAGTTTGTTTTTTCAGCCTGAATAATTTACCAACATTTCACTGAAGATTATTTTAAATGGTCGATTGTTTTGTTTTGTGTAACGGGAAAACCATTGCCTCGGTTGGTAAAAAATAAATAAATAATTTCTTAAATAATCAATAAATAATATTTTACCGACTGTTTCGGCTGACAACCAAGCACAGAAACAAGCAGTCTGCACCCAAGACTATAATCTTGCACTACAAATTTTTGATGCTCTCTAGCCCCTGTTTAATGGTGTCACTAACAGCATGTTGTGCCTTTAACTAAATGTGGCTCCACTTTGTTTTGACTACCCTGTCATTACTAATTCATTTGGAATCTGCCTCAGTAATGCTGCTCATAATGACTTCATTTTATATTAATGTGCATGTCATACCCATTATCATGGGGTTTCCACTATAATTTTGCCTGAATGAGAATGAAACCAGTTGCAAAAACTGTTTGTTTGTTGTGGTAATGTATTAGGAAGGAGTGACCTGTGTCCAGTTTTTACAGCCACCAAGTGGCAAGGGACATGTGTTCCTGCACAGATTCCTTCAAAGGCATTTTTTCCTAATCACATTTGAGCTGCCACAGTAATCTACAGAATTGTGGGCTGCCAATGATTGCTGGTACACAGAGAGCGTGGCCTTGCCTACAAGTTTTTCTTGTGTTTCCCAACGTTGTACCAGTGACACCATCTAAAAGAAAATATTCTGAAACCTTCCTGAGATCTTGGCATGCATTACAGAGCTGTAACAATTTAAATTTTATTCAGCAGAAAAATCCAAATAAGAAGTTCTTCCATGAAAATGCTCGTGAGTGAAACATTTAAAATTTCCTTCAGAAACAAGCTCAGTCTTAAATTTTCCCTCTCTTTTTTTCTTTCTAAACAAAAATGGAAATGTAAGACGAGTTTTCAATTCCTCTGAAGAATATTTCATTTTTCTGAGCTGTTACTTCAGAAGGTTCTCTTCACACCTTGCAAACCCATGCTGCCACACTAAGCACAGGGCACTTGCCCTCCTGGCACCTGATGTATCCATCTCCACCACACAGAAATCCAGAAAAGTTTTGGTTAGGAGGGATAAAGGAAGATCTGCAGCCCAACCACCTTCTCGAAGCATGGCTCGCTTGAAAGCCTGACCACGTCATTCAGCTTCTTGCACAGTTACACTCAGAACTTCCCCAGATACAGAGAACCCATATCCTCCCAGCACTCCTGCTCATTCAATATCAAAATTCAGCACAAAGTCACAGAAAGACCCATCTCTCTCTGGGCTCCAACTTCCCCTTTGACTTTTGTTTTTCAAAAAGATGACATCAGCAGCAATATTTCCTACAGCCCACTGCCTGTGGAATTCCACATCTACATTACAAACCTCTTTTTCTAGTTATGGGAAAGCTTGATATGGTCTAGATTTTCCATGTCCAAAAACTGGGGGTCTTCCACATGGTCAGTGCCTCCCTCAGCTGCTTCCTAGAAAAGATTTCTCTGAATCAGCTCACCCTGTTATGCACCTGTTTAAGGTCCCAGGACCAGTGGCTTCCCAGGAAAACTCCCCAAGGGAGTCAACAGGAACTGTATTTCGGAACACACAAGATAATCTTTTCAGCTGAAAACTTCCTAACAACTGGAGACCATGTGGAGATTCTGATTCCTAATTGTGTTCATGAAAACAGCACTTTTAAACAACAGAGAGAAAGAAGTGGTTAGAATTTCGAAAGAAAAATAAAGGAGATGGATACGATTTTCAGCCCTGCTCCACTTAAACGAGCGTGTTTTAGTGACAGCTGTCCTTCGCCACAAATTATTTTAGTGCCAGCTATTTTTGCCATGATCTTAAATGATTTGGATTGCTGCATTTTTTTGCTCTCCCACAGAGCTTCCATTAGGATTTGACTTCTTCTACACAGAGCTGTTACAACACATAAGCACTGGAAGGGTGAATTTACAGATAAACAGATGCCATTAACATGGGAGATTTTCCTTCAAGATAAAAGGCTCACTCATTGTGATGAGAATTTTCGTCATTAAACCACAGAGAATTAAAGCACATTTTAGAATCAAACCCCTGTTCAAATTCACTCGAGAAGATGTAGAAGTTTCCTATTACAAGTTGTGCAAAAATCATGGCAGCAGTGGCCCAGTGTCAGTGAAAAACTGGGTCCTGCTGTCCTGAACACATACAAGTGGAGGAGTACACACTCTGAACCCAAGAGTTTTGAAGATCAATCAACATCACTTTATTAAAAAAAAAAAACCTTTTTAAAAAAAAAAAAAAAAAAAAAAAAAAACGTTAGAAATCAGAGGGAAAGTGTAGCAGAAAAGAGGCAGGAGCATTTAAAATTGAAATGTAAATAGAACTTGTCTTTGCTTTATCCTTACTTTGGGCACATTCCTACAGAGTAACTCCACCTAGGGTGAAAACCACCTCTGCCTCTTGCTGCAAACTCACACTTTCATGTAAGGCTGATGCTTGTTTAACCTCTAGCTAACAAGCCTGTTTACCATCAATATAATCTTGATTATTTCCATTTTATTTGTTGAGGAGATGAACAAGTGAGTACCTACTACCCGATGCTGCATTTCGCACACTGCCCAAAATATCTCTGACATGCTCTCAGCCTCCCTGGTTCTGCAGCAAATTTTTAGTCCCAATATAAACCAGCCTGTCCTGCACACAAGAATTACTCACCTTCAAGGGCCTGACCTCTCCTGCGTCAGAGCAAGCATCTCTGACTGCAATTTTCTTAACTGGCTCAGAAGAACCTTAATATTCAGAAGGCACAAACAAGGGCAGTATGGAAAAGATAATTCCACCTCGTGGAAGGTTTGGGTGATTTGTTTCCTTTTTTCTGTGTAGAAACGTGGGCCCAAGCTTGGGCACGGGGTTGCCCTCACCCAGCACAGATTCTCAGGCAACTCAAGGAAAGGCCAAAAATTATAAAGTGTAATTCAAATGACCTTAACTCTTCCATCAGACAAGTTGCATTCACTCTGCTTTCTGGGCTGATTCTTGACCTCTGGTGTCAGAACCCTTCAGCTGAGGCTCTGCAAATCGCTCTGTTTCTCAGTTCAAGCCAAGAGCAGCCCTGCAGTGAGTTGCAGTGATGAGTAACAATACAGCTGTTTGTCATTCTCTGAGAATTTATTTCCTCCCAGCTCTCAGCTTTTGCACAGCCCAGAGATGCCTCACCTGACCTCCACACCTCAAAGGGCAGCTCCTGCTCCCCCTACAAGGCTGAGGTGCCCCAGGTGTCTTGGGCTGTCAGTGGGTTTCAGAAGAAGACAAAAGCTATGACATTATAGACCTGCGGTCAGGCTTTGGCGCTCACCTAAATTCTTAATGCTTCAGAATAAGAAGTGGCAGAAATGAAATTATTTACTCTTCCAAAATAAGGTTTCCTTCAATTTCAGAAAAACAAGCAAACAAAAAAACCCCAAACAAACAAGAAACTGAGTGTTTCAGCACAAAATCTGAGTGTTTCAGAACACCAGAAAAGCTTTCCAGTTTCAGGTAGCCCCCACTGCATGCTGCTTAAGACCCTAAAACTACACAGATAACTGCAGAATGTTTCACAATAGAGTTTGATGTAACTTCCCAAAAATTAGGCATAATTAAGTTGTTTGACCACTTTCTCAAAGTTCATCAGTACCTGGATAATTTTCTGTTTTGTTTTTCAAAACCATGAGTGGATGTGTTTGTAAAGCATAAATTGAAGTTTTGCCACAAGTAACGAAGTCCAATAGAAAGGATGATTGCTCAATTCAGAGAGTGAATTTATTTGACTTACATTATGCAGAAGGTCAGACCAAATCTTCAAAGAGGTTTCTTCTTCTCTACAAAAATCAATAATTCTATTGGCCTCTGAGGCAAACAATAACTGTGTCTGAGAAAGGCAAACACCTCTTTAACTGTTGAATTATTTATTTTAAAAATATTCTGTCTTCATGGAGATGCCTCTATGAGGCTTTTAATGTGCAATTTTTGAAGATGTATGCTAAAAAAGGGAAAAGAAACAAGAAAGAGTTGGGGAAAACTGCGATTTTGAGATCTTTCACAAGAAAATACCAATAATAATAATAATAATAGTAATAATAATAAAAATAAAGAAAAAAAACCCTGTGGAAGTGCTTGCATATTTCTTTTCAAGGAGGTAAGAAAATGTTAGTCCCGCAATCAACTGTCAGATTTTAATTCAATCCTCAGAGCTGATATCATAAAATGCTGCAATACCAGTGCTGAAGTCTGTGTTGAATTAATACCCCAAAGCAGAGGTCAAAGTAAAATATACTGGATTAAGTAACAAAATCAAGAGAGGGCTACTCCTATTGCATGTTTAAGGTACTTTTGTTTATATAGGATGCCCAATGTCTTCCTTTTTTCCCTGAAAGAAAGGATTATAGAATTCCCTTCAGCGCTGCAGAACTTACAGTTCAGTTTAAACCCAGCTTGTTAAGGCAGGCACAGAGCCATAATTACACCCTACACTGCTGCTTATTGTGCTGCAGCTGATTTCTCCTGGATAAATGCATGTCATACAACCTGCAGAACACCCAATTAACATTCAAAAGACAGAACAAGAGTGTTTAGTCATCAAATACATTCGGAAACGGTCCAGTGCACCTGCTGTTTATTTTTAATGTTAAAATTCCTTTCTTGCCTTCTCTTGTTCTCCTCTCTTATCACCACGTGTACCAAGCCTGCAAGGAAAATGCAGCAAAGTCTGATAAATTCTGAAACGTAAAATATTAAAGATATCACTTTTGTCAGCTATATTGTATTTCCCAAGTCTTCCATGGCAAAGGAGCGTGGCCCCTCAGGAACCCTTTCTGGTGAGATGAGCACACTGCACGTCTCATACTCAACCATCCTTTCAACAGTGATAAGTAACATAATTGTGATCCTTTTTTTTTCCTGAGAGTTCTGAAGTGAAGGTCCTAAACAAAACTTGTCATGGACAGTGCTCAGAAACTCCAGCAGAATCCCAGGCTGATCCCAGCCTGACCTCACTCTTGCATAAAGACCTAAAATTCCAAGCTTCTGGCCCTTTACAAATGCCCCAGAGCATTCTCAAGAGACGATTCAGTGGAATTGGTTTAAGGTGCTGGGATCTCATTTATTTGTAACTGAGTTCAAGACTCATTAAGAATGCCAATTCCATCTCAGCAGATTTACACTTGCATGTACAGAATTACAGTGGGTTCGTTGTGTTTGTTGGGAAAACACACAAAATAATGCAACACATGGGGAGTTGAACCTTACTCCAGCACAAGCCTTGCATTTTGACTTTTATTTTCCTCAGCAATCCTATTTTCCTATCTGTGGTCAGCCTTCCCTTAATTCCGTGTCTTCCGTGGTGATTTATGATGCCTGCTAATGAGATCAAGAAAATAAATGCTGGGGAGGTTGATTACAGATGGTATCTGAGCTCAGCCTCAGAATGCTCTAATGTTTACAGGATCCTTCTCCTGTGCCTTCAACTTCTGTTGTTTTGAGTGTAAGTTCAAATTAATGCTCTGGACTTGACTGCTCTTTTTTTCCTCATTAAAATGGAAAAAAAAGAGGGAAAAAACAAAGCAAGGGCTCCATCCCATTAAAACCTACAGGTCTGAAGCTCCTGGTAGCACTACATCCATCATCAACAAGCTGCTGGCTTGGATTCCTCCATTTTGGATTTTAAACAAGCTGAAAAATCTGCCAAAGATTGAGTTTTTGACAAAATCTGACAAAGGCTGTGTTTTTGATCTACAGATTGTCAGAGACTCTCTGATTTTTCGCATTTCAGATCTAGTAAATTTTAAAGGCTAATTTATGAATCTCGCCGTGTTAATGTATGGCATGGATGTTAATGGAAAGCAAACTCACAGATTGAAGGGCTCAGTTTACAGAGAGGCTGCTTTGTACAGGGAATTCTGTAAGAGTCTTCTAAATCCGGGCTCAATTATTTGTTCTATCACACGTTCTCATGTTCTTTTCAAGGGTCTTGTAAAGATGGATTCATTATCAATTTTGGACATGCAATATTATCACAGATCCTACTTGATGATGCTATCTTATGGTTCAAAATATCAGCCTGTATTTTTAAATTTAAAAAAAAAACCAAACAAACAAACAAAACAAAGCCAAGTTATAACAAACAATGAAACAAAACCCCCAAAATGAAACAAATGAAAAAAAAAAAGTTATTTGAACTGTGGAAAAAATACCCTCAAACTGTGTGAAATTATGTAAGCATTGTGTAGATGGAGCTGCAGACAGCCTCTGCAGCCAAATAAAGAAAGCTGGGGTGAAATTCATTACCTTCTAGAATATTTTGTATATTATATAATATATCATTTCAGGATATTTTTTGGTTGCTATGCATCACAGCTAGACTACAGCAAAAGCACGGACCCATGTAAGGGCTTTTTTTTTTTTTTTTTTTTTTTTNTTTTTTTTTTTTTTTTTTTATTTTACATGGACTTTTTTGATTTTTATTTTGACTCTTAGACAGATGGCACTGTGGTGACTGGAATCAGAGTGTAACTTCAAGTGTAAGTGTAACTTCAATCAGAGTGTAACTGTTTTGTTCCCAGTGAAGGGAATGGCAAGTTTTATTTCCAGGACTAGAAAAAAGAGCATTTGGGTGTGACTGTGTGCCTCAGAGATCCTAATAAACACAGTGTACAGCCCTAAGCACACGGAAAATGAGTTCCTGTTTCAATCCAGCCCTGGGAGTTCGTCTGAATCCCCCTGTCTCAACACTAAGCCTCAGGAACTGGGATGAACGGGTCTGGTAGCACAATAGATCTCCTCAAAATCTTCAATAAGTAGCTTCTTTTAGGATTTAAAGTTCATACAGTCTGTATTCTGGGCGGACTCTGAGTGAGAATTATCTTTTTTCTTATTTCAATCTCTTACTTCCTATAATGGAAAGTCTGTGCTAAAGCTGCTATCCAGTGACTGAGGAATTGAAGTCACACACAAAGTGAAACATTCTGTAATTTGTTCCCTTGACAAAAAAATTGTCACTATCTTCCATTTCAGACCTCAAATGACTACTTCATTCATTCACATTGTGCTCCAGCTTGGTTTTCCTGGGGCTTAGCAACATAGTTAACAGGAAAGTAAATGGAAAGGGAATATCTTTTATACGTTGCTGACTGAGATGTTCTAATATGATGATGTAAATCCAGCTAAAAATAATAAGATTAGGCTCAAGGGACTGACTAGGTCAAACAGTACACTTACTTTATTTTCTGTTTCTGCTGTAGTAATGGAACGGGCTAAGAAAACCTGAAATCAAAAAAAAAATAATAAAATAAAATCATATCATGTTAATCAGCAAAGCCTTACAGTAATCCCCAGGGCTGATTAGCTTTAAGTCACTTTCCATATCATTTGACCCCTTCTAATAAGATTAAACCAGGCTTTTTTACTTTTCATCATCATTCAAAAGCTCCTATTGACTATTCACCTCTCTAACACTGTAATTCAACAGTGACTTTAAATGAGTTGTGGACCCAGCTTTGAATAAATCTCCCCAGCCACATCTGAACCACGTACAAGCAGAGAATTATTGTAAACTGCACTACTGTCATATCACTGTCATGTTTTAGGACCAGCTCTAATCTCTTAGCCCTGTGAAATCACTACTTGTCTAACTCATGGCTGAACTTCCATTCTAATGAATGAGAACAGTTATTTTAAATATGCAAAGCCCAAGGATCACTGTTCTCTCTCCCTTAACCTCATCATACCAAAATCAGCGTTGCTTATTTCTGACCAGCTCAGACAGAGCACTCATCACTCAGTGATGAGAACTGAGAGAGTTTGCCCAGCTGAAAGTCACCCAGGGTCTGTGGCTCCTGGTCCCTGTGATGAAGGTAACTCTGCTGAACACGAGCTCAGTGAGTGGCGTTTCTACAAATGTCCCTCTAAATCATCATGGGATGATCATTCACTGATTTGACATTCCCAATCTTTTTGTTGTGTGATGTTTTGGGTGCAACACACTCCTTTTTCCTTTAAGTTGATATGCCCCTTAGTGGGACACTACTGAAATCATCTGCCACTCACTTTGTGGTTAATTCCTCCTATTTATTAATAGCAATAATTAATTAATTACTTAAACCTACCCATCCAGGGTCTCGGAAAGTGAGGTGTGGCTCCCAAGCCAAAGGGACATAGATTCACTAAATAACACTTCCAGATGAGGCTGTACCACAGCCCGAATGAGGGCAAGCCCTGAGGGAGTTGTGGCATCTTGTTGAGGGTCCTAGCATGGCAAATATTGGACACTTCAGAAGCTGTGTGGGAAAAGAAGGTGCACATCACCCACTGGGGCCTGTATAAAGTCATAGAACAGCTGATTTATTTTAATTAGCCATTGGCTACCAACCTCTGAGGAAATGCCCCATCTACTGCCTCAATGGAGCTGCTCACTTGCTCTTTATATCCTGTAAAGCCCACAGACCTTGGCTGATTTTCAGCTGGGCAGAATCTCTCAACTTTATAGGATGAAGTGCAGCTGTGCTGTATATTACTAAACTGAGCTTAAAAACACACTCACAGAAACACTTGAAAGGTACAAGAAAGAATCCCAAACATTTATATTTCAGATCATTTCCACCTAAGCAAAAAGCAACTACAGCTGTACAGCTGTAGAGGGTTTGACCAAGAAATATGCACTACTCTCTTTTAATCTCTACATTGTATTGACAATTATCCTTTTCCATGTTAGTACAAATTGCCTTTATCAAAACAAAAAAACTAAAAATTAAAATCAATCTTCTTTTAGGGCTTTTATGATAAACAAATCAAAACCTTCACCCACTTGTTTGCCTAAAACAACCGAGCAGCAATTCAACACGCTCAACCAAAAAAAATCCACGATCTAACAACCCCAAACCTGATATTCCTCCACAGGACATCAGACTCATTAATCCCAGAACCATAATTAAATCTTTCAGGGCAGATGATTAAGAGATGTATCAAACAAACTGTTGGAGCCCTGTATATCAGCTAAGAAGAATTTCATGTCTTCTCTTAATCTTGCCGAGCACTTGCTAGATAAGCACAGGGTATTAGATTCACCTGTTACTATTTCTGTAATTCATGATGTTATCGAAATTGTTTTCTCCTAGGAAAGCACCTGCATGAGACAATTTTTTATCCCATTTCTTTAGGCTTTTTTATTGTTTTGTTTTACTTTTTGTCTTGAGCATCTGCTTAGGATATTCATTCACTCTCACAAAATAGGTGACTTCTCTCTTATTGCTGGGTATTTCAACACCATTCTTAAGAACAGAGAAGGCAATTTATGGTCTCATTATATCTGATATTAATATTCTTGCTGCATGTCACGCTGGGCACAAAAGAGGAAGGAGAACATTCAGTTTATCACAAATCCATCCTTGAGAAAACAGCTTTGACCTAGTGATACCCAAGCTGAAAAAGGAAAAGCAGCATTAAATACACATAGAGGCAGCATTGCTACCACCACCTACTCTGCTGTGGTGGGCATCACCTTGTTCACAACTGTTCATTTCTGAACAACTATGGTAAATACAACTTCATTTATTCACTTGTGTATCTCAGTTACTGCCAGTCTGAAAAATAAAGTATCGTGGTTCTGTTGGATACCCAGAGCTATTTTTAAAAATTTGTTGGAATTTTTAAACTCGTGTGCATTTTATAAATATTTTTGCTCTGTGTTGAGAAAGGCTGTATTTAATAACACACTTAAAAAGAAATGTTGAGAAATGCAAAGCCATCTCAGCCTTTCGTCCTCTTCTGTCCCTGTGAGAGGGAACCTGGAGCTGCACACCCTGACCTTGACCATGCCAACCAGATGGAGACTTTCACCACCCCTCAGGCACAGGGCATCAAGCAATTGAAAACAGCTTAAAGGGAACTTCTTCGTACCCACAGAGCGCAGCAACAGCCCTGGCTGCAGAAGGGTTGGGCCAAATGCTTCTCCTGCTCCAGGCCTGGTGGGGCTCAGCCAACTTCCCAGATTCAGGCAGAAATGACCCCAATGCAGGAAGGATGAAGAGCTCCCAGCTCTGGTGACCACGTGCTACTTGAGCAGCCTCAATATCCTTTGTCTTCAGGCAGGGGGTAAGGTGACATACCTTACCTCAGCAGGACACAGAACAGCTTCAACTCATGGTTTTGTTAGAAGAATAACTTCTGGTAGAAGGCCACGGAGACTCTGCCACCCACAGCAGAATAAATACATGTATTTTCCCATATATGTAACATCCCCCCAGAGCCCTGTGGCTAATCTTTGGATGAGGATCTAATCAAGGATTTTCTATTTTGAGCCAGCAGCAGAAAATTTGTAGCCAGTCTGTAGGCAGCACCATTTTGCTTCACTTTGTAAGACATAGAAATGGCCTTTCTTATTTCATATTCTAATACTGTTCTGCAGTAGTTCTACCCCCAATCCCAGTGGGGATGTATTCAGCAATTATACCATGTATTCGAAAGTGCATCCACTTGTGTGCCTAAGAGTATCACTGCACTATTGTTAACCACAGCTGTGTGAAAATCTAGGGTCTTTTTTGTTAGTCAAAAGCATTTACTGTATGGCATGTTGGGCATTATACCAGGCAGCTTTTTTATTGCTCTTTTTTCCACAATTTCTGTGAGTGAAAATTTCTTAAATCTGTAGGGTTTATATCCTGTAAAGTGCAGTATGACAGAGAGCATGGCAAACCATAAATTCATTATTAAAAAAAAAAAATACACAATATAAATAAATATACACAAGGATGTAAATTAATGATTTAAAATTATTATGAGTTGGGGGAGCACAGAGAGGAGGAACACAGCTACTGGAAGTGCAGGGTTGTTCCTACAGTGTTTACTTTCATGGATACCATACAACGTTCCTTGTACTCTACAGGAAAATATAAAATGCAACCACAATGAAATGCTACTGCAATATTAGAGCTTTCCAAAGAAGGTCAAGCACAAATGCCTTCTACCCAAAACAGATGGTTTTAATTATTAATCCTTATTCTGTGTTAAATATTTTAAAAACTGTAGAGCTTGTGAAAAGTGTTATCTTACTCGTCTGGGTTCTGGGTTTGTTTGGGGTTTTTTTTAATATCAGAAAAATACAGATTTAAAACAGCCACAAAGGCTAACACAGGTTACTGCTTCTGAAAGAACCTTGGCATTTTTTGAGACAAAGGTTTACGAAGTTATGATATTTTAGCTGCATTTTTCTCTTGTTCCGGGGATGGTTTCCCATCCTGAGCACTCAGCAGTGCTCGGTAGTGCTCCTACCCGGGGGAAGACTTGTCACGCAACCACTTAAAGGAAAAAAAAGCTTTTTTCACTTCTCCTGAGACTGCAGCCGTTCTCTGGAACCCTGAATGCAAAATAAAGGTGTGATCAGTGTCCTGCCAAGCAGCCAAGGGTACGTTCAGCTGCCTCTCAGGATGCTTTTGGATAAATGGTCATTATCTCTGGCTGAAGGATTTTGTGAGGCTTCTGCAAAACCGGACTCTGCTAAAAGCTCACCAAGGCCACCTGGAAAGCAGCACATCCACAGTTATCCCATTGGGATGGGAAAGGAAACAACCCATATCTGCTGCCAGTGAAATTGCAGAATGAATCTCATTTTCTGGCATTGCCAGGAGGGGTGGAAGTTTTGCCTTAGGAGCAAAGCTTTGCTTTCCTGAGAGGTGTCACACCTGCAGAATGCAGTTTAATGCACCTGTGTGTCCCCAGACGTCAGCTTCTTGGTATTTCTAAAAGGAAAATGTTAATAGTTACCTATCCTATGCATTCTGATTGCTGTAACAGAGCTGCAGAGACACAAAAAAACTTTATCCTCTCGCCTTTATCTCCTCTGCCTCCAAAATGGAGAGAGAAAATACCTTTTCTTCTGCAAGGATGAGGGCTGTCCCCATACTGCACCCTCTCTTTGAGCCCTCTCTTTGTCAGGATGCAGTAAAAGTGATGGTTGCAGCCTTGTTCTAAGCATATGCTCTGTTATTAGGGGAATACGAATGCCTAAGCATTATTTTAACTTGCAAATGAGAGGATATAAAATTCTGCAAAATGAATCAGTGAGGCTGGAGAGGACAGAGAAGTCACTGTGAAACTCAGTGTTACACACAAAAGTACAGACAGCTGAAGAATGCCACAACTGGGAACCATTACAGCTGTTTTACTACCAGTAGTGATAATTTTTCACGGTAAAGGCATCACAAAGCTGTGTGCTCTCCGTGCTAAGGGTTTTTAAATGCAGAATCTTTACAGGGAGCAGAACAAATGCTACAGGAAGAGGAACCAGCTACAAACAGCCTTGCTTTTAGCAAGAGTCCATTGAAAACAGAATCTTTATTGCGCAATAAAACTCAGGACTCATTAGTGAACGTTCTGCCAGCATTGATGAAAATACTGTCTGATCATCTCTTTGGGAAATGTGCATTAGTCTGGGAGACAGCATCACCTCTCTGAGTGAAAGCCTGACAGTGGCAGGAGGAAAACAGCTCCTAAAAACCACAACTCCAGGTGACAGAGTTATCTCAAAGCCTAAATCTTGTCAGTAGCAAAGGAGACACTGCAATTACCGCAAAGCAAACAAAGACAACTTTTAAGCCATGGAAGTTAACACGGCTATAAAAGTCGATATATTTACAAAGGGGAGAAGCAGAAAGAGATATAAAGGAAAGCCAGAGGGAGTATCAAACAAATTACACTTCAATTCTTATCCTGATGGTGATCAGTTACAGTAACACTGGGGTTATTTAAAGCTCTAAATACTGCTGTCACTTCCAATTGCCCTGACGCATCCAGATTATACTCAATAAAATATTTTCCATGCCTGAATATCTCAGTTTAAGCTTGCTGCAAGGTTGGAACAAGCAGGTCCTTGGCTCCATATGCTTTATTTCACTGCAGATTTCTACGGTAGCTCTGCACAACATTTTCCCCCAAACACTGGCATTACGTATTCCAGAAAGGGACAGAATCAACATGAGAAACCTTTCATTACCACTGTGTTGGGGAAAAAAAAAAGGAATTGATGAAAGGCTTGTTTATCTAACCCAGCATGACCAAAAGAATTCAACATAAGCAAGCCACCAGAAATGAGGAAAAAGAAATAACGTTGGATGTGGGCCAACTACCCTTAGTTTGAAAGTATACAGATGTCTGAAAAGTTGTGGCTATACTTTAATTTAATCTTGGTTTCAATTTTACTTTAGAAGTAAAGTATTAGAAGCTGTTTATTTTGAATAGGTTAAAATGCACTAACACAAATTTTTATTCACTTCTCAAGGAGCTTTCAGCTTTGGAACTTTCCAGCTCATTTGGCATGGCAGTTCAATGGGAAAAAGACGTCACTTAGGATATGGAAAAATACCCTCAGGGGCAGAGCAGCATCACTTTCGAAATTATCAAATAGTAAAATTTTAGAAAAATGAGAGAACTTAGCAGCTCTTTCTATGGTTATTCACTTCATTCCTATGTGATTTTGACGTTATTTTGAAGGTAACAACCAGACATTTCCCAGACTATGAGGTCTTACTCTCTCTCTCTCTTTTTCCCCTACTATCTGAGATGAGGTGTTATTTGTGAGACAATTCTAGAACTATTAAAAAACACCCCTGAATGTGCTGGTGAATTTCAGTGACATGAGGAAGGCTTCATGACATCAGCAGATAAAATTTCATTTTCTTATTTGTCAAGGCATTTTCCTACTTTGACTTTATTGATAACACTCGTGTTAATTTTCTGGTTTTACTGCTTTATTTTTTTGAATCATGTAAAACTAAAGTATTTGTGGAGGACTTTCTTTACTGTTAATTGTGAGGGCAAAATAAATGCTCCTGTTCACACTGGTTGAATTTCATACTCATTTTGGATGCACAGGAACCTTGGTGCATTGCCTGGGTATGGAGAAAAACAGCAAATTATTTATCCACTGTTTGTTCACACTTCTTTTGCTGCCTTTCTTCTGACTCAGAAGTAGGTAGCTTGGTATTTTTTGGGGCTTTTGTGGGGAGTGGGGTGTAGCTGAACAAAAATCTTTTTGTTCCAGCTATGACCACTGTCTCCAGCATGTCTTGGTATACAAAATTAGACTGCTGTAACTGTTTTGCTGTGTTTTGCAAATATCTTTGTGCAGAAACACAAAACACCTCTTCTACTAATAATCTATTTTAGTGGAAATCTTCTCACCAGTTGGTTGCAGGTGCTGATGTCCTGCTGAAAAGGAAACAACTCTGCAACACCCCAACCCCAGGAGAAGCTGCAGCATCAGACCCCCCTTCACATCAGACACCCGAGCATCCTGAGGAGAGGGAATCAGAGCAAATCCCAGCCGCAGAAATTCCTCAGGCAGCACTGAAGCCCCACAGTCCAACTGGGAGCCAGGGAACAGCACCATTTCCCTTATTCCACTGTGTGCATACACCACTGGTCTGTCATTTCCATCAGTTATCTTTATAGAGCCACACATATGTAAATATTTTTAAAAAAATACTGCTTGTATAAATTTTGCATGTATTTTATACTTCTGAGATACTGACACACTTCTTTCTCAGTAGCTGCTATCTCAGGAGATGCTGATAGAAAAATGGATGCCATAAGATTATTTAGCTTTCTGATAACATGCCACAGGCCACTTAATGTATACTTTTGAATTTTTTGTTCAGAAGAATAAATGAGGAAATCCAGACATAAATATTAACTATGGGGAAGGTCACAAAAGCTTTTTTTGCTGGCTTTTTTAATCAAGCTGCAAACAGAAACAGCTCCAAATTATATTTCTGATCATGCTAAGTGAGGGTTTTCACTCCATAGGTGATACCAGAAGCAGGCTATTACTCTTTGCTACTTTTTGTTTAGACTGGTTGAATTTTCTGGGATTATTTTACTCAGAAATACAGAAAACCATTTTTATCTTCTGATAACACCTCGCAGAGAAATTCGTGCTATTCATGCTTAAAATTATTACCAAAACATCTTGGCAGTAAACTGTCTGTAGGACTGAAATAGTTTAGACGGGAATTATTCTGACAATTGTGATGCTAAATCTTTGCACTGGAATGCTTCATGTATTTTACTGAGGCAGTAGATCCAAGGCAGACGTATCCCATGCAGTGAAAGGCACTGACTTTGGCTTACAGGCCAAAGCTAATTACTTGAGAACTGAAGTTCAGACAAGAATACGGGAGACTATGGTGCTTGAATATTTTCAGGAGGACTCTGTGGCTCTGTCACAGTGAAATGTACCTGCTAACACGTTGCTTTAGCGACTCTAATTAAGTGCCTATCGATCTATACATTGCCAAATTGCCTTCCTACCTACTTCGTGGCTGTAAAATTAAAAAAAAAATTTCAGCTCATTGCAAGGAACAGCCTCTGCTTTTAAAATAAAGATCTCATGCTAAATGAGGGGTTGTGCCAATTACCATCCACTTTTTCGTTTGTTTTTGTTTTTTTTTAAATCTAGCTTGTCCCTTAACCACACCAACTTCTTCCCTGCAGATTTGAATTGATGGTTCCGTCCTCTAATTACCTGACTTCAGTAGAGGCCAGGCTGGACTTGTAATATCATTTCAGTATTTGCTTTTAATTAGCCCAATTATTGGCAATTGACCTCCACTTAACAGCTTCTAAATCAGAGATAGTTTTTTCCCTTGCCGGGCTGATTAGGCGAGAAGCTGAGAGCCTTTTGTTGCCTCTCTTCATTCTCAGCCCTGGTTCCTGAGCAGGGAGGCTCCCCCTGTGCTCTCCCCATCCTCCCCGCAGCTCCAGGCTTCCCGGGAAAAGGCTCCAGCCCTTGTTAGGGATGTCGTTTCCCCTTAACTCTCCCTCACTGCCAATCGATTTGTCAGAGCAGAGGCCTCTCTTTTGTGAGAGCCCCTCTGACAGGGTTCAGCCGGGGTCAGCCGCCTTAGAAATCAGAGAGAACTCAAGGGGAGGGCTGAGATTAGTGCGGACAGGATTGTCTGCTGCTCGAAGGGGAATAGAATTGCCTTTGATACAATCTTCCAGGTTTTCCTGGAAAACAACATTTGATTAATTAGAAAAGTTTGGAAAAAAAACCCCGAACCAACACAAAAAAAGGATTAAAACCACAAAAAATGAGTTTATAAACAATGTATTTCTAGACCTCTGTAAGACCGGCAAGCGAAATCAGAGCAGTCTTCAACCAGCACAAACTTAGGACAGATTTAAGGCTTAAAGGCTTATCAACCTCTCCTGTAAGGTATCAGCACTGACAGATCTACAATTATATCATAAAGGACATAAAATTTTTGTATTAGGGACAGAAAGCCTGAACTGTATTGACACAAGGTTTGAATGCCTCATTTTCAACAAGCCAAATGACCCAATCATGGATAGCAAGACGTATTTTAGAGCAAACTAAACTATCCTACAATTATTAAGCCAAGTCTCGTTGTGTTTAAGCCCTGTACCCTAGACATCAGAAATTTCAAACTCACCCTTATCAGAATCTTAACAAGTGTATGTCTTCGTATTTTTCCAGCACTCTTTGAAAGCAGTTGCCAACATGATCCCAGGAATGAAACAGATGTACAGGAAAAAACCACTTTATTCGCTGGCTAAAACCACAGGCATAAGGTAAGGCTTGACCTTAGACTTATTCATATTGATAAAGTCATTCTAGTAAATCTGCTGGGTTCTGACTAAAGCTGCACAGGAGCACAGAAGTCAGAGAATTACATTGTCCTGCAGGTAGCTGTTGTGTGTGCCCTGACAGTTTACAAGAGCTACATCAGCCCTGGCAAACTGTCGCTGGAAGACAGCTATTTTCCCCAAACTTTCCCTTTAATGGAAGTTTCCTACAGAAAGATAAGTTCTGGAAATATTTCACCCAGTGTGTCGTGTTGCTGAGCCGTGCTGTGCCGCTCATTCTCCAGCTCCGAGCACACACATCTGTGCTGAGCCCTGCACGAAACAGCTGCCTTTGCTCTGTCCCCAGCCTCGAAATAGATGCAATTTCCTAATTTCAGAAAAGTTGGCAAAGAGGGCAGCCCCTGTACATCAGAGGGGAGCAAATGTCAGGTCACAGAGAAACAGGAGACCCCGAGGAGCTGCTGGCTTGTGGGATTTGGGAAGCATGAAAGGGCAGCATCTTTAAGAACTGCTCAGATCTGGGGGTTACGCAGAGGCACCTACAGAGCCATTTCCATGAGATTCCCCCTCTGCTGTGACAGAATGGGACTTGTTCTGCTGAGCTGAGCCTCTTCCCATGGTCAGCTGGCACTTCCTGGGAAACCCAGGCCACTGGGCTGGAACTAAAAGCAGTTAAAAGCAGCATGAAGGGCTGTGTGCTTCATAGGAAAAACAACTTTTCGCAATCCAGCCAGTGATAGAGAGAAAAGACAGCAGAAATCCAAGGACGGGAGGGAAACGGACATCCTAACTTCTCAGGATAGACAAAATAGCTCAGACATCAAATGATATGGATTGTTTCTAGCGCAGATATCCCAAGACGTATCACACTCCCCTGTGGGGTAAACTGCAAAATGCAGAAGAAAGAAACATCCACATTTATTGAGATGTTACAATTAAAACAAAGACGTAGGAAAAACCTCAGACTATGAAATTCTGGTGTTCCACCATGTATACTTTAAATACAACATACATAGTAACAAACACATAATAGGAAATATAAGCATATTTTTACCTAGCTACCTACTTAGTTATAAATAAAGTAAACTTCCTAGTAATCCTAGTATTTATAGTAAAAGTTTATTATTATAAAATTCTTTATACTCATTATTAGTATATAATTCATTAGATACTAATAATTTCCTGCAAAGAATTTAAAAAAAAATCCAGTCTTCTGCAGTGAAGTATTGCTTTGAGTGATTTTTTATGCAATGAAAAAAAAAAAAAAGAAAAAACAAAAGGGGAAAAAGAAAAAATAGGAAAAAATAAGGAGAGTTCATCTGTTCCTAAAAATCATGAGAAAGCCATTTTGGCCCAGTTTCAATTGACAGAAACTTTCATAGTCTTTTTGCAGACTAATACGTTTTAAAAGCTTAACTTTTATTGTTCCTTCATGCTTCTCAATAGTGAAGATTTTACTAATTATATCCACTACATCCACCTTACACAACAGGATGTAGGTGATGGTTCCTACAATCTAATCTAATGCAAATATAGGGGGGTGTGTGTATATATATATATATATTGCAAGATTGAAACGATAGGAATGCCCCACTTTAAAAGGAAAAGCAGTGAAAGCAGCTGCTGTTATTCAGAGCTGAATGAAAGAGCATCACTGAGGTGTTTTATCAGTGGATATTTTTGCATCTGTGCATTTTGCATTTTCACAAGGTTTCTTCCTCTCAAGTTGAAGCAGAGAAATCGTGTGTTTGCTCAGCAAGGGGTGGGACTGGGAAAAAATATTCAGGAAATTAAACCGGGAAGGAGAGGTTTTCTCCATTTTGTAAAGGAAGTTTTTATTAGTTGTTTCATCTACCTCTGATTAAAAACGGGTTCCAAATCAGTTCCGACACTGACTTTTTTTTGGCAACATTGTAACTCACAAAGAAGAAGATATGTTGCCAGGAACTACAAATGACATGGATTGTTTGAAAAAAACATAGGGCCCAAAGGAAACAACTAACACACCCAACTACTTTCAGCAGCTGGTAAATCTATGCTATTACATAGCAGCATTCTCATTGGCAAAGTGTTGAATATCCTTATTCAAAAAGAAAACTTTACAGGCAAGAATATGAGTAGTTTGTTTCTTTTTAACTCAAACATCATGAAAATAGAACAATTAAAGGCTTAAAGTCCAGTGTGTGAAAAAACAGGGCACTTCTGAAAAGAAAACATATCTGTGACAGAATTAAAACCCCTTTTATAGCTTGTGCTGCTCACCTCTAAAACCAAGGGTTTCACAACAACAGGATTTCTCACCCTACTAAACTGATAACAAGCCCAAATCCCAGTGCAAATGAAGAGAACAAATAAAACTGTTCTCACTCCTGCAAAGGCCTAAAAGTCCTGCTGAGGTATGGCTTTGACTTTTTCTATAAATGGGAACTCTAAGCAACATCTCAAAACATTTTTGTTTTGGGACTACGCTACTATGTCTTAGCCAACTCTATGTAGTGGACCTCCAACATAAAATCAGAGAAATCTTTTCTCCTTAGAATGAAATAAAAAGCATTTCTGTAGCTCCTGGAAAAATGTAATAATTAGACTCATTCAGATCACACATTTCTTGTATAGTAATGCAAAAGAACAAGAAGAAAAAAAAAAAAACAATTCAACAATTTAGTCCACTGGCCATGAGCAGGAGAAAAGGTAGAGAAATAAGTGCCCAATTTCTGTTGAGTTTTAACAAAGGTTTCGTGCCTATTTCCACACATGCCTTTGAAAAATGTTTCCTCCAGACAATTTACAAAATCTTACTAAATTAGTTCTGAAATTGGAAATAAATGGCAGCAAAAATGTCTCAAACATTTAATAATGCACCTGATCAATGACAATATAGCCGTGTCTCAGACGGGGTGAAATATAAAAATTGATACTCAACAACGTAATTTTCAGGTCTGGATTCCAAAAATATGTGTATTTATTTTAGAAAGTTGATTCCTTTCCAGTGCACAGCTCAGATTAAATGCCAGGGAAAACTCAAGAACTCAAAGACCTTGTGAACACATGAGTGGTTGCACTGCCAGGCATAATTGTTTTCTGATGCATAGCTGGCTGCCATTTAGCACATGCCCTGGTAGAAAAGGTCACTACTTACAAAAAATAAATTCCTCACATCTTCCATTAAAGCAGGCAGCCTGCATGCCAGGCAGCACAGCACGGCAACACAACAGTGTATTAATACATTATTTCCTGAAGCAGGTTGCCTTCAGTTTCACCGTGCAGAGCTGTTCTTAAGATGTGATGATATTAATTAACCAGAGCATGAGTGACAAGAAAACCAACATCAGATTGAACAGGTTTAAGTTATTACAGAACATTAATCAACTATGCCTTTACTCAATTTCAGTAGTAGCTGATCAAGTAAAAATGTCAATTTACGAGGTGAGAACCTGTTTCCCTGGATAACTTTGAAAATTGATGGATTGAAATTAATTGTGATTTGGAAATACAAAGTGTCACAAGTTCGGGAGGAGGTTATAAGTTGCCTAAAGAGGAAAAGGTGAGCATTTTATTGTCACACAACTGTCTTGGATAAGTGAAAACTCAGCAATAGCTACAACTGTGGTGTTTAGACACTTATCACAAAGGCTTTTGACACAGAGACAGATATAAAATGTAAGGTTTGCAAGAAAAAAATCTTTACTGAGGGATGGAAAGAAGGTTTTGACCTCATTGAAGTGAGAAGTTATTTACTAAGTAGTCAAGTGGGAGAGAGAGCTCTCAGTGAAATAAAGCAGCACTCACATATTTACAGAAGTACAACCTGTACTTTAGGACAGAGAAAGTCACACCGCCTTGTCTCTGCAAGGACAGAGCTTGAAGGACTCTGGCATGAAAAATTAGTGTTACCTGTGCCCAAGTCTGCCTGTAATTTTGTCAAGCACTTTGTTTTGTCTCAGTTAAGTTGCTATTTATTTATTTGAATTTATTTGAAAACCTTGGTGGGCTGGAGCCGTCATTTAAGAGCAGCAGGTTGTGTGTCTTTGCTGTTGCACTGAGAATGCTCCAGCCACATGCAGAATTTTTAGGTTTTGCTGCCCAAAGCATTCTGTTTGCTACAACCCAGAGTTTAGCCTGTATCACTGACACTCACACTCCTCCTGTCAGCAGGTAACTGATTAACCATGTTTATATGTTTAATATATCTCTTAAATAATCCCAAGAGCCAGTACAATCTCAGGGTCAAGGGCATATCTGAGTTCTTCTTCTCCACAAGATATGCAATAAACTTTTAAGACTCTTTTGAAAAGCAAACATAAAATAACCTCTCATAAAACCCGTGTAAGAAAGCTTTGAACTACCACAGTCCCACTCTGGGTCTTCTTCCCCTTTCCTTTGTTTTCTGTGACCTTTTCTGGTCTTCCCAAATTCATTCTCGCTCCACGCTTCTGACACCATGTGATGTTCATCGCTTTCCTTAATGACCAAACAGAGATGAGAAGAATAGCAATGTGCTTAATGTTCAGCAGGAATTTATAACTACACCATCAAGTCAGTCATGACCTTACAAATTTCCATCAGGAGCTCTCTGGGACTAGCAAAAGAATTCATATTCAAATACATTGTCTATTGTGGTGTCTCCTTCAAATATTATGCTACCCTTGCTTGGCTATTAAATTTTACTGTTATTTAAGTAGCAAGTAAAAGACTGTGAAGTTCAATATTGACTCAAAAGAGAAGACAAAAGCACTATTATTGCTGGTTTTTGTGGATACAAGTTAGTAACACCGCGACCTTCAAACACTACATCGCAGTTGTTTTATTTGGGTATGGCATTTCCATATGATAGACTCCCAGTTGCTTCACTCAAAGCAGAACATGAGTGAATATGGCAAAGGCCTTCTCTCTTCTTTATATCTGAGCAGAAGAATCTGGGACAAAGCAGAGCAGTCCTGAGTCCATCAGAATCAGGAGACAGCCAAAGAACAGCTCATTTCAGTCACAGCACAGGGAATCTTCCATATCTCTCTTCCCATTTCCCCTGGACAGTTCCTCTAAATCAAGGGCTCAGATGCCACTTCCCAAACAGCAGCAATGAGTCCCATTCCCCTTCCCTCCTTCCCTTTAAAAATCCTATCAATATACTGCTCTAAATGTCAGCCACCGTGTGTATGATGCCCGACAGATTTACTGAATTTGTGAATTAAATCTAGCTGCAAACAGGAAAGTTGTGATTTATGGACAGATAAATGCACTCTCAATAGCCTATTGCTGTAATGAAAATGGGGCAAGTAATTCTGCTCTAAAAACAACCAAACAACAACTACCAAAAAAAAAAAAATGGGAAAATAAATTTCTACAAAAAAAAAACAAAAAAAAAAAAAAAAAAAAAAAAAAAAAAAAAAAAAGAAAAGGAAAAAAAAGAAAAAGAAAAGCAGGTAAAGCTACACCAGGTCTCACTTCAGCCTCTTCTTCCTTTGAATCTCTTAAATTATTTCACGTGCCCAAAAGCATAGCAGGCTGACCAGCAGTCCACCACTTCCCGTTGCCTAATTGGTTTGTGTCCAACATCCATTCTCCAGAGGAAGATCCCAGCTTATTTCAGCCAATTTAACTGTCATGTTTTGTGCTGGAGGGATTGAACCCTCTTTGTCCTTTGCCCTAGGTGACCTTGTGCATATGGTTCGATTTGAAACCTTTTTCCTTCTAAGGGCCCTTTCCAGGGCACTTCCTTCATTAAAATGCATGAGGCCTCCTCCCTCCAAGGGAGCAGCTGCCTTTGTTTTGCTTCCCCGAATTCAGTGTCATCATGAGCAAAACCTCTGCTTTCTCCACCAGCAGCCAGAGGTGTTTCCTCTCTGTGCATCCATCCATGGGACAGGCAGGTGCTGTGGGGCAATGGCAAAGGGACATCCCAAAATGTCCCTCTGTGATAAGGGGCTGCTCAGGCCTCGGGTGTTTCTGCCTCTCCTCGTTGTATCTTTAGTGTTTTATGGCATTTGCTCAGGCAGAAATCCTGCTGTGAGTGATCTGCAATTAGGCATGGGTAGTTAAGCAAAGCTCCTTCCACGTGAGTGGAGTGGAACTCGCCTGAGCCCCTCCTGGCAGAGGAGAGATTATGAAATCCAAGCCGCCCTCCGACAAGCGCAGGCGCGGTACCCTGGGCTGAGGGCAGCGCACGACACGCGCTCACGGTGACCAAAATGTGTCACCAGGGAATGGCCAGGCTCACTGCAGGAGTATTGTCTGGCTGCCAGAGGAACTGACTGTCCTCAGGTACCTGTGACAGCCTCTGCCAGGCCTGACCCAGCCTTCACATGACAGGGTTTTATTCCAGCTCTCCAGAGCTTGCTGGGTGAGGGCTGGTGAAACGCAGCCCAGGAGCCTTCCAGCATCCTCTTAGACTGGAGACAACGGAGCTCCTGTGACTGCCACGGACTTTCTTACTCACTGAGAGTTATTAACAACTTCTCTTTATTCTGTTAAGATGAAAAGTAGGTATTTTTGCCAGCTGATATTGGTTTAAAACAATAAAGCATTGTCCAAACACCACTCCTCCTTCACTCATCTCCTCATCCCGCATCAATTAATTTTTTAAACTTACCTCTTCGAATTTAATGTGTTTCTGAAGTTTTGGGAAGCTCATTATTGAAATTTAGGGCATTCTCATCTCAAACACTTGTCCATGTCAAAGTCCTGTAACCTGTTACTCCTTAGTTTTCAACAGGAGAGCGAGTTTCTCTGGAAACTATTATTCAATTACAACTTAAACTGGAATATCTGCTCCTGGTATTCTGCAATAAAATTAGGTGTGTATGATCTGTAGGCTCCAGACAACTTCTATCAGGATTTTGTTCAAAATATACATAAGACAAAATGGATTCCCTATTACCAGGCAAAAGGACACCCATCTTTCTCACTCTCTGTGTCCTTTGGATGCCCTGTTTGTCATGGTAATGCCTCAGGCATTTTTCGTTCCTGTCCAAAGTCATTTTAACGGGATAACATGAAGTTTATAAATCCCTTCTATTATAATAACCCATGATTACACATTCATTTGAGTCACAGGACATAAAAAGACCCAAAAAAATAAAACCTTTTCCTTTCCAGTCTGTAGAGCCTAAAATTTTGCAACATAAGCAACAAAAAAAGTTCAGAAAGTGTGGTCTTTGCTGGGTGACATTATCCTCATGGAGAACCCCTTTGGGGAATCCCATTATCCCATCAAATTTCTGTCACTATATCATTATTCCATTGTAATAAAACACCCTCATTCACAGACTCCAGCCTGTGAAAATTTCAGGTAAAAATGCACTGTGTTATACAAAAGGCTCATCTAGCAAAGAATTTATTATGAACAAAACATTCCCTCCCAAAACAACAGTCTTCAGAACCTTCTCCATGAATTCAATCTAGAAGTAAAGAAGACAATTCTACCAAGTGTCCTTTTTCATGACAGACATAATTTAGAATTGTTATCAAGAGACTTGGTTTTTCATTAATGGTCTTTAATGAGGGTTTTTAAACTGCAGTATTATTATATAAGAAGATTTTATGGAAGATAATAATCTATTAAATATATCATGCCTTCCGTCATTTCACCTTCACAGAAAAGTAGCTTGGTTATTTTATCAAATGGGTTTTGTTAGGAAATTTCTGCTGCCCATAAAGTGTTTGCTTTAAAAAATCCAAGAAGAAGAAAATTATTTCCTCTCAAGAAAAAAGAAAGAATCTTTCTAGAGCAACTATCCTTTTGTTTTCTCGGATACCCTCCTGCCAGCTTTACTTTTAAGTGTGTGTCAACAATTTAAATGTGGAGTTTGCTGCTTAAGACTGTGTGACTTCCTTCCACTGAGGATTCACGAGAAGAGAGATGGGAGATCAAAGAGCAGCAGTCACATAATGCCTGAAAGGCAGGTTGTAGAGGCACTGCAGGGAAATTTTTCCCCTACCATCAGGGCTATCCAGTCAAAAAGCAGCACTGAAGGAACCAAAAAGTTCACAGTAATTCAAAAGCTTCCCAGCAGTGCAAGTGCAGCTTCACAGTAACCACAGAGCAAGGGTGAGGTGTGAAGTGGCTCAGTGGGGTGCAGAGAGAAGGCTGAAGGGGAAAGGATGGTAGGGAAGTTGAGAATAGGGGTTTCCCCATTCCCTCATTATCCAGAGTCTTTGCTGCTCTCATGGACCACATCAGCCTTTTCTAGTCTGATTTCTACCTTCTCCTCTACCTTCTCCTCACCTTCCAAATTCCTCTGCCCTGGTTATGGAAAAATGTGGTTATAAATCTGTGGAAAAGGGATCACCTAATCAAGTTCTGACACTCTGAATGATGCAGACTAAAAGTATCCAGCAAGATAACCAAGTTCCTGAAGGAAAAATGTTCCTAGGAGATTTTAGCATCAAATAACACAGAATATATTTTGACTTCTGCCTGACATCAAAAAGTTACAAAGGCATACCTGGAACCATGGCTTTAAATTTTTCCCAGGAAGTTTTCATTTGATGTACCACATTTTTCCAATTTCTAACATGAGCGGGGTCCAAAATGCCCAATTTTTGATCTCATTTCACCTCAAGCACTCTTCAGAGACATTGGAGAAAGGATACAAGGACGGCAGATTGTGATTAAAAGACCCTAGGTCCTCCCTAAGGTCCTACCAAAATATTAGCGAACATCCACTGATTCAAGCTCAGAAAGGCATAATTTTAAGATGCCCAAAACGTATTAAATTCCACTGTTCCACTTTAAAACAGCTTCTTCACCAGTTTTCGTTAATTTCTTGTGTTATCAGCAGTTTCCATCAATAACTATCATCCACTTTGCACGTTTTAATTGAGCTTCAACGCACATTTGAAGAGAGTGAGCCTTATTATTGTCACAGAACAAGCAGGGAAACTGAGGCACAACCACCAATCCGGCCATTTCCTGCTCAGTCCTGCAGTCCTTGGGCTGTGCCAAGCAGCACTGGCTGCCAGGAATGCAGCTGCATTCTCTACCTGTTCACACTGAGAAATGCCAGTCATTCTCAGAGAGAGCACAAAAATCCTCTTCCCACTTCTTATCATTCCAGAAGTTTTTCTGACTCTTCCAAACCAGGTGACAGAACTGCATTTAGGAATGAAACTCCTGAAGGGGAAAAGAAAAAGCAAACCCCAGTAGCAGCATATTAAATTTTGTGGTTAAAGAAATTTGAGTTTAGGCGAGCGTGGCTGAACCACCATGCACATGTCACATTATCACCCAACTCCTTGCACAAAGTCTGCTTTTACAGTTATTTTTTCTACCACTGAGCAGCAGTTTCACAGTGTACTTGACTTCATGGCACTGCAAACAAATTGAGTTTCTGCACCTTAACAGTGAAGTGGTGCTGACCCGGTGATGTATTACCCAAAATGTGCAGCCCGCCGAGGGAATCAACAGGGAACCTGCAATTCTTAAATTAGTTTGGTTTTTTTTTTCAGCTTGTAAAGATTGACAGTATTGACACCTTATATCTGGGGGTAGGCCTGATGTATTTTACCAGCAAAATGAATGTTACTTTCAGAATCAATGCCACGTTGCCAGGCTGAGCCTGAGGCATCCAACCACCTTCTCCTGTGCCCTGCACTTATTCTCTCCTTTAATTAACTACAGAGATTTGGTAACACTACAGATTTGGGGTTTGTTTTAGGTATTTCCATCGCTAATATGCATTAACAAGGTGGCCCCTTAGGAAGTAAACAGGAAGGAATTCATAAATACGATGCAAAACCAAAACATTAAAATAATCTGAAATTTTTATAAGTAAGGAAGCACCTAAGTTTTGAGCCAGTCACTTCATAACTCTGAACAATAATTACTGACCTTCCTTAACTCTCATTGTCAGAGCATCTCAAGCACTGGATGCTGTTTAAGTCACATAAATTTACAGCAATTCAATATCCAAATTCCTTAGAAAGATTTTTAAAATCACAGGCTGCTGAAGGAGCACAATCAACTAGAGAACTGCCCCACCCACCCCATCTGGAAAGCAGCAAACCCTTGCACCTTAGAAAATCGCTTGTTGAGGCATTAAAAAAAAAGTGCTTCAGAGCATGTTCCAGTTGTTACAAAAAGAATTTAATTTTAGCTCTTCCTTGACCTTTTTCTTCCTCCCCTCTCCCTCTTCCATGGTAGTCCATGGGCTGGAACAGGGTGAGGGCAAGGTGTTGCATGAAATTGTTGGGGTTTTTTTGGACACAAATGGTTTATCTTGCTCTCATTCATAGAAAAATGAATCATCATTTTAAGAAGGTCATGCCATAACTTGTTCCCAGGCTTGGAATAGGTATAGGTGGGGTGATTTCCTGCTTTCCTCAGAAATGTAAAGCACAGCGAGCCCACAAGGCTTATCTGGGCTTCCTCTTACTCCTTAGACCCCTAGTGGGGTCTGCCAGACACTCAGAAGATAAATCTTCCAAAATCCAGAGTATTTTGTTTGGATTTGTACACTGTATCTGTTACAAATTTATAAACACATTCTTTGGAGGAATTAAAAGATCTAATGCATTTTGGGACCTCGAACATAATCAAAAAGTTCTGAAATTCCTCTCCTGTCCCTGTCACTGGAAACAAATCAGAGTTTTGTCCAGCCTCCTGCTGCAAGACATTCCGTGCTGAAATAAGGGATGGAGGCGTGGAACAATCAAGAGAGATGGATCTTAACTTAAATGTAAACAATGGAAGTATATATATTATACATACACCTACTTGGAGCAAGGATGAAAACCTATTTGTAAAACCCAAATCCAGCCTGTCAGATTGAGATGGAGCAGCTCTTTCAAACCACCCTGTCTCCCAGACAGAACGACAGGGTGGCAGGAGGAAACGATTCCTGCAGTCTGACTATAGAAATAATGAATAATCTGCTCCAAGTCGGGTTTTTTGCATTATTTATACTCAATACACTGTCTTTGTAAGGATGATTAGTGCACCATCTGCCTGGACCACAAACAGGCATAAAGGAGACAACCTCCTGATTAAACTCTCATTCCTTTTAAACAGAGAATATGAGCCCACTATTCTTTCTGGACGTGCAGCCCTCCAGTCTCCTAATTAATCTACATCAGTCATTAGACATAGATAGCCTGGCCAGACCTCAAGTTATTTAACTGCATCACTGAGCTAAAATATAATAGAGCCAAGCCACAAATATGAAGTTCCTTATCCTCTGAAACACTCTGTGCAGGATTCTGTGTCTCATTAGGGCAGAGCGTCGGAATTAATAAGGAGCTCTGAAGCGAGTTTCTAATTTTTATCATCACAAGCCTATGACTAATCCTGGGATTCATCTGATAAATGGGAATGTCTGCCTCAGAGCTGGCCACCCCAGCTTCTTCAGCAGAGACCCCTTCACAGAGACTCAGCAGCATCTCAGGGGCAATTTGTCAAATATTTGGATTAAAAAAGGACACAATGGAGTTGCTGCCTGAACAGGAGTTCCTGTTTTGAGGGAAAACAAAGAAAATAGGAGTGAGCCATCCAGAGATAAACTAAATGCTTTTGATGCCTAAATTAGATTAATTTCAGGATCTTGGCACACAATACCATTGCAAAGGGCTGAGGTTACAGGAAATTCACCATTTCTATTAAATCTATGATAAAGACTACTAAAAAATATTGAGGTTCATAAAATTTATTTTAATACCCAGTTTTCAGTCATGATTAATAACCGTGTCCCTGTCCTTAGCCATTCATTACTTTTTCTTCATTTTGCATCTTCATTCTGCTCTACTCCAACATTTACAGGTGCTTGAATTAAAATCATCATGACAAAAGTGTCTGTCCAGCCCAGGATCGGATGCAAGAACCATTAAAACACACACACACAAGCACACACACTCACACTCACCACCATCTTCATTTTTGCAGCACAAATTAAGGGCAATTATTTTGTCCAACAGCTCCTGTGTGAACCACTTTGAGATTTTCTGTCCTGAAAAAACACACATTTGTCATTACTGTATTCATAAACCAGTAAAAATACAAAACCACTGTATAGACCTATATAATAAATGAAAGCGGTCTTTAGGGAAAATGCAGAAATAATATACTTCCTTAGGGGTCTCCAAAGCATTTGACAAACACTTATTAAATTTCAGATTCTCTCTGTGGGTAAGCTTCATTTGCAGGGTATTTACAAACTGATGATCCAAGGCATAAACTAAGGCAAATCGCTCAGTTTTTAAATCAGAGAGTTTAAGAATCATGTGCTGAGATTTGTCTGCTATTCGAAACCTCCTCTTCAGCCAGCGAGAGAAAGCCTAATAAATTTGTAGACTTACAGACTAACTTATGTGGGAAGAACCTCTGGTTCACCCACAGGATGGGCACATTTCTACCTAAGACTTTCCTCCTCTCATGGATTTTATATCAACTATTCTGTGCTTTCATTACACACTTCCTTGCTGCTTATGCATTAAGTTCTCATTAAAAGAATTGTAAGCATTAATATTTTCCAGGCAAAATACACAGTTGACATAATTGCGAATTATAACAGCTTTTAATGCTGGCACTCAAGAGAATTTCTGAAATCATCAGGGTAAATCACACAACAATATAAAATTTACAAAACAGTAACATAAAAGCCCTCCTTTCTTTCCCCCCTCTCAAGTATTAGGACATCCAGCTCTGGTTAACATGCACACTGGCACTCAGAGACCGAGGTGATGCTGGAGGAAGTGGGAGCGTGAATAAAGAAAGAGAAATTGCCTGTTTCATGGAGGAAGAATGAAATCCTATGCTTGCTTTCATTTTTAACTCCAAACAAATAAAAGAACTGATAAAAGAACTTTGAATTTACCGTAGAACAGAACACAAAATGGCTTGAGGTGCTGTGCTGATTTTCCTTTTCTCTCCAGAGGAGCAAGGCGAGCACAGGGCATCACAGTGGCTGCTCAGAACATTATTAACAACAGAAACCCTGCCCATGGAATTGTGTATCACTGGGAATAACAACTGGAAAACAAATCATGGCTACATCAACAGAATGATTTAGCACATCCTGGTAGGTGAATGCAGGCACATTTGGCTAAGATTTGTGGCCTAACATGGACAGAAATCAGTAGCATCATTCAGAATATGTTTTATTTAATTGCTGGCTTGCTGTGAAACCTTTGGCATGTCAGTTAATATCCATGTCTGTTCTGTTTCCATTCTTCTCTAACTAAGAACATAAGGAAGAAATGCTTCCTGTAGAGCAAGGACCTAAAGCAGTGAAATGGAGACTCATCTTAACTCAAATCTACAGGCTCTATTAAAATAAAAATCAACAATATAGTTAATATCATCGTTGGATTGTTATCCCTAGACTTAAACAGAGAAACTTTAACAGAACTAGTCTAAAAGAAATACAATTTCTATTGCATTTTTATTTTCCATTTCTCTTCTATTTTATTATAAAATTGGGAACTGTACTCAGCGTCAAGCTCCCAAGTTTCATGTTTCAAGCCACATTTTTCTTATTCATAAATTTCCCTTTATAGAAGGGAAATGCTGTAAAAATAACTCTCCTCCATCCTTAAGAAAATGATTGTAGAATTTGACTTTGTGAAGAATATTTCGCAACTTTTAGTTTCCCAGTTGAAAGAAGTTCTCAAAATATCTTGAATATTAAGAAGTTTACGTCCTTTATGCATCTTTAGCTACATTTTTGGCCAGATCTACATTTTCCACCACTGGCTATTTGCCTGCATCTGCCAAGAAACCTTTTCTCATTCCTCTTTAAAAAATACTTTAGCGCCTGATAATGCAGTCTATATAGTCCTCTCAGGAAAGGAAAAAGATTTTTGCAAATCAAAAAGCTGGAGTATAAATTCCATCTTATCACATGGTACACACAAATAAGATGAAGAAACCTAATCCCAAGTCAAGAAAAATTCTATTACCCTATCTACATTTTTTTTGGATGCACACAAAAAAGATGCCAGACCTGTAATTTGTTTTTCCTGTTCACAAAGTTACTGGTGTTAGGCTCCTTTCTAGAAACAAGGGTGTTTAAGGTATTTACTCTTCCTGTTTGTGAATTTGGATAATGTGGAGAGACAATTACTGTTTAGAAAGGACAGTTTATTCCAATTGGCAGCAATACATTTATGATATATTTATGGGTTTTTATCAGAGAGACCCTTAAGGTCCCTTCTAACCCAGTCCATTCTATGATTCTATTAAATCAGACAAATTTGAGCTTTAACTTCACCTACAGTAATGAGAATTCAAGTGAAGCAAATAAAAGCAGTCAATACACAAACCACACAACCATTATTTACATAAATGTGAAACAGCATCAAAGAACTGAAATTTAAGGGAATTACACTTGCAGTCAGCATTTCACTCTACAGCCTGTTAATACTGGAAATAAAAATCAATATCCCTAGGTCATTAACTACTACTTTAATTGTAAGACTGAGCTCTCTTACAAAACAAGAGTGGGGGACAGCAGAAAATAAGTTTTTATTTGTACTATATGAAGTATTGGAAGTTTTATTTGTACTATATGAGCTATTAAAGCCCAAGTATTAGAGGTATTTCAAGGATTCCAATATACCAGTGAGAACTGTGTCCATAGCTGGGGGCTTTGAAGTTTAGAAATATTTTATGAATATTTCTAAAGCACTGTGTCGTTTTATGAATTGCTACTCACGTCAAATAAAACATAATCTTATTCATAAAAAGTCTCTCCTGGAGACAGAAGCATCAGATCCCAGGAGAAAGAAGAACAGTGGTCACTAAATGATAATAACCCAATGAAAAGGTAAATTCAAGCACGTGTGCCCTGTTTGGGCAGGGCCAAGCATAAAATTTTGTTTCACTTATCAATTTCCAGTCCCACTTGGAATTCGATTCTCTGCTCACTTGAGGACAGTGCAATGTAACATTTGAGGTGCTGGGCAGCTTGTCTCTATTACTGTTCTGTTTTAGCAGACAGGATTTATTTGCCATGGAAGAGGAGGACAAACCATTCCTCCACTGCATTTTTCGAAAAAACCAGCTCAGATCTGACCTACCAGGACATTTCTCACACGCCAGTGTTCCACGGAAAAGAACCTTCAGCAAATCTGGGGCACAACCCTCTCTCCATTCCATGTACAGACTCGCTAGAACTGTGACACACCAGTTTTGATAGGGACACCTCATTAGAACAGAACAAGTTTTAACACTACCATTATTCAATATTTTTCTAAGAAAATTAAATTTTCGGACACAGCATTAGAAGCATTGATGGTAGAAGTGTGCAGAAAACAATATTTTTAGCTAAAAATTCCATCCCCCTTTGTGCCTAAAAAGCTATTGTTCAGTGCAGCACACAGGTGCTGCCTTAATCAGGTTATGGACACATAAATCTTGAAAGAAAATTAAAAAACCTCTGCACACTTCAGTTACTTTGAGAAGCCAAAGGGAGGAGAGAGAACACCAGCTAGCTGAAACAATTCCCCCCGACCTCTCTTAACAAGAGAAATTTGTTCTTCAGCTGGTTTAATCAAAATGTCCTATCATTTCCCCTAAGAGTTCTCTCTTGCTGCTTCAGCAGGATTTCCACTCTCCCTTTGCCCTTCAACACGATGCTGTCTCACAGGAGACCACGGCCACTTCTGTACTTTATCACCATCAAAACCCCAGAAGGTTTGTTTTCCAGAGCTTTGAAGGTTTTCCTGTCTGTTAAATTAGAAAATGATGCAGCACTATAATCCTCAAGTATATTTTAAGCTCACAGAAAGCACAGGCCCCAGGTGAGTAGCTCCTTCTCCAGAGGAGTAAGGACCTACACAATTAAATAAAACTTACCAGGATAGCAAGAATTTGCAGGATTTGAGAAGCTTCTGGAATTTTAACACATAGATAAATACTGACAAAACAGAGATGAAACTCAACCTACTACATTAAAAAAAAGAAAATCACTAATGGCAGAACCATCAAGACAACACACAAAGACAGCAAATATTTTCCAAGTGAAACTATTACAGTAAAGGGCAAGATGAAAAGTTTTCATTACCTGTGAACAGGTGCTCTCATATTTTTATTTGACATTATTATATATTGATGAATATCTGTCATAAGGACCAAATTTGCAACTCATTTTCCCAATTATCCATGTGAAATCTTGTATAAGCTTGCAACACATCTAATGCTTTGCCCATTTCATCTAAGCAACACCCAGAGAATTCAAATTTATCCCATGAAATATGGGGCACACAAAAAATGTCCTAAAGGAATTAAACACCCATTTTAAATGGTCTGTATTTTTATTATTTTTGGGGACTGTATTTTGTGCAAATATCTCATTTTCAATTTACAAATCTGTTACAACAGCAGAAAACCACTAAAAGCAGGCAGCATGGAAATTCAGAAACGCAGAACACAGGTTAAAGATAGCACAGCTTTTAAAACTCATTTTCTGGGCCCTGAAGGTTTTAGCATATAAACTAATGGATATTTTCAAGGGAATATGTATCAAAAACAACTTTCACACTGTACAACAGCTTTAAAACCATGTCTTAGACTCTTCTCTAACACCATTGAAGGTGTGATAAGCTTCTGAAGCAAGGCCAGGAATTAGACAAGGCTTTGCTTCCTTCACAGTACCTGGGAATCAGATGGGATAGTGAAGGATGCAGATACAAGGAACAGTGATGCTCTCAGGGAATCTCTGTTCCAGTTGGAAATCCAGAGCCTGATGGGCTTCTGGCAGGCATAAAACTCATCACAAATCAGACAGAAGATGTTCAAGAAACTTATCTGGCTGAAAGTTTAAAATTAAAGAAAAATAAAGGCTTTTGGACATAATGATAACATTGTATATATTTCATTGTAAGAACTAAAAGTGTTTCAAGAGAAAAGCAAAGCAAGTGTTAACCCTTGTATAAAAGAGATTTCAATCTCACTTTTGTTGTTCTTTCTGAACTTTTTTTAATTCCCTGAGGATAACAATAAAAAACCCCTCGTATTAGCTATAGATCACAGACTTTGTTTTTTTCTAGATGGGAAATTACTGGAACTGGTAAATCTCTCTGGATGGGTTCAGTTCAAACCAGCGTTTGCATATTCCCATGGAGAACAGAAAAACACCTTTAAATTCTGCCTGCTCCTGAAGAACCATACCGGGGCTTGGAGAGGGCAAAGAGACCTGTTCTGGCTGAAGAACAACAGCCCCACTGAGAGAAAGTTCATCCTCTTTTCCTCACTATAAATCTTTTGAAAGGACTTTTTTCCCCTCTTCTAATTTAAGCATTTTCCCTTCAAGTCCTTCCAGTAACAAATCAAACCCAGTGGCTTCTTCAATGAAACCTGCTGGAAACGTATCACAGAGATAGAGCTCACGAAAAGAAATGACACTGTTTTGCCTGCTACCCTATTTTGGCCTAGAATTGCAGGGGGAGAATATTCTGTTTTATTAGCAACTCTGAGAATGCCTATTTTTCATACTGCTAATGCTCTAAAATACAGAAGGCACTTGAAGCTGCAGATGTTCCTCTCTAAAACTCAGAGAGTCCATAAAATCTGTCTGTAAATAATAAGGAAGGAATGGACCATTAGGAAATATTTCGGTGTCGAAGAACTGAGCCCCCAGACTGGCAGGGCTCTCCCTTTCTCATCCAGCACCCTTTCTTCCCACTGCCACCCACTTCCATCTTCACAAGGATCAGAAATCATCAGGAGCAGGCTTGTGCCTGAAAGAGTTTTTGAAGTGTAGGTAGTCTGGCCTGAAATTGTAACTGTTTGAATTTCTTTAAACACAAAGTACAGTGGAAAAACTCCAGTGTAATACATTTTTATATCAGTATCTGACAGCTCTGCATTAAAAAATATTGCAATATTTAGATGTTCTTTGCAGCTATTTAATTAAATGTAATGGTAAGTGTGCCAGTTGTGTCTTCTCATATTGCAATATTAATATTTAGTACCCTAGCTTGAGGATTTTACATTATTTATTGTATAAGAGTAAGAAGACTAAAAATTGCAGCAAGATATTAGACCAGGATATCTTGTTTTTCCCCCTCTTTGTGCATTCTACAAGATCACTGTGGCTCCATAGAAGCAAAAATTGTTCGCTCATTTAAATATCTGGCAAATTGGAGGGAATTATTGCACCACTCAACACAGATTATACAATTCATTTTGGATTCTTCACCAGAATTGTAAATTTATGCATATCAGAAGTATCTTAGAACTTGTATTCCTTATTCTTTTAGTCCTTTAGTTCAGAAAACTTTGAAAAATACTAACCTGAAGCTAATCAAGTGAAAACTGAGTGGAAAAGAAACACTCAAGAGGGTGACAATTACAACACTAAGAGCAAATCACTACATTTTCCAGTGTCTACCTGGAAATTAAACATTAACAGGACACTACTTGACATTAGAAGCTGCACAACTGGATAATTAACTACAAAAACAGAATAGCAGAGAAGCTTCAAAGGTCATAAATTTTATAAACATTACATTTAGATTGATACAGAATTTTATGTGAATTTCAAACAAAGTAAGAAACGTGGAGAAAGACAGACACTTTAGAGTGGCCACCCAACGCTTTGAATACCTTTCTCAGAGATTGTGGAGTTCAAAAATCATGTCAAATACCAGGAGAGTATTCAAGGAATAATTTGCTGTACCCCTGAATTGAACACTTGAGACGTTCCTGCTGCAGGTAGGCAGCAATTTTCCTTGCTGCCAAAGTGTATTTTCCTGTAAGTGATTCTTGTAAATGTTCAGAACTCTTTGAAGCTGACTGTACTTATCTAGATTATTGTCATGTAAGTTCTGAGAAAGAAGGAAGGAGTAGCCTTGAGAAGGACTGCAACCAGTAAACTTCTAATGGTAAAAAAGAGGAAAAGAAAATAGGGAATCACATTATCTGATGCAAATATTTTGTCCTTTGCTTAATTAACACCTCGAGTAGCTTTCAGTATTTATGCAGATAAGCACAACAGTTCCTCAGCTTCTCTTGAATTCAGTTCTTCATTTCTAACACAGAAATCTGTACCAGGCTGGAATTCTCAGGGAAATTATTACTTTCAAGTGTTGCTCTTCCGGCTTTCCACAGAACCTGCATTTTTTAAGCAATACTTTAGTTCATTTACCACTAGCAATAACAGTACCTGATCATACTCACAAACCTTCCATGAAAATGATGACATTTATCCTGTAATTAATGGTGGACACCAAACAGGAGCCTCAAGCACTTGCAGAAGCAAAACCACGTTCAAATAAATGGGCCAGATGATAGGCTATTAAAAAAAAAAAGCAGCAAAGATGGCTCCAAAGATATAAAAATATTCAAGTGTTTGTACCGAGGCAGAGTTTCTGAGTCACAGCCACATCCTGATCCCCTCACTCTTATCCCATCCATAATTTTGGTACTGCTGCACCTTGGTGAGATTATGCAATGCTTTAATCCTTCATTCAGTATCTTTTTTTTTGATGTTTCATCATCAGTTTTACTTTCCCAAGGAAAAAAATTAATTCATTTTCTCTTGTAAACCAAGATGTTTCTGTTTGGGCCGCAGTCACTAAAAATCCATATTTTTTTCCCTTAAAATCACTTGGATTGATAGTAGTGCTGCCACTTCTGACTCTTCCCTCATCTTTGCCCCTCTCATTCCCCAAATCCTGGTGATGACTTTTTGCACACTTTCAGAGGCTGCATTTCCATTGCAAATATGAATGTCACTTGTACCTGCAACGAAACCCATCCAGCTTTAAATCAGCCAGGACTGATAGCTGACCTCCCATACCCTTGACATCTTCTTTGTGTAAATAAAAATTACACAGGACCTGTGTAACCTGTCCCATGTCCTACAACAGGTATCGCACCAGGACACTACACATTCCAAATTTTTCATTTCACTGGTCGTATCGTGTTGTCTTTGGAAGGAACATAAGGGAAGAAAAAGTGCAAAATGTGCTAAATTTCCCTACTCATTCTTTGCTAACTCTTTGCAAGTCCCAGGTTACCAGGTGAAAATGCAAAACATGCCATCTGTGGCTTTTTTTTTTTTTCTGGAAATGTGAAAATGCAGTGAGGGAATTACACTGATACCGTATTCAACCTTGCCAAAATTAGGTAAATGTTATCTAATGAAGATGGAAAAGCATTTTCTTCTGTGTAAAGTGCTGAAGTGCTGGGTTACTCTCCACTTCAGGAAACATCAGCCTTCTTGGGAGGCGGGGGAGGGAAATTCCCAGAACTGAAGCAGGCCTCATCATTTTTGTTCCAGTCTCTGGCAGCGTTAATTACTGAGTAACCTCATCCCAGATCTGTGGCATTAATGACAAAGATCTCACCAGCTCAACAGACCGTGTGCCCGACAGGGATGGAAACGGATTCCTGCTCTCTGTATCTTCCTCAGTGCATCTTTCCTGTGCCTGATATCCCTGGGTGTATTTAAAACCAGCAGCCCTTGTTTTTCAGCAAATAAGATTGTGTACATAAACATGTGCTGCACAAAAACTACTGACTCTAATACTTGAAGTTTTCTCCTTTTGTCTTGTAAATAACTGCAAACAGAGGGAAATAAATTCTCTTTCCTTCTTCTAAGAGCTTTTTTTCGCCTGTGTACAACAGATGTTGTTTCCACAAATTAGTTTCTAATTTCTTTCATAACTCAGTCAGAACAACCCTTCAATTCATAGTCAGGGAATAGATTTAGTGCTGCACATAATTCTTGTAATTATGTAAGAAAACTGCACTTTGCTAGGTTGGCAAACCTTGGCTATCAATCACTGGGTTTAGTGTACAGGCAACTTAATCTTCTGTTACACCAGATGTGCACCACTCTGAGGATTCCCTGCATTTCCACAGTGGGAAGGATAAATGATTCCTGGGATAGGGAATGGAGAAGGAGACAGCAAGGGGGCCAGCTCCAGTGTTGGACTGCAATATATGGAGTCATTAAGAATGCCACTCACACACCTCCTCCCCCACAGCAACCTGCAAACCCAGCAGTATTTAAATGTTTTCCAGTCATCAAAATGCACTTAGCCACAATAAAGTGAATAAAGTTCCTCTCTTTAAAAAAAAAAAAAAAAAAA
>VZRR01002319.1:981674-1110330 GCA_013398015.1 Oreocharis arfaki
AAAAAAAAAAAAAAAAGAAAAAATCTAATAGGAAATTAAATAAAACTGCTTGCCTGGCTCAGGTGAGCAGTGTGGACACCTGGTGAATCCCAGACTTTGAAGTTCAGCACACAAACTGCAAATGTCACAATAAAAATTGGCAGAGAGCTACGCTGTGGAAGAGAGTGTTCATGCAGTTGTAATACTAGGAACAAAATTATTTTGAATAGCTTGCTGCTTTTTTTTTTTTTTTTAAGAATATGATTTACTCGTTAAACGAAAATCAATTTTCATTTTTATTTAAAAGCTGTTCCATTGCCAGCCACTAAAGCTGAAGTTGCTGACATATTAACATGTGCAGAATACAGAACACATTGAAATTTCTCCAGGAGGTCACATCCAGGTACCTGAAGGCAAGTGAAGCTCCAGGGGTTACTGAAAGGGTTTTAAAGGAACTGATTAGGCAGCCCTGCTTCCCCCATGAAACAGGCTTACTGCAGGCCCTTAGTAATCCAGCTGGAATCATTATGCAGTCTCAGGATACACTTAATGCAACTTTCATACAAAAATGCTGCAGGGATAAAGGGATTGGAATTTCTGAGAGAATGAGTACTTCAGAGGAAGTAGCACAATAAAGTCATCATAAAATAGTAGGGTTGCCTCTCCCTCCCTTGTCTTCTTTTATTTTTTTTAGTGGGGAATGGGGTGACAAAGTGGTTTGTCCAAGTTCTGTGTGTGTGAAACGTTTTGGGTTTGGGTTTTTTTTTAAATATACTCCCCCCAAATTCTTTACATTAGGTGGTGGAAGGTGATCCTTTCCCTCTAACCAGTAAAGGTGAGACATACTTGAATGTTTGATTCTCTTCAGGGGTTCCCAGTGACAGGAGAAGAGGCAATAGGCACAAATTATAATGCAGGAATTTTCATCTGGATACAAGAAAACACATTTTTACCATGAGGGTGGCCAAACACTGCAGCAGGATGTCCAGAATGGTTGCTGACTCTCCATCCTTGGAGGCTGGACACAGTCCTGGACAAGTTTCAGCAGGAGGTGAACTAAACAATTCTGTGATTCTTCTTTGTCTTGAGAAATAAAAGAAACAAAGAAAGAAGATGATCCTCCCGTAAGTTGTATCCTACATTGGCAGGAAAAAAACCACATCCTTTGGCTCATCTTCAGACTCAGATATGACACTGAAAAAACTCAACTAAATAAAACTCTTCGAACTCCCGCTTGATACAACAGGGGACGAAGAATTCAGGATAACACTCTACTTTTAGTTATATCAAACCCTGCACATGTCCCAGCCCTAAACTGTATGAGATTAGGGAATAATCTCCTCTAAATTGTTGAGCCAACTGGTGAGAACTGGAAAAATCTCTCCCAATACAATCCAGAGAATTAAACCTTATTAATGTTTGCCAGAGAAAATTTGGCACAAGTGTCAAGCAGAATAATTTAAGTGACTGAAAGGCCGAAGGTTTAGTGAACACCTTCATATTTTCAGTTTGATAAAAATCAGTTGAATTTGGACTGAACCTAAGTTTGTAGAAGCAGATTCTGATGCACCCCCTTGTACTTCCCCATAGAAATTTTATGTTTGAATATTGTCAGCTCTTACTCAGCAAAAGACAGCATTTCTGAAACTTCTTACAGAGTATGTGCATTAGAATGCAATTATTCAGTGCTTTTGGCTATTTTTTCTTTCTAGTGGTGAACCACATCCTCTTTCTCAACTCTGTTCATTACATGTTCAAAAAAAACCCAACAAAAAGAAAGAGGAATTACATGAAACTTGCACTTCACGTTATGACCCTGAAGTGTCCGTGACTTTAATCAGCCTGCTGCCAGTATTTTTTCACCCTAATGATTCACTAAATATTATGCAAATATTATGTCAAAGACCCTAAAACACAGGAGGAGGATTCTGGGTCTAACTAGGCAGAGAAGTTTGTTTAAAAATCCACATAACAGGGGAGGCCTCAGAAATGGCAAGGTGTTCTCATATGCTTGGTAAGCCTCTGCCACAGTCTGTGGGCACGACTGGATTTTTGTTGTGCTGACCTAAAAGGGAAGATTATCTCACAAATATCAGCAAGATTGAATAAAAAAAATACAGAGGTGGAGGCATTTTCAGCTGAGTAGGGAAAGTAAGAGGCCTGTTCCCGTGAACCCCACTGAAATCCTGTTTTAATTTGAGTGCATTATGTGGTTTAGCAAGACCAGATTCAAACAAAACCTCAGAAGCACCAAGAAATGCAATTTATCTTCATGGACAAGATAAAGAATCCTCAAGGTGAGATCAGAGGTAACAACCCATTTTTACAAAATTTACCATACTTTTCAATGTATCAGTACTTAAACCACAGAAGACAGGATTTCACTATTGGCTGTTAGACTTATCTGTTTTGCCACTGAAAACTAAAAGCATGAAAAAAAGATTTCACCTGGGAAATTCCCTGCTGCTCCTCAGGCATTTTGGGATTTTTCAACTACTACATACAGGAAGGCAATGCTCCCTCTTGCTCTCATATTTTCTTTGTTGCCTTTTTTTTTTTTTCTTAAATAAATGTCTGTAGTATAAAAATAATAAGAATTAAGGAGGAAGGTCAGAATTAAGAAGGAGAAAAAAGCAGACAAGTTCTACATGAAAACCATACCAAGTGCACACTTTGCTCACACAGGTTTGTATTCTGGAAGCTGAAGGAACAAAAAGGTTTGAGTAAAAGTCCAGGAACAAGAGATGGTTTTGCACAGCAAAAGGTATTTAATTCCAGCCACTGAACGAGGTGCTAAGCAAGAATCATTCTTGTCTTCTCAGTCTCCTGCCCTCCATGGCTTAATACGTGGAAAAAGAATCCTCCATGAAATACCTTTTGTACTGTAATCGACCTAGTTTCAGTCAGGATGAAATTTAGTCTGCTGTTTGTTTCCTCACAGGCATTCTGTTTGTCCCTTTAATTAATGACTATATCTACAGATTTCCAGAAGTCTGATTACATGATTGTTCAGAAAAAGAACAACTTAAAAAACAGGGCACAATCTTCGTGTTTTCAAAACAGCTCTCTTAAGACCCAAAACGTTCAGTATCTGATAGCAACCTAATGAATAAAATCCATCTTTTTAATTATTGTTTACATACTAGGACTTATAAAATGGAATAATAATGGAACACTTGGATATGCAGAGGGTTTATAAAGCAACAGAAGAATGACTTACCAAGGAATGTCATGCCTTAAAGATGAAGAAAATTACAAATAGAGCAAAAATTGCACACAGGCAGACTAAGTTAAACACTGCATTTAAAAATGGAGGCAAAATTTATTCAGACATAAAAACAAAAAGTGGTAAGCAAACATGCACCATGATGAGGCAGCAATAATTAAAGATAATGTATGGAAGCCACACAATAAAACACTCTGTACACAGCAGATGATGGCAAACATGGAGGAAAGGGGTGGGGGGAAGGCTAGAAATAAGTAATCCCAAAATTGATGTGCAAGCAAAACTTTAAAACAAAACACACTGACCAGATAATTCCAAACCCACAAATTTGGACAAAACAGCACATAAAACTGTAGACCAAAGACCGGTATTCTAATAAATTCAGGGAACAATGGCATCATCCTAAAATAAAAACAACAATGCAAAAAAGCAGGTAGGAAGAGGGAAAGGAATGCAAGTCATGTTGTCTGATTTTAAGTAGCCCCAAAATCTTTAAAATAAAATTGTTGAAGAAAACTGGGAGGTAGAGAAGAGGTAAAAATAGGACAAATTATAAGCAGCTTTAGGGACAATACCTCTGCAGCTGAGAAAACAATCTTACCTATTTTTTCAGGAAAAATAAATATTGTAGCAAAAAGTTCATCGTTGAAATGAAGATTGTATAAATTAGAACAAGTTCCATAAAGTGAGTGACAAATTCACCCAAGTACAAATGGAGACATCTTCCTTTGGAGACTCAGAATGCTGGATGCCACCCAGGGAAGTTCCTGAAGTACTTTGCATTATTTAGTTTATTCATAAGTCACCCAGACATGTGGGATGAGATCTGCTGTGAATTTCTTGGAAAAAAAAATTAGGAGGAACACTCGAAGGAAAGGATTGCAATTTTAAACCTGAAGGAGATGAAGACTGGAATAATAAAGAATTCTATGTTAAAGTACTGAGTCAAGCAAGGGTTACTTGGAGATTGAATACCTGCATTTCTGTTATAACACGAAACGTGAAGAAAAGTTTGTATTTTACTCAAGAGCAAGGTTACTCCACAGCAGAAACACACCACGCCTGTGAAAAGGCCAGTGGCATCAGTGAGGCATCATTTAAACAACATCCAGAAGAGGTAAGGAAATTATTGCCACTGTAGTATGTGTATCAATATGTAGTGATGTGAACAGTTTTCGTACCAGCTCTCAGTTTCAACTGTGCAGAAGGAGGATTTATTCAAGTGGGAAGAGATAAAATAAGATCTACCAGAACTGCAAGAAAACAAGCCCACTTCACGGGTCCACACAGGAAGAACACTTGTTTTCAAAATGAAGGTTGAGATATCATATTTCTATATCAGTGATAAATGAATTAAAATCCATCAAACACCAGGGACCGCGCATCTGAAGCAATACAACACATCCACACTAAAGCAAAACAAACATTCAAGTGGATGAAATCTTGCAACATTTGTTAACGAAGTTTTATTTTGAAGTATCTCAGTTTAATACATTTTTAAAAAAGATTCATTTCCATATAAATTTGCATGGTTTAATTATTGACATGGAAGAGGTACTTTTGGATCACTTTATGTTTTTTACCCTTAACAGCCTCATGCAACACTAAGATGATGGATTTGCTTGTCAGCATTGGTACTGACCCAATCAATATTTCAACTGAAAACACAGATGCATGTTTTTGTTTTATGCATTCTAGAATGGAATCAAACCTAAATATGAAAGATGTATGACAAACGTGGAAGTATGTAACGTATTTCTGCTTTTCTTTAGTCTTCTTTCCTCTCATTTTGCACTCTTTGTGTTCCAGCTTAACCTGTATCTCCAGCCTTGGCTTAAATCCAAGCAACTGCCATCAAAATACGTCTTGGAGCAAGAGACCCACAAATCCCAGAGCAGATATGGAGCAGAACTGCTACGAGGTTTCAGTTGCCCACATCCCTCTAGTAAAGCCTTTTGGAAAACCTCCATAAAAATATCAGAATCACTTTTCATTGCCTCATCAGAATCAGTTTTCTCTTCCAGATTCCAATCACATCTCATGCGTAGCAGGAGCTACAAATGACCATTGCTGAAGATGCAAACCTTTATTTTGGCACATAAAGCTCTGATAACTCTGGCACACCCACCATGGCAGACACATTGACCTAAAACCACAAGTTAAGAAGGGTAATAAAATCGCAATTCTATTCAGTCACAAATCACTTCCTTTCAACAGTCACTCACTGTGTGCTGAAAAGATAAAGATGCTTGGTTTGCTTTCCTGTCATGGCAATACTATTTTGTCCATATATCATGTTTTTCAAAACAATGGTAATCTTTAATACTCTACAACAGACCCCCAAGTGAGGTTCAGCACCTGAATGAACTGACACGGATATGTGAAGCAGAACAGCAGATTGTTACCCTTGCTTCTCAATAATGTGTCTAAATATTTCAATTTTCACCAAAAAAGCATTTTTTCCCCATGGCAAAACAACAGAGAAAAATGTCTTTGTAACAGACTCAGAAAAACATATTTACAGCAGGCAAAATATTCAATCAAAGTTTTATTTATTTACTTTCAGTACAAATGAGTTTCTTGAGCAAACATCTTGACTGAAATGTCAGCTGTGGCATTGCAGGTCATTTTCCTGCATGGCTGAAATCAGTTTAGAGCTAGAAATGAGCACAAATACTTGGTTCAATGTAACAGCCATTAGTTTTGGATTTTAAAATGTTGTTTCATATTCAATTACTTTGCTTCTGCCCACAGCTTTTGCACATACCTGAGATTCTACAGTCTCTCCATCACAATTGAAAATTATAATAAAATAAAGCAACTCCCCACCAACAAGAGAAAGGTTAAACTATGTCCCTGTTCCCTCTTTTGTCTATGATAATCTGATCATGGAAATATCACACCTTTCAGCACAAAAAAAAAATATATTTTCAAGAGGGTAATGCAGGAGGTAAGGAGACAAATCAGCTATGAATCTCAAATTTGGCACTGCGAATATTCCCTGAAAGATGAAGCATCTCAGTCCAGTGCTTATAAATTCATGGGTTCATACCTTTCGATAGAAAAGACTGAATAGAAATAGGCATTTACACAAAAGAGAAAATATGACAGTGAAAACTTTAATTAATATTTTAAAATGTGGGAAATTATTTTAATTTAGAAAACTAAATATACCAACTCCTACAATAAGTACTGAAAAGCAACCCACAATCCAAACTATTTTCTGGCAAGTTTTATCCAGCCTGCCACAAGTATGATGGGGTGCATAAATAACTAAACACTTCCCCTTGTCAGGCAGATGGACCTGTCAGCAAGAGTTAATTTCAGCCAAATCAAAAATGAAACCCTTTATTCAATGTAGCTTTATGAGAATTATAGAAATTTCTCATTCAGCCTATTTTTGTTTAACACTTTGAACAATATTAAAAGATTACCACAGAGACAGGGTCTTATCTGCCTGCTCAGATTACACTGTGCTTACACAGAACCTTACAGCATACATGATTAGCCCTAAAAGGTCTCTTTGGTGATTTTCACTTTTAATGAACTGGCTGGAATTCATTATACAATAATTGTAAGGAGGTTTCACAGATAAGCCTCTGTGTTTAGGGGGCATGGTGCTGACAGATGGCAATTTTTGTCAAAAAAGAAAGAAAATCCACACACCTTCCCTGTTAAATGAAGCATAGATATTAATCTCAAACTTTCTTTGAGCAAGGAAAGACACAAACAGCAGAAAAGAAAGTCCAGGACAAATAGGGTAATGGGTTTCATTCAGCTTCCAATTTACGCCATTTTTGCCCAGGTGAAACTGCCGATTTTCAGCGCTGATGAAAATTGCATTTGTCAAGACAAAAGTTCTTCACTTTTATTTTTGCACTGCAGCTTTTGAAAAGGTCAAACCCCAAGTATTTACATGCCAGACAGCAGGTGGTTCTGCAGGCTGCCCGCCTGCCTGGACAGGCACAAGATTTGGAAAGTAGTCAGGTACTGGAATTCAGCTTTGATGCAGCAGAACTCCAACTGTTACCATGAAGAAAAAATGATGGGTTTTTTGCCAGTAGGGTCTAGAGGAAGCATTGTTGAGGTCTTTCAACAGACTGGCTCGTTAATCAACCTGGGAGAAAGGTGCACCACTGAGTCATTTCATCTGGGGAACTTCAACAGCACAACCTTTTCTCATAGGCAGAGCTTCCTCTCGTACCGCCTGCTTTATCTACAGCCTGGCATTCCCGGAGTGAAGCTGAAGGCCAGGAAAGTGCAGTCACAGCTCTGCTAAGAACAAAAGAACAGCTGCACTAGCTCAGAGTACAGACAGCCCAGCCCAACATCCTGTGCTTGCTGGTAGCCAACAAGAGGTGCTTAAAAAAATAAGTATATGGACATTAATATAATTTTATATTTGTCCTGATTAAGAAATCCAGAATTTCAGGACTTGCTCAATCAGACATGACATCTGCATTTCTGTGTTTTTTCATGAATTTTTCACCCATGATTCTTCCTAACCACTTTTCACACTGCCATGACTAAAACCACTGAAAGAATTTAAACAGTCCAGCTGATATGGGAGCCAAGAGAACACTTCTCTTTCAGTGAGGAGAGCAGTCTGAAAACCACCAGGGAAAGACCTATGGGCTTTCCCAGCTGCAGATCAGGTTGACACTGCTGTTTGAAGATTCCTGTCTACTTCCAAGCTACATATCCTGGGGGTTGGATCTTTCATGCTTTCTCTTTTGCTCTTGAATGCTTGATAGGTCCACAGACATCTCCGTTCTGGGACACCTGATATATTTTAGAAAAATGTTTTCACAAACACGGAATTGCAAACAAGTCCTTCACTAACCTTCTCTGTTGAGGTCCTTCCCTACAGGGGTCCCTAGCTTCCACTGCAATATTTGGAAGCCAGAAATCCCAGGCTAAGGGCCCTTCTGCTTATCCTGCCTAATGCTCAAGCTCCTTTTGAGTTGGAGTGGCACAACTGCTGCAGAGAGGATAAGAACTGCAATCTGTTTCCCAGCTGCACCCGTTGTCAAACAGTGCCAGCTTCCAAAAAACTTTTGGCCTCCCCATCATTTTATGCAAAAACTGCAAGTTTAGTCCTTCTGCATTCGCTTTTAAGCTGCAAGAAGGTAAAATTGCTGCATTAGGACTGCTGTTCAAGCAAGGCACTCGGCACATGAGTCATTCCCAGGAGCACAAATACTCTCCAGACACAGCCAGATGGATTCAAACCCAAGAGGACAGGGATGTGTGAGCAGACATTTGCACCATACCTTCAAAATCAGGGATTAAAACCTATCCAGACAGTTCCTGATTTCATCTTTGACACTGACGTGTGAGGACTCAGCCCTGCTCTCCAGTCAGAGGGAAAGAATTTTCTCTGCACTTCCAAGTGTATGAAGAGCTGTTTTGTGGAAGCTGAAATCCACACGCTTTTCTGGTAAGCGCAAGGGTAACTAGAGTTCAAGATAAATTTGAGACTGAAGATATAACATCTTCATTAAGAAGTTCCAGTAAAATACACTTTATTCATCTATCAGAAAAGGTCCTCAAACCCCCTGCAGGTTCTCCACATGCTGGAAAATGTGGGAAAATTTGCACTTGTCACACATGTTTAAAATTTTAATCAAAGCATGTCAATGCTCATATAATGAGAGTTTTTTCCCTGTGGTGAAATTGTCATAATGAAGGTTGCAAAATTACCATATACTTTCAGATGAACTGGAAACAGCCTCTGCCTTTTAGCTGTTACATATTACAGTACTCCTCCCCTTAAGCCTGGATACTTGCCCAACTGCTTTCCAAAATATGCCAATCAGTAATTTCCACCCTGGATAACTGTCAGCACGGGCTACAAAATGTTTATAACCATTGTTTTCAAATTTTCAATCACTTTGATGCCAGCTTGCCGAGCCAGAGGTGCAAGTCTGAGCAAGCATCGCAGGAACCAAACCCTGGACAAGGTCAGATCCAGATGTTTCGGCCACTGGCTCACCTCCACCTTCTTAAAAGCCTTTATAGGATTCTATATTCATAGAAGTTATGAAAACATATGCTTCACCCTTCCAAATAGTGAATTATTCTGGGAGTAAAACCAGATTTTTCTCATATTTCTCTTTAGAAGCATGACACAAACTTAGAGAAGGTAATTACAGTAGGAGAACATGGAAAAGGACAATATCTTGTGTCATTGACATCCAGATGGAAAGCAGCATTGACGTGAGGACATCCACATATCGTGGATTAGCCCTACTGATAGATAATTATATAAAGGAATTTTATATTTTGTATATATATACTATATATTTTATATCCATATATTCCAATATATATCCAAATAGATATAAATCCAAATAGAATATATATATTATATACAAAGAGAAAGAAATTCATTCTTTCTTTGCATAGCCATGCATCAAGCCTCGTAATTATTTGAGTTGTATGGTGAAAAATGCATTTGTTTAATATTGTGGAGGATGTACATCTACACACAAAAGCCCACGGAAACAAAGCAAGGCCGGAAAAAGCATAAGAAAGGTTTCCAAGCTGATTAATAACAAAGAAAGGGTCACATGTGTCACAGATGAGCATAAAACTTGAGCAATGTGCTTATATCCCACCCTCAATATGACCCAATCTGACTTTGGACACAAGAAACAGAAATGCACTGAGCAGAAGTGAAGGCCCAGTTTCAAAATTAAAACTCCCCGCAGCCATGACAAACCCATTTAGGAATATTACACCATGCCCTACTTCATCCTGCTGCTTTTAAGCAATCAGTAAGTTTTAAAAAAACTTGATGGGAAACCAACCCCACATTTCACAGACAGATGGTTTATAGTTTAAGTGCTCGAGTAAAACCTTCTCTTATCATTCTTTGTATACACTTGAAAGCCACTTAGCTGAAATAAATCTGTGCAAAACAACAGCAAATGACCAGTAAAAAGCTTAATTATTCTGCTTTATATCTCTGGTATAAAAAGGGGGTTGGAAAGAAAAAATAAATCTACTGATAAAGCTTGGTTTTAAACTAAGTGATGAGAGGTGGGCTGGGGCAGAGAACACAATAACTGGGCATAGTTCCAGGGTTTAAACAGCACCTCAGGCTTTATATCCTTTCATGCAAGTCAGGTTTTTATCAAAAAGCCAGGTGTTCTGAACTAAAACCTCCATGTATTTTTTGTCCATCACAGAAGACCCTTGCTTTGACACAGCTCTGATTGAGACACTGAGATGAGAATTCTTTGTCCTGTGCTTAAGAGCCCAGTCTGAACCAGTGCCACGCACAGCCCAGAACTGGAGGCCTCGAGTGCGGTACCAGCGCCCTGCCTCAGGCTTTACTGACCCCAGAACACATGAGGTCACCCCAAAAGATTGCAGACAAGCACGGGCTGAATTACCAGCTTACTGCTGTTTTCATCACTCGACAGCTATGAGCACCTCTGTGTGAAGTAAGCAGGAGTCTGTTTCTAGGCAAATTCATTTAAAGGCGGGGGGGGGTGCAAATCAGGGCTCAGCAGCTTTTTCATTCTCAAGCAGAAGCAGCATTTTTTGGCTGGGAATCACTGCCATTCGTTCAGTTTGGTGCTACAAACCAGAAAAAAACTGAGAGGAAAAGCAGGTGGTATAAACTGGTGACAAGAGAAGAGGGGATAAGTGGTTTGCTGCATTTTCTAAGGTGAACTTTAGGCTTTCAGCCTAAAACTTTGTTTTATGGACATAAACGTCTGGTTTGGAGAGTGAAACTTTGACATTGAAAACTCTGGGGAAAAAAAAATCTTATACATGCAATATGCAAAAGAAGCACAGGTGCTGATTTTGCTGTTAAATTCATTATCCAGCGCTCCATGTTCTATCTGGTGTTGGGTGAATTTTGTGATAAGGGGGCTATAGATAAAGTGCAGTCCAATATTTAAACATTTACAAATAAGATTAATAGATTAGCAACCAGACAGCTTAGCACACATCCCCAAGGACAATAAGGATTATAAGAAAAATCTAAATTAATGTTTTAGACAAGCTAAACCTGCAATAAGGGGGAGCATGCAAGAAAGGATTGAGGCAAACTGCATCACCCAAAACCAGTCTGACCTTTCTGAGAGCATTCCACTGGCACCAGCTGCCCAGGCCTCATGCATTGTCCCTTAAATATGGGGTTTTAGAGACTGGTGGTGCTCAAGATCTCCTGAAGATGAGGGTTGTACCTGCACCTATTATCTTGGGGTAACACTACCCTTTCCCTGCTCTAAAAAAAACCCAATGGAACAAAAAACCCAACCAGACAAACCACTTGTGACAGAGCCATGTGTGTGCTACAAATTCACCCCTAGCTTCCTTTGCAGAGATTCCTCTGCATTGCTAAACTCCAGTTAAACTTTCCAGCACTGTAGTTTACTGGGTGTTCAGAATATTTAAAAATGAAGATGAAACTGAGCAAGTACAAGGTATTAGCAAGTGTCACAGTTTAAAACATTAAAACAACAAAAGACCGACACTCACCGGAAAATGAAAACATTTACAAAATAGCCCATAGATACTGCGGGAAGTTAAAACCAAAACAAAGCAGAAAACCCACATAAATACACACACAAACAGGTTTATGTGGATTCCTTTTTTTCCAGCGATCAGACTCTTTGAGAGAGATTTTTCTTTCAGCAGCAGGGTGTCTTTATTAGAGAGTGGCAGTATCTGATCTTTTTTATGTACCTATCCATAAACAGAGCTTTGTTATAGCCACCATCAATCCTGTCCAATGCCTCCTCTGCAATTTACTATGTGTATTTATTACCCCAAAACCTCATTATAATAAATTGAAACTACCCAGCACGTCCCTGGAAGTATTCCCTACAGAATGCTATATATTCCTAGCTCTGCTTTAACTTCCCAGCTCCCTTTCAGGACAAACATGGGCTACACATAGCGAGTTTCATGTTCAGAAATACGATTTATAAGAAATGTCATCTGTCAGTTTGCCTTCAGCAGCCAACACCTCACATCCTCTGGGCTAAATTATGTTCAGTCACGTTAGACAAAAGAACATATCTAACTCAAATACTTACACTTAACGGATAATTGAGAACTGATCCACTAAATGAGCACCTCTAATTACACATCCTAGGTGGGGGAGGGGAAGTTTCCTATCTCTAGAGCTCTAATTTCCACATGCCACACATGTCTTTTGCGAATAGAAGCGATGAATATGCATAATTATAAAATTCTCTTTGTAAATTAGTATAGTTAAGGCTGAAAATCCAGTAATCAGAGGGTGACTTTTAACAGACAGAATCGGCACTACTCTCCCATTCCAAAGGCTGTAGAACAGCATCCAAAATTTCACCAATGTTGGGAGAACTAAGAAATGTTAAAATACACATAATATTCATTGCACACAGAGGTTTTGGCAAAGCAACCCTCAGGTGATACAAGAAATGATGCCAGGAAGACCAGGAGAGGCAGTAGGGGCTTCTTTAATTTTTGCTACTTTTTTTTTCTCCCCTGGAAACTAAATAAATCTCCCTCACATTTAAAGGATGTTGAATTTGAAATATAGAAGTTTTATTTTGCATCAGTGTGCCATCACATGTTTTTAGATTACTTGCTGCCTTCATTCTTTCTCAGGTATTTTGAAAAGTCACATCACGTTGACTGGCAGAGAGCAGAGATCACACATATCAAAAAAGTGCAAACCAGAACACGCTGAACACAAAACTGAATTTGGAAAATATCAGTAACTTTGCTGGTTTTCCCCTTTAAAAGGGAGAAAACTTTTTCCAGTACAGGTGCCTGATGATCATCCAAAATTCTACTCTTAGCTCAAAAGGAGGCAAGTCACTGTATCTCCTTTCCTCTGGCATTATCTGACTTCTAGAACTAATCCTCTTATTTGGCACACAATCACATTTTTAATCTAAAACCACCTTATCTAGACCCCCAAGATTTTGTTTTTCAGGGGAAGCTGCTTTCCTTCGTTGAGATAATGCATTGGTGAATTATAAGCTCCATGCAGCTGTCACTCTTTGCCAAACATTCAGAAACATAAATGAACTCTGACAAGTCATTTATCTGGTAATTCAGTGTCAAAGTGTAATAGTATCACTGGGCTTTGTGCATTATCAGTGTTAAAGCAGAGCTGAAGTTAAAATGCAAATTGAAAGCACCTTTTGTGTATCAGAATAAAAAGTACTACAGTTGGTGCCCGTCCTGTTAATCCTTTAGATTCTCAATTAGGTAAGAATAAAAATGTGTGGATAAACCTAAATGTTACACTAATTAAATGAGAAATTATATGCTTAATGAATCCAGTGACACCTGTAGTTACTGCACGGGTTTTAAGTCTTCAAGAAGGAATACCTGCAGTTTGCCACCCTGACTCAAGTCTCCAGGGAGCTCACATTCCCATCGCAAGAGCAGAGAGTGCCACAGAAGTAAGTAAAAAATGCAGCAGAATAGAAATTCCAAGCACATCTACTGAATTTTCTAATTTTGCTAAGTAAAGGCCACTCTTCAAGAACTGCCACAAGCCTTTCCTCACTCCTTGCTCAGACAGTCATGAAACGCATTGTCAGATGTAGGAAAGCAGAGGCTCATCTCCTGAACATCCATTCAGCCAAAGAGCTTCCATCTTCTTTATCTCTTGCTGTTATAAGCAAACACCAAAATGTGATGGTTTTGGTTTGGCCTTTTTCGTTTTGTGGTTCATCTTTTTGTTTGGTCAGAGTTTTGTTCAATTTGTTGGGTTGTTTTTTTTTTTTTTTTCTCCAGGATGTTAAGCAATTGGTAAATATTCCCTTCTCTTCTCTCCCAAAGGGGTTATAAATTGGAATAAAACAGCGAAATATATTCCTCATGTTCCTCCCTTGGCTAGTGTTACAAGCTGATCCACATCAAGAAGATCAAGTGGAAACCTGCTTTGATCACTGTGGTACAGTTTGTGTAACGGGGTAGTACCATTTCAACACGGTCAGCCCACAACATTCCCCACCAGGCTGAGTAAATTTCTCCTGTGCAAAGCCTCTGTGTTGTTCTTTCCAGTCCCACTTGTGATGAATTCAGCCTCCCAGTTTTACAACACAAGATCAGTTTACAAAACTGTTGTTTGTCCCCACGTGTTTAAGATAGAATATTCTACCATTGTCTCGATCCTGAGTTGGAAGGGACCCACAAGGGTCATCAAAGTCCAGCCCCTGGCCCTGCACAGGACACCCCAGGAGTGACACCAGCCTGGATGTCCAAAGGCTTCTCTGCCAGGCTTGGTGCTGTGACCATTCCCTGGGGAGCTGTTCCATTGCCCAACCACCCTCTGGGAGAAGAACCTTTCCCTGGTATCCAACCTAAACCTGCCCTGGCACAGTTTCAGGCCATTTCCTCAGATCCTGTCCCTGCTCACCAGAGAGCAGAGCTCAGTGCCTGCCCCTCTTCTTCCTCTCATGAGGAAGTTGTAACTGCAATGAGGTTTCCCCTCAGTGTCCTCTTCTCCAGCTGAACAGACCAAGTGACCTCGGCCACTCCTTGTATGACTTCCTCACCATTCCTTCACTGTCCTTATATCCCTCCTTTGGATGCTCTCTGACAGCTTTACATCCTTTTTACATCATGGCACTCAAAACCACACACAGAGTATTAAAACTCAGCTGAAAAATGGCCACAATGGATTTAACTGGGGCTAAACCTCAAACAAAAGAAGAAAACTTGACAGTAATATGACATCTTTTTTTCTGTCATGAAGTTTTTAAGTTAAGTACAAAGCTGAATGAGACATGATGTAACAGAGCAAGAATCTTACTGCAGGGAAGATGAGATAGAAAGGATTAAAAAAAAAAAACCCAAACCAGAAATGAAAACATCCCAAGCTGTAAGCTATCAGTTTTATATGGTACAGATAAGTCATCTAGTCTGCAGACAAAGCAAAGACTCTCCTTGATGCGTCCCAACTCTTCTATTATGTATAATTTATTAAAATAATCAACATTTATACTTTTTTTTTTTCTTTTAGCCAGAATCCTGCACTGATATTTTGCTTTGTGATCACATAAAGAGCTTCTGCATGTTAAATCTGACAATTGCTGCTAAGGTCAACAGCTGACAGATGGATTATCTGCAGAAGGTGGAGAGAGACTTATAAAAGGAGAGTATGAAAACAAAATTATTTATTTTAGAGGGGAGGGTTCTTAAGAGGGCCAAGTACATGAAACAACATGTAGAGGATGTAAACCCAAGGAGTCTCTTTCTCTTCCCATCTTGACCACAAAAATGCCTGCTCTGCCCCCTGATGATACCCTAAAAGTGAAACAGCAAAAAGCATCAGTCAAAAATGAAATGTAATGTCTTACTAGCAAGTTCTTCCTGTATTTTATTTTCATCTCTTCCTACTTCAGAAATACCTTCTATACATCATTACACCATCATTTTTTGTGCCAGTCTAAATGGAAGCATTAAATAGAATTTCCCTCCTCTCTACTCACTTTTTAAACACAGCCCATTGGTGAATTTCCTTTAGCTTGTTTTCACCATGTCAAATCAATATCAATCTGCAATATCTTCAACTCAGCTAGTTATCATCTACACTGTGCTTTGTTCCAGACAGTTTAAAATCCCTGAGATTTCCCATGTCTCCAGAAAAAAAAAAAAAAAAAGATGGCTTTTTACATCCACTTTTCAGGTTGTTTTACAAAGATTTGTGTTTAATAAACTCAGGAACTCAGGCAGCTTTTTATTCCTTTTCCAAGCCTCCTTCAAAAAAAGACTCTCAAGCCTTTCTTGCTACAGTGGACTAATGGCTACAATCACCTGCGGCAATTTCCCAGATCCTTTAAAAAAATAAATAAATAGATCATAGCCTCTATATTTTCTATTCTTGAGTTAAAAAAAAACCCATCCAACAACAGAAAGTTTAAAGTTCTCTGAATGTACAGCTACACATTCCATGACCCAGAACTGTCCACAAGCAAGAAAACCCTTCCCCACACAGGATTTTTTGCCACACCACCTTACCCCAAGGTAAGCAGAGCTTGCAGGGAGGTTGTGCATGCAGGAAACATCGATGACCACGTCATGTAAAGATCATTTTGGCTGCATCACGTTTGCCACTTCAGTTAGCTCAGAAGAAGAGATGATCTTGAAATATGAAGCAAAACATTGAAGCAACAATGGGTCCGAGCCATCCCTTGGAAAGCATCCATTTCCTGATGCTTTCTCCTGCCCGGGAGTGGCCAGCAACAATTTGAGCCATGGGAAAATTTTACCAGAAGCAAACCAGCCTGGAATAGGGCATTGATAAAGATACTAACATAGATTTGGTTAAAAGTCACCTGAAATTGTGAAAGAGACATGTAAAGCTCACATTGGAAGAAGGCTGCTGGTGGATTGAAATCCAAAACGGCAGTGCTTTCCAAAAACTAAAAATAAGTGCTAGCAGTCACTCTTTTGGGATACCAGTGTATCTCAATCTCGCCTTTCATTAGGCCAAGTATTTTCTAAACCCCTGGCATGATTTAGATCTTTACCAATGTCTTTATCACATCAAAAGTCACATTGCACTGGGTGCTTTTTCTAAACATTGTCTTTTTATTTTTTACTGATGAAACCTACACCTAAAGCTGCTGTTTTCCCTTCTCTATCTGTAGGCACCATTATCATCACATCTCGAGACATCATTAAAACAATTCACTAGAAATTAAGGATTAGAAACAAACAAACCATATAGAGAAAAAATTTGGAAAGGAAAGAAAAGTAAAGAATAATTTTAAGACCCCAAGGCTCAGGGAAGCAGTTCTTGAGAAAACAGGTTCTTCCACATAGAACAAACATCAGATGCAGACAAACACCTCAGAAAAGAGCATGGATTAGAAATATGGCTTGGTTAGAAACATGGGGTCTTCAATAATTGTATCAGAAAAATTGTATTAAAGTATATTCAAAAGATGTAAACTTATTTGTCTTTCAAAATTTAAACGGCCATTGATCCTTGAACCTCTGACACTCGCAGGCATTAAAAGAACCCAAAAAAACCCCGCCCTCCCCCAGTAAATCTGAACACAGAGCTAACTTCTGTAGAAACAAAAGAGCCAGAGATCTACAGACAAGAGAAGACCCAAATTTACAACAGTTAGACAATAAACCTTTGATCCATAGTCTTTCCTGGATAGGCTATTGAACACCGTGCTGAAATACTTACTCTTGAACATTGCTTTTCATAAAGTCTCTCGCTGACACTAAAAAGGGGCAGAAGTTGTTTTTCAGGATCTTTATTTCCTACAAGACAGAAAGTATTCAATACAGATATTTTATTCTGTAAGCAAAGCTTTGGAGTAGAAGGAAAACCTTTGCATTTTCGAAAGTGTTTGTTTTCAGCTATCTTCACATCAAACACAGCCACGGCACTTTCCCCTAAAGCAGCTATTCCCACCCAGCTCTCTCTCCTCTCAGCAACACCAGAATGCACCAAGCCAAGTGCAAAGTCCTCACGCCATCCCTTCCCCTACCACGGGGTGAGGAAAGGCTGCTGGGCTCCCCAAAAAGGACAAAGTGCAGCACACAGATGGCTCTAGGCTTAAAATGTGACTACATTCCCTCAACATTCAGGCTGTTCTGATGTTATCAGTTTATCCAAGATCATCAAGTCCCTGTTTCTCTACATTTCTGAATCTTCATGGCTTTTCAGGTTCTTCTCAGGAAGAACCTGAAAATAGGTTCTTGGTGAAAACATTTCTTTCCATCCAAGAAGTGGAACTGAGGAAATGGTGTCCACATAAAACCAAAATCCATAGACTATATAACTCTTTCCTTTCAAGAATGTACCTCTCCTCCCAAGAGGACAGGAATACATAACATGTATTTACTAACAACACTGATATAATAAAATTCCAGTACACAAAGAACAAACAGGGTTGATAATCTTTCCATACTAAACAAACAAGGCAGGCATCTTAGGAAAACTTCCTGGACAAATCCATGGCACAGTTTTGTGGGGATGGTTGTTTATTACACAAAAGACAAGGAGCTTTAATAAATTCCCTCCTGAAATTTCCTCTCTGTGTCTAAGGATGACTCATTTAATTGTGCATGCCAACTTCCCAAATCCCTTCCTGTAACTTCATGTATTCCACTGTAGTATCCTCATACATGACAAGTTTGCTCTGGAAATAAACTATGGGATCCTGTGGGATCTCATATCCCAAGAGATGCTGATATTTTTCTAGTTTGCTATCATTTCATATGATTTTATTCCTTCCTCCCAAGAGAGAGCATTTTCCTGAAAGGTATTTTCCTCATACTTTGAAAATACTGCACTCCAGAGGAATAAAAAAAATATCCTTCGAGCAGTAGTATTGCTGTTTTTTCCAAATTTACCCTTCTGAAACTTTGCACACAACCAACAGCTGAAGCACACCCTGGGACGTGTCTGAGAGGCAAGCTCATACAGATGATGTGCCTGACTTGCTCCAGAAACAATGACAAGGCACATTTATTTTTAACAGGGTACATTAAAAGAATGTGTGCTGTTGAAAAAAACAAATTAGAATTGTATGGTCATAGTGGTTGGAGTTCAGAAAACAAGTTCTGCTGCAATGCTGTTGGTTGAATCAGGTTGTGCAGGTGGATGTCAGTAAATACTGGTTTCAAATCACAACAGAAGCTTTCTCAAACTGAACATGCACATTTCCTGCCAAAATGTTATACGAGCCTTTTGACTGAAAATTTTGTATTTTTCTTCTAAATGCTAGACAGATAACTGTGTCTCATGTAGTTTAAACTACAGCAGCTCACAGTCCTGAGGAACAAAAGAAATGTGTTCAAATAATTCACGGCAGCCACTGAAAATGGGATGTGTTTCAAGGCAGAGAAACCTCCGGGGGCAATACCTTGTCAAAAGCATTGTTTGGGGCTGGGGGGGTTATACAGCATGAGAGGTCTGGTCCACAGGTCACAGGCTGTGACAAGAAGGTGCAGGCAAAGTGAGACACAGATGGATTAAAAGGTGAAATGCATGAGGTCCAAGAACAGTGTGTTCAGGTGGTCAGAAAGACAAACCTCCAAGTTCTCTACTTTGAAGTCTCTTCAAGTTATCCCTCAAAAGCCCCAGGGCTGCAGAGGATACTTGCCAGGCAGGGAGGACATGTAAAAGATTATCCCAGGCTGAACAAAACACCCTGGGGACACAGGGACACCGAAAAGATAGACAGAGGCAAATCTCCATACCTTAACCCACAAAGGCTTTACTCTGTCAGTTTGTGTAATTAATGTAACTTTGAAATCAGGGGAAGGAGAAGAGAGAACTCTGACTCTGTAGGTGCAGGGGTGAAGACTAGCTCCAGGCAGGTCGACATTTTGCTCTAAAAACAACTTTAGAGCTTTAGCAGATGTGCTGGGTGTCTCTTTAGCCAACTAAACCAACGAACAAGTTGATTCACTACTGTGCAGAGCACCAGAAAACAAGACTCAGTATTATCCATAAGACCTTAAAGAAACTACCTGACAAACTCCACACTTGTTGGAGCCATGCTGGTATCAGTCTCTGAGGTAACTGCCTTAAATGAAACACCAAAAAACCTTATTCACAATTTGCAACTTGTGTTGCTTCACAACACAAACATCTCTCAAAGCATTGGTTGCAATTCCACAAGTAAATTTTGTGAGTTCTCTCTTTACTGATTAAATTAATGTCACATTATTTAACTGGATTTAAAATACTGCTTTTTAATAGATGCCATAAAAGTATGGGGGAAAGGATCAAAATTCCAAGTTTGAGTTAAAACAGGTATTTAGTGATTTCATTTCTCCAAGAGGTCTAGAATACTAACAGAACTCCTGAATTGCACTGGATCTTGATTGTAACTTCTTCCTTCTTCCTGTCACTACCAGCCATTTATCCTTGGAAAATATTTTTACACAAGCTTGTGGTTTTCATCAGTTAAAAAAAGGAACAAAGATGCCATAAAATTTTTTCTGCCAACCACTCCAAAACTCTGTCAGCAGATTGATATGAATAGATCCAGTGAATTACTGAGTTTTATCATGAAATAACCTGCAATTCAACTTCCCAAGACACCCCAAGAAAGATTCAAATGACTGCATTTTGGAAATTAACCCACAAATTTCAGAACCGCAACACCAAAAAAGATAACTGTGACTGCAAGGTAATATATTATGTTGCCAAGGTAATATAATAACACAAGGTGTCACAAAGCACAGGTACTGCACAGAGCAACACATGCCTAGACAAATACTTGCAAGAAATGTGGACTAAACCGTACCTGGAATTTGACAAACCAAACTCTATTTTTATGAAAGACAAGCCTCAGGTGATACAGGCAATATTTACCAACCTAAAAATGTAACAGACTTTGTCATTAAAAAAAACAAAAAGAGAGAATTTCTGCTGATTTGCACCTTAAAGGGATGCACAGGACCTAGGACTGTAACATTTCCCCAGGTCAGGTGCATCACACAGGAATTTAGGTTCTCCATTTCACTTCTGAGAAGCCCAAGAAGGCCTTTAACCTCCCATTTGCCACTAGAGTGCTGAAAAAGCAACCCTCTGCCCCTTGCCCCCAGCACTGATGTTCGTGACAGGCCCAAAGAGAAAGCAGATGCAGAAGGCAGATAAACAACAAAGGGCTTCTCTTGGTGCTGTTCAGTGGAACTGCCTACGTACCTGCATCAAAGAGAAACACAGAGATGAAAGGCAAAACCCAAGCAGGCAGCCAGAGAAAGGACTGAGGAAAGTCTTTCTACCTCTTCTCCGCCTCCTATGACTTCCCTGAGGGAGAGCTTTGAACAAAAGTACTGAGGAGAAAAGTGTTTGGAGCTCCTGTTTGATGGTGGCAGTGTTCAAGGGTGCTGTGAGAATTCTCTGTACATTCTCCACTGCTGAGGCTTTGCCCTTCCAAAGGATTTGCACTTCATACATCCCCTACAGAAAATGCCATGATGGCAACACCATCTTCTCCTAGCAAACAATTATTTCTGCCTGGTGTTCCAAAATGCAGGCAGGTGCAATGCTACAAAAGCTCTTCACCGTTGGCCAAAATAGAAAAGCCATCCCACAAAGCACAGCATTTAAAAGCTGTGGCCTCCAAAATGGCACATCAGAGAATTTTGTATCCTTTTAACACACTTAATTCCTATGAAGAGTAAGAGGAGCTAAGCATGAGCCAAAGGACAACACGATGCAAGATTTAACACAGGTTTGCCATTACGGATACAGATACTACATGGAACAACTGTCAGCTCCTAGATTTGTTCCAGAGCATAAATCTCTTCTGTTAGTATGCACAAGGCATAGCTAAATGTGTCTGCTCAAACAGAAAAGAACAGGCCTAATCAGAGAGAGCGAGACTGTTTCTCATAAAATGCAGGGGACTCTTTGTTTGGGTTCTGCCAGCTATCTCAGACTCGAGATTTTTTTAAAACAGGCAAGATTTTAGTCTGTTCTAGACATCACATGCAACTGTTATCGCTCTTTCTTTTCATTGATTCAAAATTAAATAATAGGCTTTGGTTTTATCCTCACAGTACTTCTAAAAATAATAACAGTCAGGATAAGAAAACCAGATAATTTTATCCTCTAACTAGTTTCATTACACAGAAAAAGAACGTGGCAATAGCCTCTCAAACACAAGAAAGGGTCAGGGGTCTTTGAGATGTTTTCAAAATTATTTTCAAAACATCACAGTGATTCTGAAACCCTCAGTAACCCAACCTCAGCTTATTTCCCACATCCTTAATCCTTTGCTATGAAGAATGGATCTAAGTATGAGCAAAGGAAAGTGGGGCACAGCTTTGCTCCTCACAGGTCACACACGTGTTGCTGTGCCCTCCCTGCTCCCGTGTTCATCTCCAGGGATGAGCATAGCCCGTGGCTCTTGCTGTCTGAGACATTTTGGGAATTTTTGTTCAGCAGCTCAAGTTATGCAAGATAAAACTTCTTCCTCACAGGGAGGCCATTCTTTACCTCTGGGAGGTCTATTACCTTGCCTGCACTCTGCTCATTAGTTCTGCTCTGTTATTTTGACACGGATTTATATCTTTGTTCCTTAAAAATATTTGGGTTTCATTTCCTTCAGTTGCTGTACTTCCTTCCTCAAACCTCCCTATGGCTCTGTGATCCTTCCAGATCTACTCAGGACATTTTTCGTTTAATCAAGGGTTGAGATCTAAATTTCACATAATTTCTTTGAGAGTAAATTATTTCTTCTTTGTGTGTAGCCTCTTTAGTAGCAATTGATTGCTAGATGCAGCAATTTTAATCATCTAAAGACTTCAGTCTAAGTGGTCTCAAATTGCACCACATGAATTAAGGAGATGGGCTCAAAATCGCTATAAGCAAGTTAGTGCATAAGTGCAGAAGTAACTGGATTTTATTTTTAAGGGAACGTTTCTATTGGGGAAAGCTTTTAAAATACATAAACATATTATAGAGAAAGCTTGGAGATGGTGAACTGGGAACCAGTGCATACCATTTCTCCCAAAACAATTTCAGGGAATATTTTATGAATGTTAAAAAGTTAAACCAGAGACTTTGATTTTCTCCTTTGCTCACATCTGATGTAACATGTGCCCAACAATCCCTTACTGATTATATTATAATTAATCCATTAAAGACTCCCAGTAAACCACATGAAAAAATAGACAAAATTTCTTCAAATAGAAAAACATTACAAACTTGGGCCATCAGAATGCCACCAGAAAAATGGAAGCTAAAGTTATTAACATGATGATTTTTTACTTGCATCCTGTTATCTCAGGGAACATGTTTGCACCATGCTTCAGCCTGCTAGGATCTGAAATTGCTGTGAAATATAACCAGGCTGTATAATTAAGGCAGCAATTAACCTTGCATTTGAACAACTTGGGAATCACATTTTGATCAAGAGGCATACAGCAAATCTCTGCTTCCAGTATCTTTTCTTCTCATCAAAGAGATCATGCCACAGTTATTGAATTTTTTGATAACCTGGTCCATTCTGTTTAGAAGTTCCTGCCTACCTTCTACAGCCCTACAGCTCCAACCTGAGAATAAAATGCTATGGATCTGGGCACTGGACATAGCAGGAAAAATGATAAATGTTTCAAGACTGATCAATATTGGAAAAAAATCACAGTCACAAGGACCATTTGTGAGCAGATCATGAATGGTAACATGGGAAGGGTCCACGTTCCGTATTCCTAACTCCTGGTTAAACAGCATCAGTCAGTCACTAAACTAAGGACGCACCTGGAAATTTAACTGAGTGCTCAGAAGAACCCATCCACATGCTCTGAGTGAAAGAAAAAACTAGTGTGAGGCTGATTCTCCAGCCAATGGATGGATCTTTGTAATGAATAGATAAAATAGGAACTAACAAGAGAACAGGTCGCAAAACACTCTCTAAGCAAATGAGGCAACAAAACCACAATGACTTTACCAGGTGGGGAGAAACTTTGGATTCCCATCTGTGCTGTCATTCACTGAGAACTTGCCATATTAGACAGTAAAATCAGGAGGTTGTTATGAAGCCTTGATTTTATTGCAAACTTAAATAATACCTGTGAATGGTAAGGATTAATTTGTGGCACAGCACTCACCTGCTAATTAACAAAGGCAAGTAAGCTACATGAAAGCTCTGACACCCTGTTATGAAGGTTTTGCCCATTTCAACTCAATTTTTAAATGGCCTTATTTTGCTATGCTATGTAATGTCTGGAAATTATCTCTGAGTCAGAACTGATGGGCAGTAAAGGAGGCTCAGGGAGGGGAAAGACAGTGGATCAGACACATTGTGTTGAACAACTTTCAGTAATGATCCTCGTCACAGAGCTGGACCCACAAGGCTTCTAAGGGAGCTAGTGAGCACATGACATGTACCCAAACTACTTTTTCTCCTTTTCCATCACCCTTCTATTTCACTGTCATTTTCAGACAGAACCACGGAGCCCTGCTGCTCTCATGCTCTCTTTCTCGTACACGACCCTCTAAAAAAGTTTCTCTTTCATTTAATCCAAAAAGATTGCTTTCTTGGCCACCTCAAAACACGTACTAATAAGATTAACAAACCTCAGAACAGCCTCCAGTTGCTTGCAGGCTGAAAACTTCCTCCCCAAGACATCTGCTTTGTGTTCAGCAGTGTGGCAGAGTTCAGCGGTCTGAGCCTCACCGGGTGGATCGCGTGCCAGGAACCAAAGTTAAGAGCTGATGTAGAAGAAAGCTTGTTCCACAGAATTCCTAAGAGTCTGAAAAGCCAAAGTGCAGCCGAAGGTTATCACAGAGGAGCAGTGTGTTGCAAGGACTAACAGCTATAAATAACACACAAAAGAAACTGTTTTACATTTGTTTGGATTTGAGCACACATACGAGAGATGGATTAGAGCTTTTTCTTGGGCAATGCATCAGATTAATTCAACAACCTCTTTGCCAAAGAATGCTCTTATGGGACTTCATGTTCCTCCCCTTCCAGGACTTCTGGTTCCTTTGTTCATAATAAGACTATTTAACAAAAGTTCGACTTCTGAGATCACACCTTTTGCTTTTGAACCTTGGTAAGTCTCTAGCTGCTCCCTGAGTCATTGTTCTCTCTCAAAATCAACCCAAACCTCTTTACTCCTTCCTCCTCCCTACCCCCTGTAGGGCTTTGCCCAACAATCCATTCCCTCTGGAGCACAACACACAACAGTTTCTCTCCTTTTACTTTTCTATGCCCTTTTCTTGTCATTTTTTTCAACAGCTCTCTCCCCATGCTGTCCTTCAGAAGGAACAGGCAGTCTTAAACCATCCCCTGAATTTTAGCTCCACACCACCAAGCATAACAATTTCAAGAGCAAAACCACAACTTCTGTAAGAAAGCAAACGATTTAAAAGCAGCCCACTCAAAATACAGCCCTGGCTGGAGGGCAAAGAAACGGGGACCAAACCTTTGCTGTTTTTCAGAGGGAACAAGAGCAGCAGCCTCCTTGCTGAGTGTGCTGAACCTGCACCAGCCACAGCTTCAGCAAAGTGTGTGACCACCAGAAACCTGGGACGCTGAATCCCTGCAGTTTTCTCTCAACTCCATCCTTACACAAACCAGCTCCATGTGCTCCTGCCTACTCAAACAGTTTAAAACATGCAGTATGCAAACAACCTCCTTCTTCCTTGCACATTATTAGTCTAACATTTCAATAGTCTCTGACCTGCAAGACCAGAAACTAATTCTGTTTCACTTCCCTGGTAACCCCTACATATTGTGTGGCAACACCCTGCTTTCAGTACATATCTGGTGCTCTTATTATCCAAGTAATAAAGCTCATCCATGCCAAAAGCTTCACAGAGAAAAAGAACAAGTATGAGTGAAATCTAATGGCAGTGGATGCAGAATCCTGGCAGCAGGAACTGGCCATTTTTGCCAGAAATAATAAAAGATTTTACCTGCCAAAAAGGAAAAACCAGCAAAGTCTACTCAGACTAAGATGTTTTCTGTGGTACATCAAATAATGGGTGTAACTGCTAGACCGTGAATAAAATTATCACTCAGGTATCACCGTAAGATTGAATTAAAATCTGGATTGCATTAGAACACACAGTGTGTATACTGTTGGCTAGAGCAGCTATATCCAAAATCTGTGCATAAGACAAATTGTTATTGCTGCTAGAAACTTCTGTTAAAAGCACTACCAGGCTAAGCTCAAAAAGTACCCACAATTTGTTCTTGTTTTTGAGGTAACAGCTCTTAACGCTCGCAAATGTTAAACTAGAATATGTTCCATCTCACAAACCAACAGCCTTATGACTGTTGGTCTTCTGCTAAAGGTAAAAAAAAACCCCGACATTTCCATATGCATATATTTTATCTGTATATCTTGTTATCCCAGCTGTCTACGAGAGGAGTGGAAATCCTGAAGGGCTCCTCATCGGCACGTGTGGGAATCAGACATCCCTGCTCAGAAACCTGCTGGGGTGCCAGCAATAGCCAAGGGGCCTGCGTGATCTGCCCATATGCTCCCTCTTTACACAACAGATTGATGCCAAAGCAAAGCAGTTCAAATGTTTTCAGTGCTCCTTCATCACGGCCAGCAATCTGCAAACAATCTGAAACTGCTTTATTTAGTCACACTACAAGTGCAGGTTTTAGCTTGAAGCATACGCTCCCCATTCAGAAACGAAGTGCCTCCACAGGAGTGAAAATCTTCCGTGCTTCGAGGAAGCCTGGCTGGGAATCTGGGATTGAATTTTTCAGCAACATTCCAGCATTAAGGGTAAAAAACGGGCAGTAGCAAATAAACCAAATAAAACTGCTGATTAGCTCTGATTTAGGGAAGGTATTAATTAAATATTATGTTTGTAATGATGGCAAGAAAGGATTGAGCGTGGTCTGGGAACCAAAACTAGATCCTGGTACCAGTAAAATCTGACAGCATATGACATCTTGAAACTTCAGTTTTTAGTCTATATGCTGCAATCAAACATCAGGCACTTAGAAAAAAAAAATTTAAAATATAAATCAAAGCCCATTTCTGAATAAAAACCCCTGCACAGGAATGTATACAAGACTCAACTGCAGTAAAATAAAAAAAAAAGTGTAGTTGGAGAAGAAAAAGAGCTCAAAGACTTCAAGCTTCACAACCTGACCTAATTTTCCTTTGTCAGAGAACTACTAAAACATTTCTCAGGCTAAGGAAGTCTTCCTTAATTCAAGATACAGTCTCCTTGTATTCAGACCGCCTCATCAAAAGTTTCATCACTTCAAATACACCCCATTTGGTTCTTCACCTCCAACAGGCAGGATCTCAAACTTGCTAACATTTGTGAAATTTTCTTCCATACTGCAGGCAGGTAAGTGAAGTCAGCAAGGCTCCTTTGAAAATTGGAAAATCCACTTGCCAACAATTAATCAATCAATCAATCATCAAACAAGCAATTTATGACTTTTACCCCTACACTTTGACATTATTTCAGAAATGGGATCCTAACATTATTCCAGTGTATCATAACATTATTTTGGTCTCAGAAGTGAGACCATAACATAGCAATATAAGGAAGTTTTAAATCATTGAAATATCCCCAATAGGAAAAATATTGCTGCCAGAAATAAGTGTGGTGATAGAAAAGACAATCCAATCAAAATCAGTTATGAAGAATTTATATGCCCTTATGTCCTATTTTGGCAATTTTCTGCTCAGCAGGGAAGCAACCACTGACCTTGACCTACTTTTGGTCAAAAAAAAAAGTTAAAAAATACTGTGCTTCTCATTTGTGGTAACATTTTACTGTAGCTAAATTCTGGGAATGTCATTTTAACTAACAGAGTTGTTTTCCTGATTTAAAAACCTATTTATTACTGATAATTGACAATTGCTTGAGACTTCCCCAGGGCTACACTTTATCACTTAATGGGCCCTAACAGACAATAAAAGAAAAACCTTCCTAAATTGAAGAAGCTGATTTCAAAGCAAGAAAACTTCCACAGAAGACAAAAATTTTCTGTCCACTTTGGAGTGGCCGTATCTGTGGGAAACACTGACTGAGAAGTCCTTTTTAATTTGATTTAGAATAGGCTGAGATTGCCTTACATTCCCATAGGTAACAGTAAAAACCAAGATTATTGAAAACTAACAAAGCTGCCGTGCTTTTATTTGTCCCCCAAATACAGCAAAGAACTACATTACAGAACATTTTTCCACAGCTGTTCTGGCAGCAACACTCATAAATCACAACCAGAAAATATAACTGATTGCAGAGATGAGTGTATCAACTTCTACAGGATTTTTTCCATGCAAGCCTTTCTGAAAACTTTTTGCTCCAAGAGACACGCTCTAATTAAAAAATCAGCAATGAAATCCCAAACAATATAAAGAATTATAGCACTAATTAATTACGGTGCTTTCATGCTGAAAAAAAGCAATTTGCTAATGGAAACCACAATTGCTTAACAGTAGCGTCAACAGCAAAAAAAATTGTTGCAATAAATCACTCTTCATAAACATGGACTTAGATTGGAAGTCTTCCTAATCCAAAACATGTTACACTCAGCAAATTAGCCAAGATGTTCACTCCTCCACGATCCACTATCCATATCCAAAAAAAAAGGTGACAGAAGCACAACCAGTTGCTGAGGGTAGGAGATGCTCTGTAACAAAACCACACCTGAGAGAGGAAAGCAGGTACCTGAGGGCTCCCAGTACTCCCCTGGAGAGGAAAGGGCTGGGAACACTGGCTGGTCTCAGGATAACAAGATTACAGCAGAAACACCTCTGCAGGAAGAGCCACAGGTCTTGGAGAGCAGAAGGAACCACGGGTTTCCCAGAGGGGTTGTGGAATCCCTGTTTCTGAAGATATTTGAGAACCATCTGGGCGCGCTTCTGACTTGTGTCCTCCGTGGAACACTGCTTGGACAGGAAGGCTGGATGAGATGAGCTTCAGTGGTTCCTTCTAACCTTACCCATTCTGTGATCCCATGGTCTATATCTGGGGATAAATGGCTGAACAGTCAAAGTAGACCTTGAAACAAGGCAAAAGAACCCTTATCACCAATAATACATGAAATCTGCAACACAGAAAGAGCAGTTGATTTCTTAGCTGCTCTTGTCTTCTTTATAAAGAAGACATCAGTGACTCAACATGGGAATTTCTAGTTCCAGAAAATGCCAGACAAGTCAATGAAAGCATCAACATTTATGCTTGATATTTTTTTATCTTTTGGACACTGACTAAAGATGATATCCTTACTTATCCTTACTCAAAAAAACCACACAAAGCAGATAAAACATTCTAAACAACACAAAGAGCTGCAAGGAAAGAGATCAACTGCATGATTTTGTTTCGTAGACAGTTATAGAGCTACATTTTGCAAAATCTTGGGGAAAAAGAAGAAATCACATGTCTAGATTCCAAAAATCTATGAAAAAAAACCCCTTTTTTAACAGAATGCCTCCTCGAAGCAACCCTGAGGCACAACTTCATTCTCCCTCACACAGAAGAGTTTGTGGGTTTGGTTTCAGCCAAGGGCTGAGGCAGTGCGTGATCTGTGGAAAGAAAGATACACTTAAGATAAAATGAATTTAAACTATTCCCTTACACAGTAAAGGTCCACAGATCAACTACTTGAAAAACTTAAACTGCAGAATGCTTCTGGAGTTTAATCCTGATCTTGACTCTCTTTATCCAAGCATGAGCATGCATTGCTTTTATTACCTGCATTTACCACTTGTCTATTTATTTAATTTTGGCCCTACTTTTTGTCTTCTGTTTCCAAAGCAAACAGAAAAAATCTCTGGAAATCTAATTGATCTTGTTCAGCCAGGCATATTTTCCACACACATCTTCATGGAGTATTTTTCTATTCAAAGATTCAGAAAATGGCTGAAATTCCTGTTTCTTCAGCTTTGTGAGGCTTTACCCAATTAAAAAGTCAAAATCACTGCTGAGGACTGTCACAGTGCTTTCACCAGCCATGGATTTATTCTACATCAAAAAATTATTCTGGTTGTCTTGAACATTTATCTACTGTTATTCCCTCAAAAACACATTACAGATCCCTGAGACAAGATTCATTATATGGATTAGAGCATATTGTTTACAGTCCATAAACACTTTTTATTACAGTTTCATCATAAGGTAATTCCATTCTGAGGAGTAAATTAACATATTTTCCAGGGCTCATTAATCCTCATTTAATCACTCAGTGAACATGAACCAAACCCATTAAAAGGAAAATCAAGACATGAACTCTAATTTAAGCCACTATTTTACTAATTGCATTTATCTTTAGGAAATCCTTATATATAATACTAAAACTAGTTTCACCTTCTTTATATTTAGTGTACAAAAAGGCCTTGGGGTATAAACCACCCTCTAAAAGCCCTATTCTCACTGTTCCTTGATTTCCACCAGCGCCAGTGGTTTTGTAGGAGTTAAACCAGGATTTCTTGGTGTCCAACAAATTTATTTTCTTATGAAACAGCCACAGGATATGTGAAAAAGGGGCTTTTTACATTTTCACAATATCCAAGCTATAAACAGGGCTCCACTGCATGAGTTTCTCATGCTGTTACAGGCAAATCCCACTGAGAACTTCCTGGAGAATAAATGGACAACAGGCACACGCAGAGTGATGCATGGGCAGCACCAGAAAGAGACTCCCTGGTGGAGCCACCAGAGCAGCACAAAAGATGTCACAACCACCTAGAATTTTTCAGGAAGGAAGAAGGAAGGAGGTTTAAGAGGAGCAGAGACTGGGGGAGAGGAAGAGAAGGAAGGGGAAGGTGAAGTGAAAAGCGACCTGAAGCACAGCACAGCACCAAACTCCCCAACAAACCCTTTCGGTGATGAAGTTGTGCATTCCTCACTCTCCCCTCTCCTTCAGGCACTGGGACAAATTTGCAATCATTTTGAAGTCAGTTGCCCCCCACACCCAAACAAATATAATTCCCTCACTAATTTTAAGAGAAAACAGAGCAGTTTGAGCATACCAGCTTGCCAGAGGCTCACACACCACCTTTCACAAGCTCTGCCCAACCTGCTTCGATGACAATTCCACTTCAAACATTTTTCCAGGCTTGAAGATGAAATCTTACAAGAAACAATAAAACGGTGAACAAGAAGTACAAGCGGTACCTTGACAAGGAATAGCAAGTATTCAGGGACAGAGAACCAAATATTTCCGTAATTTCTCAAGGTAAATAAGCAATTCCACTTGAGATCTGCAGGAGGAGAGCACAGGCAACCCAAGATTTTAATTTATTTCACTTGTAAACCCTTCCTTACATCTAGAAAACACAGGATGGAAATTGAAGAGGTTCAACCAGATCCCTGTGACTTTTCCAGCTGCCCCACTCATTCAAACAACATCAAGTTAAAGGCCAGTGATGACAAAACAGATGTCTAAAAAAAGTGTACAAAGGAACACAAAGTGTCTGCTGCAGAGGGCTGCTTATTCTGATAACTCTGCAACACCTCAAACACACCAGCCTTGCATGGGTAAGGGACTGGTTTCATTGTAAAGCTAAAAGGAATCATTAACATCCAGAAGTGGAGGATTGCAGCTATCAGTTAGGAAGCTGCATGCGTGAAGTATTTCAACAGCTTTTAATTATAAAATTAAAAGAAAAAAATAGAAGGAAAAGCCACAAGCTGCTTCTGGACAACTAAAAAGAAAGTAAATTAATTAGTTTTTCACACACACTTAAAGTAATGTTTTAGTATTTAAGGTTTTTGCGCTATTAAGAAGCCAGTACACAATGCAGAATGAGAGAATTAATTCACTCTCTTCTAGCCAAAGGCAAATATAAATAACTACCAAATAATCAATTAAATTAGGTCTAAAATGGGATCTATAATGAATGACATTTCTGCTGACCGTTTCAGTGACAGTATTATTTCAAAAGCTGCTTTCACAGAATGTCAGCCTCTAAGATAAGATACATTAAGTATGAAGTTAGCTGCACGAGTATATAAATCCACCAGCACTTCTTGCCCACAGACAGGAAGCACTGCCAGACAAAAATTACTGAAATGCCTTTAATATGTCAGTGTTGTTCTTTCTCATGAGTACGAGGAACCAATTGCAAGCACTGTTATACAAATCTGGCATTTTTTTGTTTAGAGTTAGACCTCTTTCTGACGGCATTTTCAAGCAACATTTGTCTGCTATCTATGGAAATTAAAGATCTCAACGTGCTGACTGCCCTCAGCAAAAATGCTTTTCCCCACCTGGAGAAATGAGTTTAGAATGTAACAATGGATATACCAGGCTACTAAACTCAAATCTGAAATATGAATCATTCAGCACTTCCACTGAAACAGTAATTGGTAAGTTCTTTGGGGAAGAGATCAGCTCCTGCTTCAATGTTTACATAACTTTCAACACGCCGAACTTCTGATCCATAGCCCTCTAATTTAAACAATAACAATCCCTTTCAAATGAGGGAAATTGTGTACTCAGATTATTTATGATCTAAAAGGAAGATATAGGAAAATGTCCACCTGAGGCTAATGTAAAACATTTTCCTCTGCTCTTTGGACTTGACACAAGTTATAATTTTGTTATATTTGGTTTGAACACGTGTATCTCAAACAGAAAATGCAGAGTAAGCAAAAGCAATGGTGGCTAAGAAGGAATTTCTATTTTTACCACTCTGGTTTATTCATCTTAGAACAAATCTATAAGATAGTTGTATGACCTGATACTGCCTTTTGTTTTAATGAAGATCATTTTTGCCAAATAGTTCTGCTTCACATTGCTGTTAGTACATTTTCCGGACATGCTGAAAATACCATCAAACATACGGTTTGAGAAGGTTTGGGTTTGCCTTATATAGTTCTAAGTCTGGTCAACTCAATATTCTTTTTTCAAAATGGGAATCTTATCCTCGGCACATCAAATATATCACCATGATGATCCAGTACATAACCCAGAATTCCTGATGAGCACATGACAGAAATATTTTCACAAATTTACATCAGCACCTCAAAGCAGCACCTTTCCATTCCACTCTGCACAACAGGAATTCTGGCTAGGAAAGGGAGGTGATGCCTCTTCTACTGGATTCAAACCCTTTTTCTATCAACAGCACGGAGTGCAGGTACAGGAAATTATCTGCCAAGTGACCCTGCAAAATAATGCTTTGGATGGGTTTATTTTCTGCATGTTGCTTTGCTGAGTTAGCACAACTGAGCTGCCTCAGAGAACTCCTTTTCCTACAGCAAAGTGATCATCACAAAATGATGTCGGGGAAAAGGATCTTAAAAACATAAAATATTTTAGCTACAGAGGCAATGAAACAATAACAATATACATGAGGGTTTAGAGTGATCAAAATACACCTTTGACCTGTAATGTGGTGTATTAATAGAGAAAAGGGCACTGCTGTCCTCCTCAGGAGCAAAGGCAGGGCAAGAGCTGAAGGACACGGCACTGGGACTCTCTGTGTGCTCTGCTGCTTAAATGTGACCAGTTCCACATCAGGAGTTAATTTGCTATCCACAACAGCTGGCTTTGAGAAAAACATTAAAGCTGTTTGGACACCCTCATCTGTCACTGCTCCACCTGATGTGTCTCCAGGAGCACAAACATCCAACATCCACCGCTAAGTGCGAGGTGCAGCAGGAAGAACAAAAATCCGTGGATAATGTATTGGTTACCAACATGCCACGTCCTTGGAGCATAAAAGCCAAAATTAATACTTAATGCCATGAATTATGGATGCTGCTGAAAAGCTGTGCTGGAAGAGAGGCTAGGAAACCACTGTGGGGTTCCACGTTCAGGGGCAGCAACAAAGCCTTGAAGGATGGGGTTTTCTCTCTGCACTTAAAAACTTCTTTGGCCATTATATTAACCACTATTGTGTCTACTTATTTTCCAATAAATAATTTCTTAAAGAAGTTGAGCCAGTGAGAAACCTACAGATTTGGCAGTGAATAAACCTCTAAAAACACAAGGAATTTTATATCTCAAGGGACAAAACATTCTGAATAAAAATAATTGTTCAGTAGTCTTATGCTTCATTGACAATAAGCAATACACTATTATTCCCTTTTTTTTTTTTTTTTTTAGTTCACCTTCAGTACCCATTTTTATTTCTCTTTTTTTCCCAGGTGTTTAGAGCCCCCTTTTGTAACTCTGTGCTGCTAAACAGAGCTAGACATGGATAATTCTGCCAGATTTCTGTGAAGGGTTCCATAAAACAAATCAGAACAATACAAAAATCCGCCTGGGTTTCTGGCGGATGTGCTGAAGGCTGAGACTGCTTCTTCTTGGGTCTCTGACTTCAAGATTAATGCAGCTCAAACTAGAACAAATCTTGAAAGAAGAAAACTGCAGATAAGAAACCTTGCTTTCTGGACAGTGCTATTGTTAAGTTGATCGCACCTTTAAAATTGTCCTGTGAGATTATAAAATTGAAAAATAAGCTAAAAATGCATGAAGGAGACAGAAAAAACTCCAGTCTGCACTTTTTGATGATCAAGCTCTCACTAATCCTCAAAGAATGAAACAATCCTGTCATTTCAAGAATATCACTATAACTCCTCCTCCAACATATTAAGCAAAACTGTTATTTTGACTATTTTTAATTTTACCTTACTCTATCAATTTTTCTTTGATTAAGAAATGAATTCACTGTTTGAAAAGAAGTAAAAAAATGGCAACACAAACCTCACATCTGAAAAGTCAGTTATAGCAAGTTGTTTCGACTTTCTTCTCTTCAATTCAGCAAAAATTAAATCAGAACTAAGTCTTTTTCTTATTGTCCAAATTTCAGAGTCTTTGGAGCATTTATTAATCAAGTTTAAACCTTTATATCTTTCCTAAACATGTATTTATGGTTTGGACATGGATTTCCAGGGTACAAAACACTTTCAGAATCTGAATTTGTCTGTGTGACAGATGTCAGAGGACCTGATAGTGCTGAATAACTGGGCAGAAAAAGTTAGGATGAAATCCAAACGAAATAAATAGAAGTAAAAGCACTTCAGAAAAAAAAACGCCTAATTTCACTCAGGAAGTAATGGGCTGTACTGGACCATTCAGGTGGTAGGACTTATATATTTATGATATATGATTATATCCAGTAAATATCACCTCAGTGCCCAGCAGTGGCCAAAAAACACACGTAGGAAATAACTAGAAAATATCAGAGACCCAAGAGATTATTATCAGGTCAGGTGAATACCAAACTGGATTCAAGAGAGCCTGCTTAAATATCTCCTGGAATTAAATAAATAGATATGTGTGGATTCCAAATACCAATTGCCACAGACCATGCTCAATAAAACTAAAATCTCAGCTGTTATTTGCTAAAATATATTGAAAGTTTACTAGGAGCAAAAAAATTGGTACCAAATAGGTACAAGACGAAGACAAAATTGTACCAAATAGGTTTATTTTCCCCACATCTCTGGCACAAAGGACACCACCCACCTGTACTGTTTAAGGGTGTTACAGAACTTGTTCAAAAAATTGGCAAGTTAATCCTTCAACAAAGCTGAGCTCATGAAGTCTTCTTTCACTTTGTCTTGTTCTACTGCTGAAAATGAAAAAGTACACCTAGAGCCAGAAATGAACCTGAATTTCATACCCAAGCTTAAAACTTCATTTCATTGGTTAAAGCACAGTAAAGAGAAAAGGCACAAAAAGGACAAAGGCACTTCTTGTGCTGGCAAACACCAAGTGACTTTACTGATAGGTACCAGTGCCATAAACACAGACAGGTTTAAGAAAATGGGGACAAAGAGCAACTGGTAAAATCTACAAAGTAAATTTCATCTAATTAAACATCTACCAACATATTCATCGTGTCAGTCTTTTTCTGAAGGTGCTTTTCCTCAGACTGTTTCCCAAATCTCCCAGTGCCACACTGCACGTATTGCCAGGCTCAGATATTACACCACGGCTACACAGCACACCCCCGGATACGCACACTAACACTTTCCTCCTTAAATATTCAGCTACCAACACTGCTGGCTGGCTGTCTCCCGCTGGGGTGTGCATGAAAACAAAAGAAATCAGCTCCTCAGATATTCCTGCCAACAGCACTACATCCTCCTTTTGCTCTGTGCCTCTAACTTCTATTAGGGATAGATGAAAACTGCAAACTCTGCGTGACTCCGCTGGTTCAACAGCTGCTGTCACGTCCTTTTCAAGCTCTCCAAAGTAATTATTTAATTTAAAAAGCAGAACGCTGCGGCTTATGATGAGAAAAACAGTTATTACTTAGCTAAAAGTGAGCATAGTCAGTTCCTTGCAAACTTAAATTAAGAAATTACTTCACAATTTGCAAAGGATTTTGCCTATTTATATCAGTCGAAACTCTCTGCCTGGAAACTCTGAATTGGAAATAAGTTAAGAAGGAAAAAAGAAAAGGAAAGAGAAATGCACTGGCAAAATCAGAACAATGAAAGACACCATCAAAATAGATGAAATTGCTTAAAAAATAAATGAGTCTCATTGTTTTCTATCAAAATTCAGCATTCTGATATCATTTTGTTCCTATTCTGAACATAAAAAAACAAAGCCATAACAATTGCTTTTCACTGTGGTGTAAAGAACACAATACATCTATAATTGTTACAATCTAATTTTTTTGTTCTGTTCTAGACTGTATATTGTGAAACAATTTTCAGAGTGAGAGATCAGCCCCACTTATATCTGAAACTTGTTTGAAAAACAGTGAGGCCAGAACAGATTTTTAAAAGCAGAATCTCTCACCAGTCCCAAATCATTACTTGGATATTTTGCCAGAGAAAGCCACAACAGATTTAGGTCACAAACAATATTCTTCTATTGCTCTTACCTTGCCCATTCTTCATATTAGTTGCCACTTTTGCACTAAAAATGGGCTGTACACATCTCCCACCGCCTTTAGGATAATTCCTACCTATGCATTTATCCATCTGTCCTAAACAGTGTCTCCTCACCCTCTTTCAACCACACCAGGTACATGTGTGCTCAAAGTATTTTCTGTATGACACAAAATTAACGTTTCATAGAGACCTGGGCACAGCATTTGAGAACAAATAATTGTGCCTTAGTGACAAAGCATTTAATCTGCCATGGAGGGAATAGCACATCAACAGCTTGGGTAAGGGAAACTTGCACCGATCAGAGATCTTGTGACACTCACCTCACCGGTCTTTCGATAGGAAATTTCTGCGGAGCAACTTGACACTTTTAAATTATTATGGGCTCAGGCAGAACACCTCATTACTTTCTCCCTGTAGCACATAAGTAAATGCTTTCAAATTTCATCTTCAGTTCACTGATCCTGCACCCTCTTATCCTAATTTGGAACAGCAAATAAGTACAAATATAAGACCTGGGAGCCCAAAGCCTGACACGCTGATGCTTCACTAGACTGAAGTAAACTTAAGTGTGCATGGAAAGGGAATTTGTGAATCAGAGCTCTAGATAGGAAGTTCATGCAGCCCTTGGATAACTCTGACATCAACCTGAACACAACTATTGTGAATACCAAGTTTTCTAGGGTTTTTAGCAGGATTTCCAGTGCTGTCTCTGTGCTCTGGCCATTGTTAGACCTTCTTCAAGCAGAGACCACGTAAATCTAATCACACATTGCTCAGACACCATTTTTCTGCTCCACCTCTTTTCTCTATCCAGTGAAATCCCCAGAGAGGAAAGGGGAAGAGGCAAGGCCATAGAATAGCTAAAAATCAGTCAAAGGTATTAAGTGAAGAATCTCCTCCAAGATTTTCAGCAAGATACCACAAAGACATACTCAAAACGCTTCACCCACATCCCCCATGCCCTTCTGCACTGCCTCTGCACTCTTTGCTGCTTAGGTACCATCAAAATAGGCATCCACCAAAGATTAAACACCAGCACCCAGAAGAACAGAATGGCTCACTGCTTATCTGAACTGCCTTCAGCGCTAGACAAAAATTTTTAATGAATAACAGATGGAAATGTCCAAGTAGTGAAAAACCCCAAAATTACTTAATGCAACATATTCAGCTACAAGGATCTACTTTTCTTACAGTGACAGCATCTTAAAACTAAAAAATATTAACAATTTCTACATAAAATAAAAATGGAGGCTCACATCTGATTGTCTGAAACACACACACACACACTTTTAGCATTTTTTGAAAGTTCTAGTCCTAAAGCTACCATGAAAATTTCTTTGTTTGACTACATAGATATGCATGAGAAGTGAGAACCGGTAGGAGATTCTTTTACTGCTGCATCGCAGGAGCTGTGATGCAAACTTCCATTTTAAAAATTTCCTTTAAACCCTCACTTCCAGTGGTGTGTCTGAAAGGTCACACACATTCCAGTGACTCCCAAAAGCAAAGCATCCTTCGCCAAAGGCTCCCAGGAAACCCTACAGAAAGCACTGGCACACTTCCATGGGGCACTGGGAGTTTCTTGTACCTCCACTGAAATATTTTGCGCATCCGAGGTGTGATAAAGGTCTCTGCTGCAACCCAAAGCCAGTGGGGGAAAGGAAGATGGGAGGTGAGAGACTGAGGCACTGCAGAGTGTCCTGTACCTGAGCCCATTCCTGGGCTGGAGCTCTCGTCCTCTTGTGCCCCCACATTACAGCTCAAGGCCAGGTTTATGGAATATGAGCATCTTAAACTTTAAGATGAACATCTGTTAGCACTGACAAATATTCTTCTCCACACAGTTGCTTTAGTGGCCCCCATACCAGCCAGAGAGGAATGCCCCAGGGAAACACACAAAATGTTACTCTTGGAAGTGTCTCCCCATGGCCATTTCTGCCAGCCTTGGGAGGGCTATTTTTAAATTTAAATCAGATTTCAGTATCTTAATCTCTGCAGTATGACTGCTTGATACATCTCCATTTATTATTGAATTTGGGATGTATTCACAACAGAGGACTTCTACGATGTGAATAATATTTTGTGCATTACTCTGGTACAGAATAGTTTTTCTTGTAATCTGATTTCATTCTTTCCAACCTGTAAATTGAAAAAGAAAAGCTGTCAGGGTAGATCATACTTGGCATGTCACTTTCCAAATATCATTTACATTTTCCTCTTTACATACATCTTTAATAGTCAATTTCCTTTTTTCTATACATATTTTAGTGTGAAAATGTTTGCCATCAATATTAAAATATGAATTATCTGCATAGCCATGTACATAGCTTACAGAATTACCTCAAATCCCATCTATTACTCTCATATTTAACAGCCAATATCCATTTTTGCTATGATATTTTAATATTAAGTTGCTTCCTCAGCTGCGCACAGAAAGAAACCTTTCTCAGTTCCTTGGTATATATATATATCTCCTCCTAAAGCAGAAGTTAAAAGGAATCTTAGTAAGTTGGAGGATGTTTAAGTATTGATAAACTAAAACTCAAATCCACAGTCTAAAATATAAATAGTTAAATTTAGCTGCATTCCAAAATTAAATATCTCAGAAGGTAGTTTAGAAATTCCCTTTAATGCAAAAAAAGCCACAGTTGGAAATGGCAATCAAATGCTTTTAATTAACTCCATGCACGTTTACAGCTTCTCATCTTGGCACTGCAGCAGAAAACCCATGCAAAAGTTCGTGTGTTGATCCAGGTTGTTGGTTGTGATTCCATATTCTCATGGCTCGAGTTGGGATGACAGAACTAACGCAGGTGGAAAAATTCAAGCTTGCCATGATGAACAAGCTGTGAGACATTCCCTGAATGAATTAATGAATGATGGCTGTTTGCCCTTACTATCCTACCAGGCCCTACACCAAAGAGCGTAACGAATCAGAAGACAAAAGCAATGAAATTACACTAAATTTTAAAGGCTAGGGACTAACAACACTTTGCTCTTGTCCTCTCCCATGCAGCCCAGAGTGAGAGCCATCACCCATGGCCTGGTACTCCCAGCAATAACTGTTCATGCTGAGACTCAAATCTAAGAAGAAATTTAAAAGACAGAGCACTGCTTCTCTATCTGACATTTTAAACAGAAAGCTCTGTGCGGGTAGGTTCTGCCTAACCCACAGATAAAGCCAGGCACCTAAAATGGGACTTACAGAAGGTCACTACACTTGGCAGAAAGCTGCCTGAGCCAACTTGAACTAAAACGCTAAAAGAGTCTCTGTATCTAAATATTACACCTTAAATTACCAAGCCTTGAAGAACACTCTCCATCTAAGACACTCAGGATGGATCTTGCCCTCAAGATGGATGACACACCCTTTAAAAAATAACTCAGTGAAACGGTGCTGGTTGCATTTTCAAGCTGAGGTAGTGACAGTGCTGCTGCTGCTTCTACCCTTGTTTGTTTGGGTGCTTTTGTTCAGCAGCTCACTGATCAGACTCAGGCAGTTTTATGCCTTTCAAATCCCAAAGCAAACCCAGCCCACTGACTACAGCTATTGCTGCGTCCCATCCCTCAGACCAAAATTATGAAGCTCTCTGGGATTCAGACTTATGACCGCTCCAGTTTCTTACATGATCTAGTGGATTTTTTAAAAATGTGTGGCATCTCCCAGGAGAGAGCAAGCATCTCAATTTACAACACGGGATAATGAGTTGTTTCCTACCAAAGGTGAGAGGTGGATTTGAATGCCTGGGTTAGAAGAAGGAAGAGCATCGTGAGCATTCCTCACCTGGGAAGAAACCTGAAATACCAGACGGCAAGAAAAAGCAAAACACACCCGTGCTGCTCCTCCAGTCAGACACGAATTGCTCTCCTTGACACATGTGCCCTTCCCTGGGGACCTCTGACAGGTGGGAAAGATGCAAAAATGCTGAGACTGTCAATGCTGAGGTTCCCTGGGCTCACAAACAAACCCCAAAGTTTTGGTACTCAGGCAGCCTACACTCCAAACGCTGAGTGACCCCTCACTCTGATGCCTGCAAGGCTGTGAAAGGCTTTGTGAGGATTTCACACCTGGAAAAACCAGCCTGCATCTTCACTGTTTTGGAATTTTTGCAACACAGCAAGAGAATACAGGGCAGAGTCGCTCAAGGTCATTGAGTCCAATCTCAAAAACCCAAAAGTACCTGTAACAGATGCCAACACCAATAAACTCAGCAGGAATAACCACTGCTGTCTGCAGAATTAAACATTTTCCCCCAGATTTTGCAAGAAATTTGACATCTTTGAAAGAGACCAAACCCCTCCACAGGAGCAAAATAGAGCCCTGGGAGAGAGCAGCATGAAACCAAAAATATAAGTGTTCATTGTGATAAAAGTGCTCAAACAATGAGCTGCTTTTCACATTACTGAGTGATTCTCACTGCACTTCATACTTTTGAGAAGCTTCCACTGGTGATGTTCTCTCCAGGTCAGGTGCTTGCTTCAGGCAGTTTTAGCTCAGCCCTCTGCCCACTTCAGGACATGGAAGGCATCTGGTCCCAGGGGTTTTGTGTGCTGGTTCATCCAGTGTATATTTAGGAGGTACAGGAATTTGTCCAAGCAAAGAAAGGAGGGTCAGGAGTTTAAGGAACCAATGCTTATGAAGTCACATTTCAGCAGTTTTGCTGTGCACAGACAATTGTTAAGCATCAGGCTTTGTAAAGATTTTAAGGGGAAGCTTTCGAAACCCATGAAAGAGCCAGAACCTTGAAAATGAGACTTGCAATCTTAACTTTGTTCAAATGCTTTTCAAAGGCCTAATTACCCACAAACCAGTCTGTTTCAATACATGATTTAAAGGTCCAAAGTGAGACAATACAGAAAACACATCAAAAAGTACATTACGAAGACTGAAGAAGTTGCAAATAGAGGCATAAGAGAAAACACACAAGATAAAACAAGGAGAGGACGATGACACTGACCAAAAAAAATGTTAGGGAAGATATGTATTCTTCATCCTTCGTGCCTTTTCAGTGTTTAAACACATGGTTGACAATGACTCGCTAGGTTGGAAAGGCTCCAGCTTCTCTGGTGGCATGGCACTCAAAACAGCAGGTGGTTTATGGTCCATTGAGCAGAATGAGGGGCAATGCCCTCCTCCATTTCCCTGTATTCAGACTCTGCTTCCTGATTATGTGCACATTCAGTCCTGGAGTGAAATTCCACACGCTCCATAAATCTTGAATTAGCTGTTGTACTGGAGGGGCTTTTTTATTACTATTAGAAAGCTCCCAACAAAGCTGTCAACAATAGCAGGCCACCAAAATATTTCTTGTTATAAAAAAGGCAGGAGAAATCCAGAGGCATGACTGCCTGGTAATAATTTTGAGCTGTGGCTGTAAATTGCTCCATTCATTACACTGAGTTGAAAATTGCACTGGCTAGATGAGACCTCAAGAAGACTCCCATAGAACTTGCAGAGAAAAATGGACCATGGGAGTCTCATCAGTGACTACCCAGCAACTTCCAATGAAAGGGGGAGTTATGTTTGCATAGATATATATATAGACCAAAAAAAAAAAGTATAAACTCAGGAGTTTATGCACATGTTTTATAATCTGAGGCTGCTGGGCTTTCACAAGAACACTATTATAGCATAGATGGCTCGGCTGGCTGCATTCAGATGTCAGATTCACAGCTAACAACCTAAATTAATTCAACACAATTCATGCCCTGTCATTTTGTATTTATTAATTATCACAGTACAGTGAGAAAGAGTCTATGGAAATGTGGGAGAGCAGTAATTTGGTCTGTGAAATATGAATGGTCACTTCCTATGAAATTCTCTTGTAAGAATTTCCGATGAACTGCACACATGCACACACAGGTCCTCTTGATGCACAACTGAGAACTGACAGACCCAGGGCAAAAGATTCTGTAGCATCAAACACAGGAAAGAAACCCAGACCGCCCAGAAGCAGCAGAAACCAAAATATTTAATCTACAAAGAGAGCAATAAAAAAGTCAAAAACGGTGTCATGTTTTTGCAGAAACAGAAAACTCTGTTTCAAATTGGGAAAAATCCAAAAAAGGCAGCTAACCTCATCTGATAGATTCAAGCAAAGGCAGAGAAAATTTCATTCCCTATTAGGTTTTGGGTGATTTACCAGCAGCACCTTCAAAAGCTGTACACTGCGTTATTAAATAAATAAAATCTTCACGGTTCATGTGCGCTGTGCAAGGGCTCTGCTATAAAACAGCCTGCTATCCAAAAGGGAGAGTCACTGGGAAAGCAGGGAAGAGGCAACGCTACAATATTTAGTTTAACTGGCTGTGAACATGCACTGAAGTGTCATGGGGAAGCACCAAGGACCCCAGCACAAGTCAGGGTTCAGAGAGTAGGTGCCGAATTCAGAGCCACAAAACCCCAGGCAAACAAAGTGCACTAAGTTGCTCTGACCAGCAAAAAGCTGAGCATGACACAGAACCACCAAGAAATATCCATGGTGGAGACCAAGACGTGACAGAGGTGAACACACACTGTCAGCGTGCCAAATGGAAAGCAATTAACCTGGTAGTTTTGCCTGAGATATCCCTGCAGCCCTGGAAGCAGCACGGGAAGATACAAGGAGCAGTCTGAGAAGCTTTTGTCACCAGTTTCTCTGTTCAACAGAGAAAAAGGAAGTGAACCAATTTGGGATTTTGAACTTGAAAGAAAATGCCAGAGGATGAGGGGCTGCCGAACACTGCATCTTCGTTCATTTTTCAAACATCCATGACACACAGGTTCTGGGGAGTTTGCACAAAAAACTTCCCTTTATATAATGTTTAAAACAATTCAAGGAGTTAAATAATTTATAAATTTTAAGTCACAAAACGCAAAAAGTAGGACAATGTTCTCCTTTGGCAGTCTTTCTCTTGGCTTTATCTTTGTTCCCAAAGGCGCAACTCACTCACAGAAGGTGGAACAGAGAGAAATTCCTTCCCTTCATTTGGTGCTGAAATTCCCTTTCCCCCACTTTTTGACTACAGAAAAAACATTTAAGCTCCAGTGTAAACAAGATTATTTACCAGTAAAGTCGCATTACCCATCAGCACATACTGAATGCTAATCAGCCTAGGAATCATCCTAGGGATTGCTCAAAAAGAGAAATCAAGACTTGAAACACTTTTCAGAATTTTCTGTGCACGCCATAAATACAAAAATGTGATGAATAATAGTCAGGCACAAAAGATGACAGCCTGTCCCCTCATACATGCAGGAAATTGGCTAAGGGGTACTTCATCCCTAAAAACCACTTTCTCCCATTTTGAGCAGCTCTGGAAGAAAGGGATTTATATTTCAATAGTGAAAAGTCATGAGGATCAGTGACTGCCTCAACCCTGTGGTCAGCTGAGTCCCTGCCCTAAAAAGCTTTGCACCTCAAAGGGCAAGACAAAGTGCAGCTTTGAAAAGGGGATGATTTTTGCTTCATAGCTGATCAGCTGTAACATTTTAGACTAAAAGGGTTCACAGGGATTTCATTATCCAGGCTGCTGAGTAGTGTCTCAAAAATCCAGTAAGTTTTTCACACTCCATTTTACAAATAATTATGACCCTCACAAAGGGAAGGCAACAACCCCCTTAGTTTTATTTGGGAGACACCTGAAAATCTTAAAGTAGATTTAAGACATGGCATGATACCTCTAATAGCAAATTGCTTTTAGTCACCTCAAAGCATGGCAAGCTGAATACAGCAAACTATTAAAATCCAGGCCCCTAGGAAGGAGAAGACTTTGTCTTTTATATATGATCTATAATTAAGATTAAATTACTTTCTTTGGTACACTAAGCCTGGATCCCCATCAAAAAAAAAAAAAATAATCTGGAACTCTTTAAACCACCACAGTTCAGAAGTTCCCTTCATACAATCCAAGATTTCAATGTGGTTGGTCTGTGCCACCACAGAAAGCTGACCCTGCCTTTTGCTTACCAGTGCTGGAAAGATCTGCAGGCGACTTTGCCTGGGTTTATAAAGCAAGTACAAATTGTTTAATGAGATGGTTTACCCATGTAAGAAATTCACTGCAAAGCTCTACCAGAGTCATTAAAAAGTTCAAATATACAAGACTACCATATGGGCTTTGCCCTTTTCATAAAAAAATTCATCTTAAGGTGGCTGCTGTACATACATACAAAACCCTAAACACTTGAATTTTGACTCCATTGTCTGAGCGCAAGTCCTCTATGTCAAGGTCAGCACTCAAAATCAAAATCTCTGTTCTCCACATTGTCCACAGCAGTGGGTTTTAAAAGAACAACACTTGGGGCTTAATTTCCTGCAGCCCAACCATCTCAAGTCGAGCACTGTTTACAGGCAAGTTTGGGCACTGCCTTCATTCCATTTCCCGAATTACAGCAAACCTTACGTAACTAACGTTTCTCAGCACATGAATATAAGCTCCTCATTAATGTTTCTGTATTTATTATTCTCGTTTTTTAAACACTTCATACGCTTGAACAGAACTAAAAAATTAGGATCAGGAGAGCCTGCCAACAGTTCAGTAGGGAGACAGAAGGGGAAATGCAGAGGTGGGCTGCTTGCACTGGAAAATCATCAGCCACCCTTATGAACCCAAAGGAACAGACACAAATCCACATGTTTATTCCTGTGCTCAGCACAGGTATCATCACTGCGGAGCAGAGAGGTAAAACTGTCTATATAACGAATCGTCTGAGGCACTGTTCTCCAATTTGAGGCAAAGTGGAACTGAAAATATACTTAAAACCATGTAAGCAATGGCAGTCATGTCAGTTAATTCTTGCAGCGTCCAAGAGCCTGGAATTTTCTTGGAACAGAGAAGAGGCCATAGGATCTGCAGTCACATCATCTTATTCCACAAACAAAGCTTTTGTTTTGGGGAGCGACACATTCCTATTCTTCATGAAGCTATTTTACAAGCTTGGAAAATTAAAAAAGCAGAAATTTTTTTTCTATTATTCTCTGTGACACTTTTCATATAAAAAGAATTAAAATAAAGGACCTCTAACAAATGGAGTTTGCTTCCTCTGGAAATCACTGCTTCAAATTGAATCATTAAAAAGACTTTAGCAGAAACCATTATCAGTCTCACTGTGGCAGAAATGTGCTTACCACTGGTTTGAGCTATGCAGATAAATGATGGGCACTGGCCCTGGAATTGAAAAGCTCATGACAAAATGGCCTTGGCTATAACAACATAAAGGATGGCTATAAAACTGTTGGAATAACCATTGTTGGATCTAAATAAATGTGATGGATTGCAGCATTCCCCGTGACAGGGTGGAAACAAGAAGGGTACACAGCACAAGGCAGCTGCTACATCCTCAAACTCTGTAAGGTATCAGCAAAAGCTCCCAACTCATCTTTAAGTGTTCAGTTTTGGATGCACACATACATTGTAATCAACCACACCAGAACTTCTACAGTTAAATAATCCCATTTCCCCTTTATCAGACAATGCAGATTTCATTCAAATGAAAACAATGCATATTTAGTTCATTGACATTTCAACAAGAAACTAAATCCCAAAGGGCTTCCACGCATTTACTCGTAAAAGTGCAACAGAGGGGGTGCTTCAACCCAGTGATACCAGCTCAAAGGTCAGTGATGTTCTTGCAGAAATCAAGTGAAAAAAGCCATTTCCTCGACAAAATGACTCCTATACATGCCACCCCTATCATGTCTTAGGAGCATATTTTCCCCCAAACACTTGCTTTTCATGAAAAGCCTCTATTAATTGGTGCATACAAGAGGCCTTAGTGCCTAAGCCTGATGTTTTTGACATCCTTAACTGGAAATGCATCATTTCTTCTGCCAGGGAAACCTCCTCATCTGTCTGAGGGCAATTTGCATATGGAAATAAGTGTTCTCTTTTTATTGAGCTCCTTGTTCTTAGACACATGAATTCAAATTATTAACAAGTCTGAGATGCTAATAATGAAGCGACTCAAGATAAGAAAATACAACACTGGAAAATCATCTCCTCCAGGAATTTGAGGTTTTAAACGAATATTGCTATGGAGACAGCACCAACCACATTTTAATCATTACTCGCCAGCCTCCTTGTTCTCCATTCCAATTACTTATTAACCTAATATGAAATGGTGGGAGCTCAGTTATATCCGAGCAGGAAACTCCCTAAAAATAACTAGAAGTAAAGTAACAAGTGCTTGCAAAGATTTTCCCCTGTATTATTCAATTTCACATTGTGCCAAAAGCAGGATGCAGTGTTTTACCTTCTGTAAACCTTACAGAATAAAATGTTGAGATCTCTGAAGATGCACTGGCATTTCTCTTAATATTTTGGTATTCTACTGTAAAATAACAGGGCAGATTTATTTCAGAGCTAGGGAACATTTTAGAACTTCCTTCTTTGATATGATATCACTCTTCTCTTCTTTTCCCCTTCTGTGCCAGAGGTACTGGTGAGTGGTCAGGACCAGGACACTGCGGAGCATCCCTTGGATCCAGGACAGACATCCCTGTAAATCCATTGTGCCCAGCCCTGGCTCGTGACAGAAACCTGAACACACTCCAGCACATTTCCCATCACCTCCACACTTGTTTCACCCTTCCAAAACAGAAGGAAAAAATCCTAACCAACCAAACCTAAAGAAAACCCCAAACACATGCAAATAAACACCAAAAAACCGTATCTGACAAACAGAAAGGATACAATTAAATAGTCAGCAAAATTAAGTGTTTCACGGACAGAGTCCTGTGAGGAAGCTTCAAATATAAATCAAGAGGTGAGAAGTCAATTGACTGAAAATTCTTAATTATGATATTTATCCCCTTTGAGTAACAACATAGTAATTCTTCTAGGTAAGAAAGGCAGATGGAGGCACTCTCCCAGCTCAAGTTTTCTGCAGCTGTAACTTTGCATTCCAATTAGATCAGTGGATACTTTAATCAAGACACAGAGTAGAAAATTTTAATTGCATACAGAAAACCGTTAAGAATGTGGCTATTTAATCTATTATGTGGCACTTTAAGAACATGAACACGTGAGTTGATTTATCAGGTGCCAAGATATGAACTTAATGAGCCACAGCAGTCTGTACCACATGCACACGATGCTATTTTCTGCTTGTCTCACACAAATACTTTCAGCTATTTTATATCAAATGCACAGAGAGCAACACTCTTCTGATAGCAATACGCCAATTTGAGGTTCAAAACTACTGCATTCTCTGAGCACTGGACCTAAAGTGACACAGTTGACACCCAGAAAGGTATTTTTACAAAGTGCTAACTTCCACACACAGATCATAGCATTTCAGTCCTGAATATATTTGTCCCCTCAAAGCGAAAATTTGCTTCTAAAATCTGAATATCCTTAAACTTAATAGCACAAATGGTCCAGCTGCAGTGGAAAAACCTCATTGCAATTCTCAGGTTTGTAACATGGTTACTAGAGAGCGCTGAAATTCAAACCAGCAGGGTGAGCATTAGCAGCAAAAAGTCTCTCGACAATTTCACCTTCATTTTGCTTTGCAGATGTGCAAGCTGACTATAATGGGAAAACAGTAAGGCAAATTCTGGATATTTCCACCAAAAAAACCTCCCATCCTTGATGCCCAGCACTCCCTGCAATGGCTGTGAGCTGAAAAACGCACATAAAGTTTTAATACACAAAAAGAAAAGCCAACTTACTGTCAAAATTGGAAACAACAACAAAAAAGTTACTGGAATGAACAAATAAGCATAACTGAGAAAAACACATATAGCGCCTTGCATCTGTGATCTGCTAACTAACAATTTAATCAGACCATTCCACAAAGCCAAGACATCATTGTGAAAATTTACAGCAGCCCTGCTTAAAGACCACATTTGTAGGACAAGTTCCAAGTCCAAGTAAGTCCTCGTGTTTTTTAAACCTGGTGACTCCCTGGAAAATTACTTTTCAGTGACTTTCATTAGAGCCATTAATTGCCTATCTGCAACATCAGTTGTTATCATTTTGCAAGAGGTTGCAGGGATAAAGTGTCATGTGTACTTTGCATAATGTTTACAGGTGCTCATTGGCACAAAGCAGCAGGAAATAATTAATAAAATTACTAAGACAACCAAAGAAAATTGGTTTTCTGCTTTGATTATTTTCAACAGGGTAACTCATACAAGAAAGAGCTCTTTAAGGAGACAAATACATCATTAAGAATTTTCAATTTCTCTGAAGGGAGACTGCTCTCTGAATTATAAACTGCCTGGGTGGGCTCCAGGAATGAGCAGTCTCTCCAATACCCATCAAGAGAGGGGTGAGTTCTTCAGATTCTCGTCTACCACAGGCTTCCACCAACCAGAGCAAAATCTGGTTATCACCAATTTACATGAGGTTTAGCTTTTAAGAGCTAACTTCAGTAACCCAGTTCTGAGCTATGGTTCCTTTTGGGTGGTAAAGCCCATCAAGCCTGGCTGCTTAAAGCCAGATCTCCAGCTTTGCATCTACGCAGGAATTCTGCAAACATCTTACATAGGGAGGTGAATTTTCCAATTTAAAGAAGACACTACTGTGCTACCCACAGTAATATCCACACAGAGATCAATCTCTTGCCTTCTCTGGAGAGGTTATTTTCATTTTAGAGCTCCAATAACTGGTCCTTGATGTCAATCTGTTGAACAGTTACAAATGCAAGAATATAATTTTACCTCAGGGGGGGAAAATCTTGCTGACAAACCGGTGACTGAAACAAGAAAGGAGGCTAAATATTCGCACAGATCAGTCCATAAGATGCTTTGAGAGAGCAATACTTAGGATAAAAAATAGTAACAACAACAATACTGATGTTTTCTATTGAAAGAGAGGAGAATGTCACCATGGACAAGCCACAGGAGTGATAACTGGAATTACAGACAATCCAGGCAGTAAATTATTTACCTCAGATTGATGAGTTCCTAAAAGATTCTGTTAGAATACATTGGTAGGAGACAGATATTATTACTTAACTGAGCTGGAATAAAATTAATAAGTGCAAACATTCCTTACTCAGCAGTTAGTATATATATATATGTGTGTACATACATATTTACATGTGTCCATTCTCTTAAAGAAATACATCAGAATTTTTGGAGTGGGGACAAAGAAAACAAACAAAAAAAAACCCCAAAAAAACCCAACCAAAACCCACAAAAGGGCAAGCTCTCTTTCTTCCATAAAACAACACGAACACGAGGTTGGCAGTTACAATGTGCAGAGAGGAACCCAGCAGATTTACAACCCATTCAAGTCTGGCTGTTCAGACAAACACCAAAGTAAAATTGGTATTTATTAAAACAAATGGACTATAAATACATTAACAAATGCTATCCTTAAGAAGAAATATCTGCAATTAATGTAATAGAACACGGGATGTTCGCTAATTTACAGCCAGCAGAGACATTTGATAGCCACAACATACGGCAGCAATTTCTTGACAACGTTTGAACAGCAGTTTTTCATCAGGATCCCGGCATGGGAGGACTCAAGGATCATCATTTACATTCTGCACCACTCAGGGAAGTTGCCACCATATTTCCACAGCAGAAAAACTTTAGCATGATGAAAGAAATGGGCAGTTAACACAAATATTTTTCCATTGTCAGCTCCATTTTGTCAAGACAAAGAATGGGTTGAAAAAGCACAGCAGGCAGATGAGTGCTGTGTTAAAAAACTGCTCTACAATTATCAATATTGTAAAACATTTGGGTTATCTTTTAGGAGTTTTGATATTAAATTGCCGTAGGATTTTTTTTTGTTTCCTTTGCAAAAAACCCAAATATTGCATATAAATAAGCCTTGGGTTGCCTATCTTGCTTATATAGATGGCTTAAAAAACTCATGCTCTAGACTCAACTAAAAAATGAAATCAAAACTAGGCACTCATCTAAGGAGAACTCAAACAGTTCTCTCTCTGCTCTCCTCTCTCAAAACAAAACAAAACAAAACAAAACAATATTGAATAAAATACTATCATGACATTTATTTACAATATTTTATTGACTATGCAAATAACTCATCATATCAGTGAAATGCTTTGTGGATTCCTCTTATTGTAACTGGAGGAAACACCAACATTTTCAAGCATTCAGATTCTATTCTCACCCTTGGAACATTGGCCAAATATTTAAAGCACTCAGCACACTTAAACACACCAAAGCACAGTGCTGGAAATCCAGTGACAGGAACTATTCCCAAATAAACAGGAGTCCTTTGGTTCCCTGGAAAACTGAAAATTAGGAAGACTCAAAAATTTCCTCACAAAAGAAAGGCACATTATTCTGTGGTTTTAGTAAATGGGTATGACAGATCTGGACATTTTTGCTGTGCTCATTACTAAATATATTTTTGGGCCTGGCTGCAGTATGAAGTCCTCGCCTTGTTGGTGTTGGTCTTCCTAATTTTCAAGTTTCCAGGATTAAGGGTTTTTGAAAAATCTGGAAGGTGGGAAGTATACTGTGACAAATACATATATGAAGAATAAAACTTATGATCTATTTTGTCATATAAATCCAAGTGCACTCTGAACATTCGGTCCTACAAGCTCACAGGTGCTTGCTGTCTATAAAGCCACCAGATTAGTGATGCAAGTGAGAGACAAAGTGAAAAATTCATGAGTGTGCACCAGAACAAATGTAAGGATACACACACACTCCGCATTCTATTTCTTCAGGGATGCTTCTTTAATTCCATGATTACACGCTTTATTCTTGGAGAATGCATTCAGTCCACCACTTGAATGTCAGGTAGAGGAAAAAACAGAGATAATTATCATTTTAATCATCACTCTTCAAGTGATTAACTTTTACTTAACAAAGTTTTTCTGAAAATCTCTTCCAGGCTCCCGTTTCACTCACTGCATGTGATCTGCTGGGCCCGCTAAGGGCTCAAATTATCCCTCTTGTATACAGGCATCCTTTTGGATTAACTCCACATTTTCAACTCAGTGCCTAATTTCAGCTAAAACCAAGGCATCTCCTTGCAGAAACATTCAGGTGATTTGTCTTTATCCCAACTAAATTCACCTCAAAAAAAATATACTGCTCTAAAATGAATTACAGAGAATGGAGCAGAATGTACCTGAAGATCAATATAGAGAATGAATCCATCTGTATTAGAGGAAAGCACCATCAGATAAGAGAGTTCTGAATTTTCTTTGGGATCCCAGACACTGATAGGAGCTCCAGTCACTTCTGCTATTAATTTTGCTAAGCCCCAGGACAAACCAGCCTGAAGCAGGAGGGTAACTCAGGGTGTTTTCCCCTGACTTAATTTTTACTATCTACCAATGGCTGCTCTCTGCAATTCTCCAAAGTCAAAATAAGTCATCTGTGACAACCACTACTCCTGATATCACTTCATTTTGGTGTAGCTACCATTCTGCCTTTCACAAAAGAACCTTCAATGTAGCTGTCCAAGTAATATGAGCAACTGGTGCTCATTTTCCATTATTCAGAGAATTACCACATAGATAATTTAATACAGAAAAAACAGTTATTAAAAGTCTGCAGTCCAAATGAAGTCAAATTAATACTTCAATAACCAACACTCTCATTGAGTTACAATAGGACAACAACAACTTTTAAGTTCAAAGCTATTCATTTTATTAACCTGATAATTTCTTGTGTGGAGGTGGAAAAATACACTAGTGTGTTCTAGTGGCCCCTAAGCAGCATTTCGCAATGAAATTAGACTGTACACCAGCATAGCTTGGCAGATTTGTTGTTTCAACTGATTCTGACCCTGGAATGCTGACATTTAATCTCACTTATATAAATATGTTACGCAGTCAGAAAATATTAGCTCGTAAGACTTGGCTTAACATGCTTTCAAAGAAGAAGCATGAAGAAACAAAGGTGAAGTTAGCACTTTTATGTCTCTCAAATCATGAAAATAATCCAAAAAGATTCAATCTCTCTAGGCAGGGGACAACTCTTTGCTTGTCTTTGACTGGTTTATTTCTCTACTCCCAAGGCAGGCATCCATCCTTGAGACCCTTCCCCAGCACCTCCCTCTAAGGGCAGCTCCAGCTCTCATTGGCACAGGAATAAAACTCCACTGCTGCGGTGGGCCAGCCCCATCCTGCAGGGCAAGGCTTCCTGGGATCACTGGATCAGGATCTTTAGGATCAGATTTATGACAGCAGCACAGTTTGGGGCTGCTGCCCCAACACACACCACCCCACTAACTGCAGCTGTGAGACCATTTCATCCCAAAGAAAAACGTGCTTATCTTAGGAAACCTCTATACTGTTCAATACTAGCTTTATGAATATAATAAAAGGAATTTTGTGTGATTCTTACTAAGTACAGGATCCCATTTTGAAAAATCAAAAGCAAAATTTAAAAAAAAACTACAAAAAAAAAAAAAAAATCCCCCAACAGCATCGAAGCCACAGAATCCAAACTTCTGCTTTGTATTTCCACAAACAAGGTAGAAGTGGCATAGCGAATTTTGCTCTTCATGTACAAATCCTAAACATCCTTTTTCTGACGAAAGGCGCAATGCCAAGCCCCAGTGACAAACTCAGGGGCGTCATTTCCAGTGGGAAAATAACAGCCACCAAACCATTCACAACAGAGGTGTGAAGGATCTGCTCATTTGAGTCTGGGATCTACTAAACTCCAGACAAGTGTGGCCATTTGTGCACACAGATTAATTTTGCCTAGAAAAAAGTTCCACAACATTTAACTGCAAGTCTTGACTTTCACAGAAGTTACTTTATTTTTTCAACTTTTTTTTTTTTCTCATCTAAGAAAGGTTAAAATAATTCACAGCTATCAATATTGTAACATGCATAAAAGTCTCATCTCCTGCCCTTTTTGGACATTGTATGCCTCCCAGCAAATGTGACAATGGATATTTTAGTTACCTATATAGATATTGAATCCCTTTTAAATATCCCTAAGCTCTTGGCCTGGCTGGCACCTTATTGCAATAAACTCCACAGGTTATGTGCTGCATAAAGACGTATCTGCAAGTGTTAAATTTAAACATTTTGCTGGAAATTAATTTCTAGTGACCACTTCATACACCTTTCCCCCCATAATTAATGGTAGCTACTCTTATTAGATGTCTGCTTTCTCTTTTCACTGAATTAAAACACCTCTGCTTCTTGAGGATTTCTCTGTGATCTTTGTATTCAGTTGGCCTTAATGTTGTCTGCAGTAGATAAATTTGGACTTCCACATGTGTTAACTAGCTTCTTAAATACAGAACTACTTTATGATTCTGTTTAACAATGAACAGTAAAGTTCTAATGTGAGCAATTTTTTAAAAATATGAGTAAAAGAAAAAAAAATCTATTCTTTAAAAGAAATTAAGCAAACTGACCTCCACTTATTATCATCAAATAACTTCAGTAAGCAGAGAAGTTTGGAATTGTAGTGTTTGAAAATTCTCAGGCTCTGTCTGATGTCAGCTAGAAGTATGAAACCACCTCCTGAACATACTTTTCTGAAAACTGTTCTAAATAAAAGTGGGGTAATTTTAATTTGCTGACCCAAAGCCACAAAGTCTTTCAAGTATTTCTGTACAGAACTGAACAACTCTGGCCCTATAAAAGCAAAAGGCATCAACCTTAGCTTGCTGAACAAACATTCTTATTCCTCTCTGGACCGTCAGCAGCCTGACCTCAGGGCTGCACTACTGGGGTAAGATGCAAATTTTTCCACACTAAAAAACTAATTTGAGCTTACGACCCATTTCTCTCTTCATGATTAATCCTCTGGTGCAACATGATTCAGTGCAACTCTTAGCTGGTCCTACCACTGATTAAATCATCCTGTTGAAACTCATTTAAAAAAAATCTTAAAGACATTTATAACAATTTTCTAAGAGATGTAAAATGACCTGGTCTCTACCACAGCCTCAGAGCGACAAAGGAAATGATACTCAGTGATACTGGAAATATCAGGGGTGTTTAAGAGGGGTGTCTGCGCTGGTTTTTACTGCTGCCATCCAAGTATCTGACAAAGCACAGTGTTGGCATTGGCTGAATGCTGTCTTCAGCTATAGAAGTGAAAATTCATTTGGGCATTTTTGTAGCTGGTAGCACTGTTTCAGAGTCAAAGACAGCTGATGTTATGATTTCCTTGTTCTTCGCACTAACTGCACTAAAATATCAAAGTAAATTAAGAGTGTTTTTCTTTCTCACAGCAATAAATAAAATTCAGTCTCTTTCACATCATGACAGCTGGCAGGCTGCCACTCAAATCTTTAACAAAGCTGGAATCGAAGCTTTTATCCCACAATCACAGTGAAACTTTTCATACTAAAGAGAAAGCTGGTTTTCAAAGACAGATTTGCCTCTTTCAGGGTAAGCTCATGACTTTGCAACAAACCCCAGTGAGACCTGAACCTCCCAAAAGCATCAGCATTTTGTTTCCAGGAGCATAAATCACCCTCACCTCACCTCTGTATTCACAGAGCACCAACGCACTAAAGTCGTGCAAAACCACACAAACTTTCTCCCCACCCTCTTATGGGCCAGAGAGGGTGTGGTATCCAAAGTCCAGCAGCAATGACCTTCTTTCTGAGCTGGTTCCTGTCACATCAGCTACTGCACGCCATGAATGCTGCCTGCCCCTGTGTCTGACCCCGTGTCTGACAGGGAAGCAGCAACTGCAGCAGGAAAGCTTCGCTTCCAGGGGAAAGGCACCAAGGACAGCTCCTCCAGAGCCTACAGACACGAGGAAGTTCTCTCACAAGTTGTGTCTGAACGAGTTCTCTGCTTAGGACCTGTATTTGGAGCTCCATGGACTTGGTTCTGTTTTCACTCCAACTTGAGGAAGCTTCTGCTGCTGTTTGGGGGCAGAGGAAACGGCAAAGTAAATGAAGCTCTTCCAAGCTAACACAGAGTCTACATGAAAATATCAGATGACTGCATTTCATTTCACATCTAATCTGCTGATTACTTTGAGGGTTTTGATGTGATTTTCTGTGATAAAAGATATTTCATAACATCTGAGCAGTGCTGAGAGCACCTAAATATCCAGTTTACATAAAAAATTCAGTTTAGCCCATTTACTCACCCCAGTGTCCATGGTGAAATTGTGAGCTGCTCCACAGCTCTTGGAGTCCATACCTACAGAGTGGTGTACCTATCTTGATTTTAATTGCTATCAGACTTTTACTCTGATTACTTATCTCAAATTTACCCAAACCCAAGGTCATTCAGCTCCACTTTAAATTAAGTGATTGAGATAAAGAATTAATTGCAATATAATTAGATACTTATAGTCAGTTAAATACTAATCGAGGGCCTTGCTTGAAACTAAATGCTACTGATTTTTTCTAATGAAAAGGCAAACAAAAGCAAAAAAAATGTGGCTTGCCATTTTTTTTAAGCAGCTACTTTGTGCATTTCTCTGTGATCTTCTTTCTAAAAAAGAACCTTTTATAGTATTTTCTCCCAGAAAATATCTACTCAATGAGCACCACTGATTTAAATAACAGGTATCTTCAAGTAACAAAAATTGCCTCTAAGGACAGTACTTGCCCTGAAGGACTTTATGAAAATTAGACACTATTATGATAATGAACTGAAAGAAGAAAAAAGTGGAGTCTAGGTCTTCCAAGAAATAACTACACACTGTGTAATTTTCTCAGTGGAGCCTAACTGCTTACATTTCTTACTCAAGCAGATGCAAAGAAGCGCATGAATGGCTTTAAACTGAAGCAAGGTAGCTTTAGATTAGATATTATGAAGAAATTCTTCCCTTTGAGGGTGGTGAGGCCCTGGCACAGGTTACCCAGAGAAGCTGTGGCTGCCCCATTCCTGGAAATATCCGAGGTCAGGCTGGGTGGAGCTCTGAGCCATCTGGGAGGGTGGAAAGCGTTCCTGCACATGGCAGGGGGTGGGACTGGATGGGCTTTAAGGTCCCTTCCAACCAAGGCCACTCTATGATTCTGTGAAAGAAAGGCAAAAGATATCACTACATTAAAGAGTGAAGATTATTTCCCTTGGAATCACTCATGAATTTACTCAAAATAATGAAGTTATGTACCAAGTGTACATGTGACAGCATTTGTCTTTTTCATGAGTCAAAAATAATATAAAGCATGCATGTCATTCTGTTTGGTTTTTATGCTTATGTAACAGTAAATCATAAAATTATTATACATAATACATAAAAGACTTCTATTTCAGCAGTACTCTTCACAAACAGATATCAATGTATTTTTTAAAATACCTACAAAGATAGTGTCACCATTTTGATAGACACAAAAAACAACAAAATGAGAATTGGAAAATCTTTAATGTTATTCAGCCGACCAAGGATACATTCATAGAGAACTAAATGATTCTGAGAATTAATCTAGCATATTATTCACTAATTTGCTTAATCACATTTGGGTGAAAGGACGCTCTAGATTTATCGCTTTATTGCGGTCCACAACCCAACAGCATATTTACACTTGTAAGTCCTTGTTATTTCTCTTGTCTGTTCTGGAATTGAAAGCACTTATTCACATGAGGCTTGCAGGATACAGACTGGTACCAGAGCAGATCTCACCTGGTCACAGCAGTAAAGTCCATGGCTCTGCTGCAGAATTAATTGCCTGCTGCATCTGGTGTTTCTGAGCTAACAGAAAGGCAAAACCAATCCCAGGGCCAGTGTGCCTAACAAACAGTTTGATCCATTTCAGGAGTCTCAGCCTTTGGTTTCGTGCATATCAAAGCAATGCTTACTCCAGCAGAAGGCACCTAGATTAGGGGGTTGGATTTCAACCTCTTTCTGGCCTGATATCAATCCATGAGCTTTCAACAGAAAAGGGTGCACACATCTATCAGATGGAGCAAAAATCTGGCTGTGCAGGCATCCGTGGCTTGCTGGAAGCACCCAGCTGTGTGCCTGTCCCTGCCAGCAGTGGGGTGTCAGGATTCCCAGAATCACAGCTTAATCATCAAATGGAGAAAGGACAGGAAACCTGCACTGTGCTGGCACCAAGGGCCTCCTGCTATGAAGGCAGCACTCAATCTGTTCATGCCAAAGATGAGGATGATCAAACTTCAAGGCAAACAAAGAGGACTTTGCAGGAAGCACTGCTGGGCAATATTCAGTAACAGCTCCCGAGACAGAAAAAACTCCAAATATCTTAGGCTATCCAGGGGGGTGAGAAAGTGCACACTGATGTGATAGAGAACTTCAGAGGCTAGAAAGTTTTTACCAAAAATACTTCTACACCGCTTTCCAGATTACTTTCAGTACCAGACTGCAATTAAAGTCTTAAGCTTTATTCTATTTCCCCACTCATAAAAGATGTCGGCATATCATTTGTCTCAAAAACAAAAAAAATTATTCTTGCTCCACATCAGTGGTTTCCAAGTAGTAAAAAAAAAAAATTCTGACTGCAAGGTAGTGAATTTTCTTCCAGATATGTCCAGTATCAAATTAATAAAATTTCTATTAGCGTATTTTTATAGCATCTTCCCCACCATAGAAAGACAAGAGACAAAGCATAATGGAGCCAACATTATGCAAAATGTTTCACAGCACATTACTTACGTGTTTTTAAAAGCAAGGAATAATGAAATTGCCTTTTGCCTTCTTCCCTCCCACAAAGCACTCCAGAAACAACCAAAAACCAGACACACCTGAAAATTGTATGAATCCAAACGGAGAGAGAAAACAAACAAACACCACAAAACACACATTAAAATCTTCCTATTCTTATATTGCCAGAATTGCCGTTGTTGGGTGGTGCCTGGATACATTTCCAGCACCACTTCAAATTCAGTGCCTAGCAAGGCACTGGCAAAAACCACTGTGTTGGCTCCTCCATGCTCCTGACAAACTCATGGGATAATTTTGTCCCAGATCACTGCATCTGCACACACACAGAGGTCCAAGCTGACTGATTTCATCAGGAAATCTCAGGATCAGTCCCTGATATTACTTAGTCCTTGTTCAATCAAGCCTTCAACAGCTTCTAAGAGACAAAGCTCAGGACTTTAGGGTCTGGTTCTGCCTGGCACCTTAATTTTAATCCTGAATTCACCAGGATTTACCACAATTACCTCAAGAACCAGAAAAATTCTGCTTACTCCATGTCTTGTCCCTGCAGCTGGGGTTAGGGATCTCTGTAAAGGATTCAAAGGACACCCTACTCCCTTTTGGTTTTTGCACTCAACAGGAAAAAACCTGTGAAAATTAATCTCATCTTTCTTTTAAGTTGCCCTTTTTCCTTCTTCCAAGGGGAAATTGGAGGGGGAAAAAAGGGTTGTGCTATGTCAAAACACTTTGCTCTGTGTTCTATCAAAGTTCTCTGCAAATGTATGTGAATATCTGCCTTCAAAACAGGGCAGAACCCAAAACCAAGCAGCAGACTGTTAAGGGTAGCTTAAAACTGTGCCAAGTGCCCCCAGCAAGGTACAAAATAGTTTTTAAAAACTCAATTTAGTATTAGAATAATAGACCTCTTGCATTCATGTAACTCAATAACATTTTCATTTTAAATATTTATTCAGAATTTCCAGAGGAAACGACAAGGGTGATGTTTTCTCTAAATAATCATCACCTGTTATGACTTACTGCACCCTCTCCTTTACATGTGTCTTCACAATAAGTTCAGTTTTTGGGCAGGTAATAAAAGCAATGCTAAGGGACTCACTCTCATCCCCACGGGGTATTTCTTCTCCCCAGACTACAGCACAAAGAGTTCAGAAAAATGCAGCACACTGCTCATTTTTATGTGGTGACTATTATCACAGCCACCTTAATGCAATCACATTATTTACCATCTGTTCTTTGTTTAGTCAAAATAGATTTTCCACACAGTTCATTTGGACACTGGAGACAAATAAGCTATTTATTCCCATCAGTTCAATGTTTCAGCTACCAGAATTTTAAAAAGAAAACCTTTTCCATGAGAAAATGTGTTCTCAGATATTCTCCAATGTAACAAATCTCTAAATAATGGTACCTTGGTTTATTGTCACCTTTTAAAATAGAAATTACTTAAGTGCTTTGCTCTTTTTTTAATGTCTTAGATCATATAAAAGAGCTTTAAAGATGTTTGACACAGCAATTCAAAGTTAATTCTGACAAACAGCATTTCGACACTGACAATTTTCTTGGATTAGCTTGGATTTCTGGGATTTGAAAAAAGAAACTCTCCTTGCAACTAAGTATTAATCACATTAAAGGAGTATCAGGGCCCAGAATACACTACAAAAGATGCTGCTGTAGAAAGGTTTTATGCAGTATATTTGAGATGTTTACGTGTAAAAAATTTTGAGTAAGCTGAGCCTGATTTGATGTTTTCCAATTGAAATAAAATTCGAAACATCAATCAATCAATGATTATGCAATTCAGGGGGGGACTTGTACTTAAAATAAGAAATGCAGGTGAAAACGGCAGAAATGGAAAGGAGTGACAACAGCAGAAAATATTTTTGCTGATTTATCTGAAGACATTTCTATCACTGGACACTAGATAAGTTGTAACTTATGTTAAAAGGGATAATATTATTTTTCATCACAGCTTCATTATTCTAGTAAAATGATTTGTGTGCACATTAATTAAATGCATGTCATATCACAGATGTACTATTTTACAGTACATCTGTATAGCACAGGTGTTGATTAACATCATATATGGAATCCAAGTGTTGGACTTGGTGTACAGTCATATTGAAAAAGCAATTTCCCCTCTGGGCATTCAGGTTTTGCCACAGACAGGCAGGTGTGCTGCTGAGCCCAGACTGCTACAATCCCATCCTGTACCACTCAATCACCTCTCTTGTCTGAAGAAACAGATGATACAGCCCAATGTATACATGCAGAAAGGTTCATCATCACTCACGTTAGCTGGTGCATATTAAAATGAGAATTAAAATGCTAGCTATGCACGATCATCTTAAACCTGCTCTGCTCAAGAGATATTGAGAGCACATTGAGAGTGCATCAACTTTATTCAGGCCAAACCTAGTGTTGAGCAAACCACAGGCCAGCAGATAATATATATTCGTATATTGCTTTATAATGACTTTTGAAAGAGCCCTGGTTTCTGTGAAGTGACCCAAGTGCTTGCACACCCTGCAGTTTGCAGCGTAGTCCATTGTCCCATAGTTTTATAACACTAAATAAAGGGGTTTTTTCTAAATCAGAGACACCCTGAATGGCAGACAACAGATTCTGAGGGCAAATCTTTGAGAAAGTCTGCAGAGATCTGATACCTGGTTTTACAAAAGTAATTCTACCTCTCTGTGCTATTTTTTTTATTACTAAGAAAAAATGCAGGTACAATATAAAATTTCTTGGTTAATGAATCTCTTACCCAATCAATAAAAGCAATACTCACTCAAGATTTTGAAGCTCAATCTATGGGTTTTGATTTATGTTTTTTTGTTTCATTTGCTTGAGGTAATGCTGGAACTCTGCTGGATAGATACTCATTTTCCTTCAAAGCCATTTAAATTGTATTATTAGCACTATTAACATGTATATTTAGCAACTACAGTATGAAAATTGTTTATTTTAATAGAGCTACATTATAGCAGACAGGTGGTGGGGAGACCAAATTCCAGTTTCAATTACGCCTTTCTTGCTCTGTTTCCCAAGCAAGTTCTATTAAATGTTTAATTTTTCATTAAATAAATTACACCAGATATTTACAACGACATTAATGAGCTGAAGTAAATTCAGAAGCCAAAATAATCATCATAAATTTTTGCCATATATCTGTTTTAAAATTTGAGGCTTGGTGTATTGACAACCTGCTGAAGTACCCAGGTCTAGAACTCCCCCTACAACGAACTGAGATCTGCTTCTCGCAGTCATTTACCTGAGAACATCGACCCAAACACAACTTTTGTGCACTAAAATCCTCAAAAGACCTCACAGAATGCTTGATATTGAGAGGCACACACACAAAAAAGTAAATTAAGAAAAAATCAGACACAACAGACTAATGTGAGAGAGATTAAGAGAACAGCCTGTACCCTTCCCTTCATTTTGCAAGTTAAAAACAAGAAGTTGCCCAGATGGCCACGACCTGCACGAAAATCTGAGTCCCAGGCCAAGAAGTCAGACACAACCTGACAATAGTGCAAATGCAGCACTTCGCTCTAGAGGTCGTCTGGAGATCTGAACCTTCCTCACAGTTTCAAAGGAGCTAAAAAAGCCTCCAAGAGATCAAAGTGGCCAATGAAAGTTGTCCCCCTACCTTTGCAGGCTTCTAGAAGACATCTGAAGCACGTGGTTCACCCAGTACAGGTTATGATGAAACAAACAGAAAAAACGAGGAAATGAGGGAAGACAACTGCTTGATGATCTGACTTAAGTGGCTCATTCAGCTTGCAGTGGCTGAACCATTTCAGAGCTGTGCTTATCACAAAAGACTCCGACTTAATAAGCACACTTTGAAGATGCACAAAAATATATCTAAAATATATATTTTTTTTTTTATCAAGTCTAGTAAGGAGCATCAGAGTCAGTGGTTTTGAAAATCTTTTTCCCCTTGAGGTTTATCTTGAAGGAAATCTAAAACTTGAAGTTTGCACTAAACTAAGCTAACAGGTTGAAGTTTCCTATTACTTTGAAAATCAGCCGGTTCGTCTCAGTCCCTGTTTGCACCTCTAGACTGAAATCTGGAGTTGCAAGAGGTGAGGATGGCACAAAGGAACAAATGCTGCTGCCTTTTTCCCCTTCAGTTTGACCTAAGGGATTGCAGGGGGATGGGGTTTGGTACAAAACCAAAAAACCAAAATAACAGCATTTTCTCAAAAATTGAGTCAAAGCACTCATTGCTGTGCAACCATAACAAAAGAAGGCAGAGGATGGAGAGAGAAAAAACAAAAAAAAAGTAATACTTGTGAGTTAAAATTGAACTGAACCTCAAAAACCCTACCACAGTCAATGCTGTAGCAGTGATCAAGCTGACCAAAAGGTAGATTGATAAACCACATGCTTCATCCTAGAATCCTTAAGGGCTGAATATTAAGCTATTATATCTGTTAATTCATTAACGATTGAGGAAATTTAACTGTTCCTCGTAAGAAGACAGGAATTGTGGGGGATAAAAGCATTGTTGGTCCTTATATAGTACTGTGGTAACTTCACGTGATTTAAATTTCCTCCACTTGGCTAAAATCACAGGTTCAGCAAACCACACATGGAATAAATAATTCTTTCAATATTTCAAAATGGAAAAACCCTAAAGTGAGGTATCAGCTTGGTCAGTTTCCTTATGTGAAAAGGAAACCTGCTACCAGCTACTCAACTGTGTGTTCTTACAGGACAAATACATCCGTCTCTACGTAAAGGAATTAAAATTCACTGACAATAAGCAACTTTGAGGGGAGGATGAAAAAAAAAAGAAATGCAATACCTTTTTGAGTTCAGTGTGACTTTAGAAACTGGCAAACATTAGGCTCTTGTTCTGCGCACCAAGACCATTTTAATATCTCACTGACATTTGCCTACCGAAACATTTTCTATAGCTGACATTTTCTCAAACACCAACAACCTTACCTTGGTGGAGACACAGTTTCTCAGGCAGGATTGTAATAGGACGACACAGCTGTTGCCATTTACAGATATAAATATAATCGACTGTTATAAAGGAGGAGGAGATCTCCCAAGCATGCAGAAAAAAAAGGGGTTTTTTTAAAAAAAACGGTAATTCCTTTTCAGAGGAAGTTTCAATTTCAAGCATTTGTCACACTCCTACTTCAAACACACAATGCAGAGTTAAGGAGCAGTAAAAAAACAGCATTTAATCCTTCTATGGCTTACTCAGAAATGCAAATAGACTTAACAGAGGGTTTTAACAAAATAAGAAGAAATGCGATTAAAATATATTTCTCGGTTCACGAACTTCGGTTTAAAAAAGCACATTAAAAACTGAAAAGCCAAACTGTTCACAAGTTAAAATGCTGCACTCCCTCAAGGGTTTTCTTTTCCAAGATCTTTCTGCAGTTCTAGTGGTTTGTGGGCAGCTCTGAAACTCTCTGAAGAGGATCAAAAGACCCCATAGACTTGTAACTATTCCAGAAACTGTAGGCAGTGTGCAAGAGGAGACACTTCAGTGCTGGGCTCTATGCGTGGACACAGCAGAAGACAAAGGAGCTTTAAAACAAATACAGAGAAAGCAGGCAAAAGTAACCTAAAGATAAGGGCTATGACAAAGTTTGAGAGCCTTGAAAGTTTCTGAAATTGTTCTCAGGCCCGGTGATTCCTTCAAATACTTACACCTCTTCTCACTGACCGGATTGTTTTTGAAAAATACAATTGGTCTTGCCCCCTCTAACAGAAATTTTATTTACCTTTCAGCTCAGATTTAAGGGAAAACTTCTGTAGAGTCTTTACACAGCTACTGCAAAACCAAATTGGAGCTGGGAAGCAAATGAAGTAAAAATTAAAGCAAAGAGCAAGAATTTCAGTTAACTTAGAAATAATGCATAATACCTAGATGTATGTCTTGTGGTAATAGCTTCAGAAGTTGGGAAATACTTTTCAATTCAATCAGAATTACTCATTTTTTCCTCACGTTTTGTCTTTGGCTATTTTTCATGTTCTTTCCCCATAGGGAAAAGGAAGCTAACAAAATAACTAATTTATGCTGCAATCTGGGGAAAAGAGACTCTCTTCACAGAAGGTAGCAACCACAGAAGTGACATTTTTATGAATTTGAAGGATACAGACATAAACAGCTACTTCCTCTTCAAAATCTGCACAGACCCTGCTCTTGAGGTGAGAAAGCTTAGACCTTTCCCTTGAGTTTCAGAGCCACCTCTTAGTATCAAACACCTTTTATGTCAGAGAATATAAATTACCAGGCTGCAAAAATCCAGCAGACTCCTCCCCTATTTCTTGCCCTCATTGTCACTGTCAAGAATACATGCAACCTCTGCCAATGTCACGGGTGATATCTGACTCTGCAGCAGCAAACTGAGGTCTTAGAGGACATCACTGAAGAGAGGGATTTCCACAAAAGAGAGATTTTTCTTTGTGCTCAGAGCAACTTCCAGGCCTTTGAGCTCAACACCCCCAAAACCAGGCAATGTCAGTTTTCTAGAAAGTGGCATGATAACCTTATTCCTTGGAGAGGGGAAGGAGAAAAAAAAAGAGAAGCTCCTTTTTCAGGTGCAAACAACGGCTGGTCAAGCAGAAAGATGGTGAAATGAGCGATTAAAGCCAATTGAATCTTAAGAAATCTTCATAACAGGCATCTTAAATTCTAAAATTTTATAAGTAACATATTTGGAAACCATTGATCAGCTCTGTTACGGACTCTCTTACCATTAGGTACAGAAAACAGTTTATCTGATGACATTATAATATTAGAGAAACCAGAAAAAAAAGAATAAAAGAATAAAACATATATATAAAAATCTAAAATCCCTCCTACCATTCAAAGCAATGTTGCTCATTTTCATTTCAAAAGGCACATATGAAGTACTTCTGGCTTTCTTGCATTACAAAAGACACAAAATTCATATATTTTTAGTACATGAAGTAGAAAGAATATCTTATTATACAGGTATCAAAATTTATCACCCTTTCTGAAAAATAAAACTCTTATTCTATGTAATGCAGTATTTAGAACAGCATCTTTAGCATTTACTCACCAAACCATTTATTCAGAGCAGACCTTACAGTTGCACACACTTTCTCACATCACACCTACAGTTTATGTAAAGCTCTTGTTCCCCAAAAACCGCAGAAAAAGATGAAAGGTGATATTTAACTTGCTAAAATAAATCTCACTGTTCCAAAGAACATCCCTTTTCCTGTGTGCCTGAGTTCCAGCACAATGCCAGCCTCCCATGAAACTCTCCAGATAATCTGGGCTTTGCACTGCTCCCTGCCACCTCCTAAATGGACACAAGAAGCCCAGAGCTGTGTCCCACCCTGCCTGCTGAGGCCCTGCTGCTTCCTTTCGGTGCTGAATTCCACGAGGATAACAACGCCCACGTGGCAGCCCTCTCGCCCAGGAACAGCGTGAGAAAGCAAGAGGAGAGCACAGACACACAGGAAATTAGTCTCATGTTCTGAGAGACTGGAGAGAAAAATCCGGAATATGACAGTCACACCAGCTAAGTTGTTCTAGAAATCATAGCAGAGCAACAGAAACGCTTCAGATAAATCTTTCTCAACCCTTTCACCCAATGCTTTATTTCTGACACATCTTCATAATCCAAACCAGCAACACTTCCAACTAATCCTTCACACTTCGCTTGCTGTTTACAGAGACTGCCCCTGCAGCTCCACGTTTCAGCCAGCTGGCACCTCCATTATCAACTTCTCTTTTTTTTGGTTCAGCTAATTGTACAGGGGGGAAATCATTCCAGACTGAAACCAGGAAAATGTGCACCTAGTTATCCTTCCCAGTATTTGAACCATTTACACATGATTAATCTTTGCTCAGCAGCACTGCTTTTTTGTCACACACTCTTGTTCCACAACAAATTAAATGCAAGTCTGGAGTTTCAGTTACCAAAAAAGTACCGAAAGTACCAAAATATCGAAGCACTATCATGTGGTAGGGTGATGTACACATGGCAAAGATCATGTAACCACAGCTCACAAATCACTTTCCTATCCCAAATTAAATTCTTTTTCTTAGGGATAACTGATACTTCTTTCATTCCCCGTATTTCAGAGCAGAATTTGGAACACAGCAAAATCTAAAGACAGATTAAAATGCCAACACTGGCAGGAAAACAAAACTGTCAGGGTACAGTGCAACGTACCAGCAGGAAAATACAAAACACTTTCCCCATGTTCCTGTAGTTTTTAAGCTTCCCATTGACCAAAACAGGACGAAAACAACATTCCCCTGTTCTTCACAGGGAGTGTGCTTGGCTGATGCGCCTGGAGGCTGATAAACTCCGTAGCTACAGCATGAACAGAGTAAGAAACACACAAGTGACAACTGGACCTCAAATTCCTCCTTGAAATGCCACCTTTATGTCCCTAAAAGTTCCATACTCAGTGCCCTCACAGCTTGGTGCAGCAATGGTCAGGGAGGGCATCTCTCACAAAATTCTTCAACCTTTCCCAAAGACTACCTGAACTGCAAGGAAGGAGTCCTGCAATCCCCAGCGACTTGTAAAACACAAACTGGTCATCTGACACAAGATTCCCCTCAAATAAGACAAAGTTTTGGGTGATGATGGTAATCCTTATCCAGATCTCACATTTGTGGGCACCAAAAAACTTCCAAATTATTCTGCAGTGACGAAGCTGCCTTTCTTGTGCTTGTTTCTACAGTAAAGACCTGACTTTAGTCAATTTAAGAATGTCTAAAGTCTCATATCACTCAAAAATCATATTGTAGAAATTACAGTATTTTAACACTCCATACCAGAATCCAAGTAGTGAATTCCCCAGCTTAGCAATGAAACATTTACCAGCCATAAATTTAAGTCATTTGCCAGAAAATTAATGGAAAAAAAAATTAAGGAACATGTAGAAATTGCGGCACGGGAAACACCGAACTGTGAGGAGGAGACACCTTCATTTAATCAAGAGAGCTCTTTGATGTGACACAGGATAGGGAGGACTTGTACACAGACAGTAATTGTTTTTCCTTCATTTAATGTCAGGGTGAATAAGAATGAAGTCATGGAGGATCCACTACTACATCAGATAATTTACAAACTTGATAAGGATCTTGACAGCATCCAGGCCTTTTATATTTCAGTGTTCTTATTACTGCACTCACATCGAATGGGTCCTAAGAAGTTCAAATATAGAAAATTTATCAAAACACTACAAACACAGGAGAACAGAGGCAAAGATTATCTTAAATAATTACTTTCTTCAACATACCAGAAATACTTGAAATTAAGCCTGCAAAAAAAAAAAAATCAAATTATTGTGATAATGACAATTCAAGATAAGCAGTGAATTTAAAAAATGAGAAAAGAAATAACCCCGTGAAAGGGGCTTTTTTTAGACTCTAGTTTAAGTAGCATAACTTAAAATTTTTAAAATAACATAAAATTTAACTGCTTTCAACCTACCTTTCTCATGACTATCAGCCCTTGGGTTACCCAGGTCCTGTTCATTCTGGTGAGGATACTGAACATGATCAATTCCAAAGCTTGGAGGAGTCCAAAATACCTCTGTCTTCGTATCAGGTCCTTATTTTTGTTACATACAATTTATATCTGCTTTTGTTCAGGAATTCCGCATCCCCCTCCTAATAATATTTCAGCAAGGATGCTTACAAGTATTAGGGGTTTCCTAACAAAGTTATGTGCAAAACAGTTACAGCTTTCCCTCTTTCACCAAGTGAGGGCCAGGTGGTGCAGTCCAGGCAGAAATCCCTTGGAGAAAACCTTGACTTTCTCTTGTCTAATAAAACAAGAGTCACAAAACGTAAGGGGAAGCAAGAAGCTCCACAAACACTTTGCTCAAAACATTAAAAGGTGGGGGATGAGGGGAGGTGAGGGTGGAAGGAGAGAAGAAACAATCACAGAAAAGAAAATGAACTTCTTTCCAGAACTAGAAATAATTCTGTATGATGTACTCCTGCTATATTTTTAACCTTGACACTTCATTACTCTGTGACATATATTAACTAAGGATGAGCAGCAGAGCATGACATGATTAAATACTTAGCAATGCAGTATTAAACTCATTAGGTTGTACCTCTCCTACCAGCAATACCACCCCTCTGCAAGAACAACATCCACAGAAATGAACGACGTTGACAGAAATGAATTATTTTCACGCATTTCTCAATTCATCACACCTGAGCTTTAACCCACATGTTCAACATCAATGGAGCAACATCACTTCACTTTAACTAAGGGCAGGTGAGGCCATGTAGATCTGCATTGTAAAAATGAAAATAAGTTCATCAAAAAGCCATACGCAAACAATCTGAATTCTCTGTTACATAAACTACACCTCCCTGTCATGAAGGCATAACAGGAATACTCATGGATTAATGGAACATTTGGCAGATGGGCACTGCTACCAGGGAGACCACCACCATATGCCATTTTCATGCCATTCCTAATGTTTTCAAACCATGATTCTTCCACTCTTTTCTGTTGCACGAGGATATAACAAATTTTGAAAGGCACAAAAATGTAAAACATGACATTTCCTGCTGTAGTATCAAATCAGCTATAACACACTTCAGCCCTTCTCCTCGTTTAGCAGCAGCCAAAAGGAAAAGGAGGTAGACAAAAAACAGCTCTTTCCCATTTACTTGTTCAACTCTGGTACGAACCTTCTGTGTGCTGCACGTGCAGGTACCATCAACCTTTTCTTAGTGATGTTACCTGGAGAAGAATTACATTGCTTTTTCTTCTGTCAAATGGGGCTACAGTACAGCAGCCTTGTGGCACTGAGAGAACTCCTTTACAGTCCAAAGAAAGCTGGAGGACTGAAAACTACACAATATAATCGCTTAAGGACATATTTATGAGTATCTATTGTCTCTTTGTTAGTCTACCATCTTCTTCTTCTTTCCACTTCCTTCTGGTCCTCATACAAATAACATCCACAGAAGAACCACTTTTGAAATAGAATGAAAAAAATTAGTAGATTTTTTTTTTCACTTGGGTACTTCAAAAAGAGCCCTCTGCTGCTTTCTCCTGGGTTCTCCATTATTCTTTTAAAATTCCCAATCATCCTGTCACCCATTACATCTGCTATTTCATAATTAAACTTGGCACTTGAGATCAGTAAAGTCATGCTACTGAGTATCTTGGTCATAGTAATAAAAAACCCAAGTTTTGTTTCCTTTTTTCAAGAGGCATGTTAGAAGTGCAAAAGAAGAAAGAAAGGCTTTGGAGATATTTTATTGAATAAGAATGGTCTTTTTTTCCAGTCTATATTTCAGAAATTGAATTACAGAAGAGAACCATTTTACAATAACTGCACGCTTTGATTCTGACTGTATTATTTCTTCTTCTTGCACATGATGTCTTTCTAAAAGATGTGAGTAAAATCTCATTCATTCTTTACCATAATATGCTTGCTTTATGTATGCCAGCTTCCTAATGAGCTGGCACATTAGTCAAATGCAATCAAGGTAATAACCTAATTCAGGCTTAAAATATTATCAAGACGTTCTACAAATTGGTTCTGTGTTTAGCTATTCAACATACATTTAGAAAGTACCTTTCATGATGAGAATCACAAGGCATTGTACAAAGAGGGGAAGAAAAAAAAACAAACCAGCAACACAAGAAGAGACTTCAGAGTTCTGCCAAGCTGCCTGAAACACCTGACATTGGTTGTGTGCTCATCTGGTTTTTCAACTCATCCACAGAACTACTGATCCAATACCCTGGGCAGAGAATTACAGGCCCTAGGGGATAGATGGCAGGGGCTCCAGCACCTGACATCTTCAATTTGCATTTGGAGATGATTAATAAATGACACTCTATTAAATACATGGCATGAGATGACATGCGGAGGAAATGAAAGTTTAGCTCAGCAGGACTAAGGTCATGAAAGATCTTCAAGATTAGAAGCAAAATGTGAAGTGAAAAATTAAGCAGAAAGCAATATATTTAGGCAGTGACAGGAACATGCTCCTCAGCTGGGAATTAACCAGAAGCACTAATACGTTCAGTCCTCAAACTACTAAAAACCTGCTCATTCCTAAGAGAAATAATTTCTCCTTTCATGTACACTGAATAAATCCCCTTAACCTAGGAAACAGTGGTTACCTAACTGCCTGTGAAATCAATTGTTGTCCCCTTCAGACTCCCAGGGCAAAGCACATGAAGTGCAGCAAAAAATCTACTGTTAAGATCATCAGCTGCCACTCTTGTTAATTACTGAAAGTGTACGGAGAGAAAACTCCTCTTTCACCCTCAGAAATGGCCCATGAGGTTCAGTTTTAGGCACATTCGAAGAAAAAAAACCCAACCCTCTAAGGATCTGAGTTTTATTCTGGAAATTAACCCTCCTTGTCAAGCCAGATCCACTACACAAATCCATTCTGATTCAACACCTCTGGCACTTCATTTCAAACAATGCCATCAGGAGCTAAGATAAGTGTCACTCAGATGTGACACTGGACAGTGCTTGAAAGGCACCCAAGTTTCACTGTGACACCACAGCCAAGTTAATGTCCTTGGCATTATTGGCATTAGTTAATGTCCACGTATTATCCTCCTCAGCATTTTCACTAATACATTCTCTACATGTCACAGGTACAATTTTCCACTTTATTTCTAACTGCAGGATGTAATAAACACCAGACTGAAAGAAAATTTATTAAGTTTCTCTATTAATTTACTCAACACGTACCCATGAGAAAGGTTATATTAGGTCAGGACGCTAATGCTGTCCCATCTCTTGTTTTAATCATAGAGACCACGAACACCTAGTTTAGAATCAAGATATTTAAGTAAACAACTTCAGGATCCCTGAAGATTGAATTTTATGTCTTCCAAGTACCTTATCGAGCAGAAAACCAAATGTTGCAGCATGCTGAGCCAAGTAATGTATCTGCACACATACCACTGGCACGGAGAGAAATAGATATTCACTGCCACCATTGCAACCTCAGATCTCTCAGATGCATTTCTTCCCGTAGTTCTTCCAGGAGATTTTTATAATCTTTAATGAAGCTACAAAAAAATGCATTTTTTGGTCTTAGGAGACCAAAACATTAGTTTTACATTTTTTTTCTCCTGTTCATCTATTTTTCACTCTGCTTCCTGTTTCATGTAAAATTATTTCATCCTCTGATATTCACAAGCAATATAAATACTAAATTGAAAATATTCATGTTAAACTGTGAACATTTGTAGAGACATACGGCTGTCATAAAACAGCACTAAAATGTCCAGGCATTGGATCAATACCCATCAATCCAATCAATGACTGCCATTGAACCTGGGATTCTTTTGGAGCAGAGATCTTCAGACTTTTTAAATTTCTGGTTTCATTCTAATGCTTCTCACTCCGTGTATTTAGTATTAACATTGCCTCTGGGGGAACTGCTCCTTGCAATGCCTTCCAACTCACGAAGCACTTTGAATTTTCCATAAAAATTACGGGTTTATAACAAAATAATTAGTCACAATAACAAGGAGAGCTTTGGAAAAACACGAAACTAAAATTTAAAAGTTAAAGTCTTATCTCCAGAACTAAAGTGTGGTTTAATAGAACAAATAATCCTCCTACCCGAGCAGGGTAAGTGACTACCACAGATTTGATGGAGTTTTATGGGACTTTGCATAATAATGCTTCAACTAACTTTGTTTTTGTTTTGTTACTAGTAAATATTACATACATGAAAATGAAGAATACATCTGGCTGGTAAAAATCAGAGTATTGCCCTTTTTTGCTTCACTTTTGTGTTAGAACTTTAGTGATAGGAGGCAAAGCTTAAGCAAAAATATATTTGTGCTTTTGGAGGGCTACAGGTGCAGGAGAGCTGTGCGCTTGCTAATTTTCAGCTGTATCTACCTTCTGATCTGGTTCTCTTTTGCCTATTTGTTTCTTCAAATCTAGCTCTAATATAGTGGAAAATAAATTATGCCTGAAGCTTTTTTTTAGCAGGGAAGGGGGTGGCAGGGGGATGTGTGAAGTGGAAGAATACTAAGTGGTATTTGCAAAATCCTAAGGTATTCCTTGATAGTACACCAAGATATTCACATTAATATTACTTGTGCTGTATTTATTTACTTTCAACACCGTTTACTGAATCCAGGCTGTAGAAAGTCAACACTGACTTGAAACCTTGGGAAAACGCTCTGCATTTCTGTAAGGACATGGCAATGTATTTGATAAAATTTATAATCATCATAGCTTATAAAGATATGAAAAGCCAAATTTTTCACAGAAACATCAATTAGCAATTAAGTTTAACAGACTAAGATTCCTACAAGTTCCTAAATATTAGAAATTAGGCTCAAAATCATGAGTTTGGAAGAATCTGTTCCCGAGAGAAGATCTTGCATTCTTTTACTCCTGTTTTTAATTTTGTATTGCATCTAAATGCCCTTTGAAGACATTGGCTGAGTGTTCCTAAAGCCCTCAAAATAAAGTTTAAGTCACACCTGGCCTTTGCACTGACCCTCTTAGGAGTTCATTTGATCTCTAAGTCAGGTACCAGATTAATAGTCCACTATTAACTGCAATATTTCAGTTCAGCAACAGCTGAGTTTCGTACACAGAATGACTGGACTGTCCATGTGACTTAGAAAACTCTATAAAATAACCTGCTTTAAACATTTAGTCACTCTCCAAGACTTTAAACATTATCTGACTTCAATTTGGAGAATGCAGGAAGTCTGAAGCTTTATATGTCCCATTATAGCATGGCTAATGTGACATTTGCTAGGTGTACTATAAACCCCCTTTTTTGTAAATAGCAGCATTGTGTGCCTAGTAAGTACCTATTAAACTAAACTATCAGCTTGCTAATAATTATCAGCTGCTTGTTGTTGTTCTGTTTGCAGTTAATCATATATGTTCCTTTTCCACACCTTGTTCCTGTATGAATAATCCATAACTCCAGCACACAAATCCCTTTGACAACCTTTTTGTCATTGCAATACCTGGGGTTTTCTGGTTTTAGTTTTTTTGTTGTTGTTTAGTTTGGGGTTTGTTATTTTTTTTGGAGCCAAGACTCATAGCTAATTCTAAACAGGAAGCAAGTACTTGCACAGATCCTCAGAGGCATTCATATTCAAGAATGTAATGTGGTGTTGGGTTTCATTCCTTTTCACTTTTCATTGGCATCCACCTAACCCATGAAATATTACGTCAGTGTCGTAAAACATTCTTATTTCTGGTTTTACCCGTTTTTTTCCCCACATCCTCCTCAGTATCTGCCAGAAAAGAAACTCCTTTTGTCATACAGCATCTTCCCCTCCACCTGCCTACCTGACCCAACATAATCCCTACTCAATGAACTTTGTCTGTACCAGTTTTTGTGAAGTGTAAGAAAAAAACCCAAACTTCACACTCTTTTCTAAGTTCTAGTCAATCTTGTGGCCCACCACTAATTTTTATAGCTCTGCTCCCAACAACTTCCAAGATGGCCAAAGAGTTGCCTGAGGGAGGGGACTTTTCTCCACCTTTCCTGTCACAGAAGGTGGACCTGCTCTGGTGCCAAAAACCTGGCTGGGACACACCCATCTTCCTATGAAACCTTGCTCCATTCCACCTTTAAAGGCTGTTTGTTTCATGCTGTTTAATACCTTCACCCGTTTTTGAGAATTATCCATCCCTGTCATGACCAGGGATAAACCCACAGCTCCCAAGGAGTTCAGAGCTGAAATTCATCACTGTCTAAAACTCACTGACCCTAAAGGTACATTACAGTGTTTTCTGCACTCCCAAACACAACAGGGCTCAGCCCAAAACAAATGTGTGTCCAAGTTTAACCTGCTGACAGAGCAACTCAGGCAAACAGAGCCAGGAATTCTCCAGGATTCATGGATTCAGATAGCCACCACAGACCCAGTTTCAGTGGATGACATTTTACAGATTCCAGAGGTCTTATTCATCAGAAAGGAACTCTTAAGAATAAATGACAGGTCCTCAACTGAAAGCAACACATCAGGGCTGTGCTATTGTGAGTACAACACTGAATTTTCTTCTAACACGTCAGGGAACCCTGATCTCCAAGCAGAAGGTGAACAAGCAAAACCCAACACAGGGTGTTATTTTACCTTTTTAAATAATGCGGATTTTATTTTAAAAACACCCCCACGCATATAGAAAAGAGCTGAAAATTCTGTTATTTTTTTCAGCTGTGAATAGGGAGAAAGAATGAAAAATGCCTCTACTTTTTACACCTATACCATAAAGGCTAACAAATTTTTAAAGCTGCAAAACACCTACCTATCGAGAAATAGATGCAGTTTCAGTTCTAAGTTAGAATTACTGTGCAGTGTGAGCTCAGGTGAATTTTCAGAATGAATATCTCATCACATAAATCATTCCCAACCAAAAAATAAACAAAAAAATAAGGCACTATTCCACCAAAACACAAAAAAAGCTAAAACCCACAGGGGTACACACCAAGACTAGGCTACAATGACAGCTTTAAAAACAGTTATCATGGAGCAGATTCAGGACTTAGAATTAATTGATAGGACCAAATTTGTTTGCTCTAAAACACCCTTATCTCTCCTTCGTCCTATAAAAATATAGGAAGCAGAACAGGCAGCAGGGTGTTACAAGTAACATTATCTTAGAAAACATTTGTCAAAGAAAAAAAAACATTAGCTGGTATAATACCAGAAAGGAAAGAAAGACCAAAACAAACTTCTGGGTTTATAATGAAAGTCTTCCTTGCTTCCTTTTTGTGTTGGAATTAATAGATTCAAAATTCAGTATTTGAAAGGCTAAGCCTCTGTCAGATCTTTTTGAGTTCAAAGGATTTTTTTATACTAATTTTGTTTTGGCAAAATTGATCAAAAGCAAGTAGAAAATATGCAGCTATTTGATAATGCAAAGAAAATTCAAGGAAGGGGAAGAATATGTTAAGATTTTCTTGCATGTATAGGCACTTTTATATTTACAGCACTTTTTAGTATGAAGTTGTATATAATTATGTACATATGAAAACATGCTTTAATCTTTCAACATCAAGTTTTTCCAACCCTTACTCTCTCAAGCCAGAGGCAGATACTGGGGAGAAAAAAAGAAGTCTGAAGTAGACTGGAAGCATCCCGTGCTCTGCTCTGCACTTGGTGCCTTGTGCCAGCTGTGCCAGCATCCGGCCCCAAGGAAAAAAACACCAAAGGACAGAGGGATTAATTTCTGTACCCTACAATGTTTTTAAGAAACACATTCTTAAAAAGTTCTCATAAGTACTCAAATTTTGGGGTTCATGTGCTGATTCTCTTTTTCCTTATGATGCAAGCAGGGCATCACTTCCATCACTCCTTGCTGTTGTCAAACCACAAGTGCATTGTCTTGTTAAGTCTCTGTTACTGAAAATGATAATTTTATTTTTTCTTCACTTTAGTTGAGCTCAAAATTTCCAGTGCTCAAATAGCTATGCAGTCACAGAGTAACCATCCACACCAATCCACAATTCATGTGCTTCTCCTTAGTGTTTTCAGAAACACTCTACAGAAAATTTTCAGTACCTTGTATCATAAGTGAACTCTTTGATTCATCCTCATTTCTTCCAGTACAAAAAAGGAATAAAGGATAAAATATAAACAGGAATACAAGCAATCCACGATCTTGCATTTAGACATCAACAAAAAATCTCTGTCCATTCAGTAACTCCACCAACACAACAGGACATCCAACATGAACCAACCATCACCACCGAGGGCTTAATAAGGTGCAATTGACATCCCCTGGGATTTTTTTCCCAGAAAACACCTCCTTCATGATGCCTCAAAGGAATTTACCAAATTAGAGGGCAATAATTAGACTGTGCTATTTACGGTACACTGTGTCACCTTTTCAAGTCCAGAAGATGAGCAGTTCCAAAAGGTTTGTGCTTGCAGGAGGAATGAATTTCAAATTTCAAAAAGAGAATATTCACAGTATACAAAAAACAGGAACACAGTTATCAGGCAAAACGCATCAACATTTTTACACTTGGTTTACTGGCAAGTCTGAGAAAGATAAAGCAAAATTCAATATTAATTATATCTTGACAATCTCTGTCCATGTAATAACTGTGCTTTCAATCTGTACATGTGTTATTAATCTGCTTATACAGCACGTTAGAAAATCTCAAACACTATTTGCAATTGCCTAATTTTTTCAGTCATTAGATAGTATCATCTCGTCTCAGCATTTTTTTTTTCCCTGGGATTTAGTCATTTTATTGACATGCTTATTTTAAAGTACCAGAATATGCTATTTTCTAATTTGCATTAACATAACCACCAATTTAGTGGGTTTGATCTGGCTGAAGTAAGTGGGACAGCAACATCCAAGCTGCTTCTTTTCTACCATGGAAATATCCAGTAGTTTACTGCAAAATGAATTGAGTTCACAAAGCAGAACATAAAACCTGCCACAAATGGCCCTAATGCAACTACAAGACAAAATGTAGTACCCAAAATAAATCAAGTTCTTGAGGAAAAAAAAATAATTGGTTTTCTTGTCTAACTATATCCTAATATTTGCACTTTATTAGCTGCACAGAAGTTAATCAGAATGTATTTCTTTCCTCTTCTGTTTTCAAAGAGAAATTCATTTCGGTTGACAACCAAACAAACAAATTATAATTTGCCTGCCTGACTGTTTAGAAGAGTAAAAGATTTTCACATGAATACACTGAATTCAGTCCAAGTTAGCACTGACTAATAGTTATTAACATGTCCTGCTCAGAAATAAGAAAAACTTTTCTGTGTTATTAGCACTGCTTTCAGCACAAATCCCAAACCCAGCCCCATTCCAGCCACTGGGAAGGAAATTCATTCTACCCCAGCCCAAACCAGCACAGCCAGAGACAGATGAGCGTAGATGGCTCTCCTTTTACCATTATTTCTATGAATAAATTGTCTCAGTGGCATCTCTTTTTCTGTTGTTTCTCACTGCTGAAGCAACAGGACCTGGCAGATCCCATCACAAAAAGTGGCATTTGAGGTATTAGTGGAGAGATATTTATACCAAAAGCCTAAATAAAATAGGTGACCTGAATTGGCCTGTAAAGGGACATATTTCAGTTCCAGTCACTTAAATCCACCTCCAGATATCAACCTGCTAAGCTGTAACTTCAGTAACTTGCTTTCCACAGAGACCCTTGCAAGTACTTGGGTTGTGATCCATTGTTTTAAGTGTTGTAAATCTCACTTATTTCACCAGTAAAATTATCTGCTCCCTAATCAAAGGCAGCTTTTTCATCTCAAGCTTGGGAAACTCAGTTTAACAACTTTTTAACAACATCATTCAGGTTCCTAAGGCTTGAGTCTGTTACTTAAAATTATCTGCTATTCAGACAGCATTAACTACTACCACATTCAAAGTCATGTGCATCATGCCTGCCTGTAAATCTACCAGACTACCCCTTTGTATATATAAGCTTAATTTTTGTTGACAGGACTAAATTGGAATTTAACTTGTAGCAGGAGAGCATTTAAATGTAAATTTACTTTTTTTCCAGCACCAGATTTTCCAAACTTTGCATAGGAAACCTGCATTTAATCAAGATATTTGCACTCACAATTTCCTGTGAAAAACAATCATGCAGGCAAATTTAGCAAGTGAGTTATTTCCGTTTGGTTGTGAGTGTCTGTGTACATCCAATCTGACTGGGTAAAGTTTTGCACATGCATACAATCCAAGTAGGAAAACTGCATTGAAAACTGACAAAAAGATAAGGTTTCAAGAGATAAAACTGTTTGAAATATCAGAATACTACAGAAAATTATACTTCAGATGTGTGTTTCCTAAACACATTTGTTTCGTTACACATTAAAAAGCAAAAGCCGTGGGGCAAGAAGAAGAAAAAGGAAGATAGTGAGGGTTTTGTTTCTTTGTTAAAGATATTATTGTAGCACCATCAGTGTGGAAACTAGCATCGAAAAAAAAAGAGAAAGAAGCTACAGAGAAAGCACCCTTTTATGATTCAATGTCTTTTAGCAGAGGAGATAAAAACTTGTGCAGATACTTGCAGTATCTGGGACATGTAAAAAAAATTATTTGCCTTGAAAATTCTAATGTTGTTTTTTTCTAAACCAGCAATCTACTCTAAGGTTAAAATAAGTTCGTACTTAATACAGTGTTAATGATTGTGAGTAGCAAGAAAATCATCTGGACAGAGAAACAAAGTGGGCACAGCCAAATTTTGTTCCAGGGAATCACAGCAACCCATGCCTCGCTTCACATCAGCTTCCCAAAAAGTGCTTGACAGGCCTGACAAAAGCAGCAGAGGAATGCTGATAAGGAGTGACAAAACTGTAGTGGATCTTCAGATATTCAGACACATCAACTATTCCTCTCATTATCTTTTAAACAGCTGCTTACAAACAATGAAAATCATTAACAACTAAAATGGAAATGAATAACGACGTTTAGTTTGTTAACTCTCTGCAACAGCCTCCTAGATTTAATTCCCAGGAAGATGATCTTTCTGGCAAATCATTTACATCCTTTCTTTGCTTTCCTTTCTATATGAAGACTCCACCATAAATATTAAGAGTGGAAGCCTCAGTGTTGCAGCTTGAACTGAAAATGTGGTTGCAAGAGGGTGTTATCATCACACCAGAGCCATAAAATGTATTGTTGGGTTTTCCACCTGAACCTGAGCCTGTAGTTCAGAATAAACACGTAGAAAACATTGTCAGCACAAACCATTCCCTACTCTCAGATGTAATTAAGGCTTTTTAAGTGTTTGGCATGCACTGTTTGAGGGGGGGATCTTATATGATGTTTTAGATATAAATTAAGATACAATGAACTCAAGTTTTACCACACAACAGCTCATTTCCACAGCTGCAGAGGGTGACCCTAAACATCTTTCTCAATCTTCTGCTTGTTCAAATCTTGTTCAATTCTAATGTACTGCTTATCTTTTTTTCTGGTTTTGACTTGGCTGCTGAGTTCTGGAAAGCCACTGAGCGTAAAATGTTGCCCATTTCATTCCTTTGTAGCTTTTCCTTAGCCTCTTCCCTTTAGAGCTTTCCAGATTCAAAAGAAAAGATGTTCTAGGCTAATAATCTTTTTCATTCCCAAGGGTAGCCAGTGATGCCACTGATTTTGCCATAAAAGTAGACCAACAACCTGAGACACTGTCACGCAAGTGTGAAGTCTTCAAGATATTTTTGCAGCATAACAGGTGCTATTTGCAAAAGAAAGAGTTTGAATGCTCTGGGTTTGCTCCTTTCTTTTGGTAGAGAAAATAAAAATCCCCACATTAGTTAGAACTTGACCAGTTTCTCCAGCAATTCCACTTTCAGTTACTAAAACTGAGTAACTTCTCTCTTGCCACTGGCGCCCTCCCCATGGCTCCACAAATGCAGGAACCTAAAGAGAATGAATAACAGATAGTGGAGGTTCTTGAGATTCATGCAACTCTGGAGGTCATAACATCCACAAATGTAGTGAAAAGTTGACTTAGCCAATGTAATTCACTCGAGTTAGGACAAAAAGCTGAAAGTTATCAGTTTCCTTGTAAATATTGAGAGCTTTCATGCAGGCAGAATGGCTGAGAATTGAATAGCAAAGAGTTCACGATATTGAGTCATGTGCAGATCTGGCAACGGAGGGGCCTGAAACAGAACTGGCAGCAAATAATTTTGTAAGGAGGAAAAATAAAATAGTGAATGCATGCAGACAAGGGATGAAGATTTGTTTAATCATGTTATGAACATGATTGTGTTATTACCACAAAAAGAGTGGTACAGTTAAAGCAATAACATCATCCCTAACCATACAATGGTATTAGAGATTTATTTATTAGACTTTAACTATAGTCAGTGAGGAAGAGAGTTCAAGCCCTCAAGCATAACTATTAAACACACTCATTCAGCTATTACATACTCAAAAGAGAATTCGGAAGGAACTTAATGTTTAGGACATAGCATATACATAAAATGAATCAAGACAGATGTAGTATGACCTGCAGAAAACCTGCAAATTAGACAGCTACCAATCAATTACTCTTTGGAAGTAAATGGGAAAATATCAGGGCAATATAGAGATCTCAGAGCTTTTTGATACAATAATACAACAGAATAAGGACAGAGGAGTGCCTTTTGTCTAATTTTGACCTGAGAGTCCAAAATAAGAATGATCAGTGCTTCAAGAGACACAGAGGCAATAAAGATCCAGTCCTGAATGACGGTGACAAGGACAACGCCTATCCCGAGCAACAACCAGCAGTGAGAGTGGTTGGGAAATTTTTCTTCCTCGAGGAAAAGCAAACCAAAAACCACCACAAACTTGTCAAGCTCTTAAAAGCTCTAAAACTCGGTCAGACTCGTGAGCACTCACTGTCTCGCTCTGTGCATCCCTAATTAGAGCAAGGCAGGACAGCATCTGCACGAACTACAACAAAGAACATATGACAACTGCATCTCACTGCGCCTCAGGCTCCAAAATAACACTGGATATTTGGCACATAAATGGTGACTGGAAGCAACATCTTCGAATAATATTGTAATTGTGAATAATGTCTGTTTAGACAGCAGAATGCTAATAACTGAACACAAAAAACATCCAGGCACAGAGCGGGAAATTAATTAGATAGTGATCTCTTATTAGAGTCCCTGAAAATATTCACAGAAGGACTATCTTTTGGCAAACACCCTGCTTAAAACAATAAAAAATAATCTATCCATTGCAGGAGAGACATGAACATGGTAAAATAACCACCTAAAAAGTACAATATAAAATACCACTTTAACAGCAACAATACGTATTACAGCTCAGTGATGTATTAGAATTGACCTGCACATAATTCCTCTGTATTTGTTTTCTCCTCACTGTTGAGTTGTCCTTAAAACCTTTTTCAGCCTTTTTTTTCCCTTCCAGGCTACCTTTCTCATTGTCTACTTCAGCATTACATTCAACACATGTAAAACTTTGAAATCCTGGGCACAGGCCATGCTTCCTCTCTTACCTCACAAGTGGGGTGCTCTCTTTTCTAGGTCAGCATTACCTAAGGGATGGCACCCCCTTCACAGCAGTGTTTACTACCCAGACACCCAGTGGCAAAGCAGGAAGAGCATTAACTCAAACTCTGGGGTCTGAGATGATGCCTCATCTCCAATACTTCTCTGGTCCTGTCTTTTAATATTACTTGTTCTTTTGGTATTGATATTTTCCAAACGACCGCAGATTTGCTCTGATTGCAGGCATCTGGAAGCCCAAGACATCTTTGGGTGCACTAAGCACATCTCATCACCTGATTTATCTCCACATCACCTTTTTGTTCCAAAAAGATTTCTCGTGGGTTCACAGCTGCAAGACTTTCACAGTCGTGTGTTTATTTTCCACTTTGCTGATGTGCCTGAAGTAGAACTTGCAAAAGGCACAGGCTGCTGCAATGACGATGGTGAAAGCTAACAGAAAATATGTATTTGTTACCAGCCAATATCACATTATCTAGAAAACTCTTACCCATACATTAAAATGCAACTCATGGGTTGCTTAATGTATAGGTATTAAATCTTGCACTAAAGGCCTGAGAATAGATCTCTGCTCATTTATTCCTAATTTACTCCTGCAGGAAAAAACAAAATTAGGGGAACATGCCAAGCAGAAATCCCCAACACTCATAGGTAATGTACCTGGATAATGACAAAATTATTAGATCTTAATCACCAAGCTCTAAGAATAGCTGCTGTTCACACAGCAGATTGGAACAGCCATTCAGATTTGCCCATCCATTATAGGTTTCAACTCTACAGAAAAATGTAGAGATATATACACACACTTCCGTACATATCCACCCAAACACATATGGATAGATGGATATATATTTAATTTATGACAGCATTCACTTCCTAAATCCAAAGAAAGCTTCTCAAGTGGTCATTGCATTTTTTAACTGCCTTTTTTTCTCCTTCTTTTTTTCCCTGTCTTAGAAACTACCCGAGACTTATGCCTGCCTGGCAAGACTGAAGTGTAAATGGCTGTAGCCTGGCAAAGATCCAAAGAACTGAAAACAGACTTTTACTATAGCAGGTGCTGAATAGATTTGTCTGCACTCGATGATTGTAATGCCACCAACAATAATCATGAAGATGTATCAAGGTTCCAGAAACAAATGGATAAATACTCAGGTGCACTGCTACACCACAGCAGTACAAATGGTAGGGTGCAAGAGCCATGTTTAAATATTGGCAATCATGAGAGTAACACAATAGCACAGCATTCAATTTGGTATTAGCAACATCAAATTTTAAGAGTAGTTTTGAAAGAAATCTTTTTTGTAATAAACATCTACTCTATAGAATATTGACTTTATCATAACCAGTAATTTATAACTTATACTTCAGTATTAAAGAGTAAAAATATTTGAAGACTGTGTTTCAAAGTGTCTTTTTTCTCTTCAAGTTATAGAGCTGTGTAATGGTTTGGGTTGAAAGAGAGCTTTAGTATCATCTATTCCATCTCCCTGCCATTGGCAGGGACATCTTGCAGTAGATCAGGTGGCTCAAAGTCCCATATAAACTGGGCTTGAACACTTCAATCACGAAGCATCCATAAATTCTCATGGCAACCTCTTCCATTGCCCTGCACTATCTTTGCAGTATATTTTTTTCTTTATTTTCAATCTAAGTCCACCCCTTTCTCAGTTATTAAATGATGTAAGGGTGTAATTTAATCATATGTTTAGATAACTGAGTGTTCTGGGAAAACACAAATTTTAATTTCTGTATTTTATGGATTATTTCTTGTGGTTTTGCTTATGCTGACCAAATCCTGGCAATAAGAGAAGGGTTAGGTTATGCTCTTCATTGTACTGATACATAAGCTTTCACATTACTACATAAACTATTGTCATGACATAGCATTTAATGATATTCTATTTTAATATATATAGAAGGCATTTTATGTAACATATGATTGCAACGAGGTATTAACCAATATTCAAAGGTCCTCTTGATCTCTGAAGTCCTGTACATGAACATTTTCAGTCCAGTAGTAATGAATAAGCACTTACTACACTGCTTCACTTCGCATGCTACCTCTGTTTTAATCAATGATTGAAGCCAATATAACAGCAATCACACATTTTCTGGGTCCACGACAGTGCTTACACATACATTTCATATGAGTCTACTTGTGCAGATATATGTTAATATCAGTATCACAGATTTCAAGGTGATTCTGTCTTAATTTGTTCCTCTTCCAGAAGAGTTTATTCAGTGTCCTTGGAATTAGAGCCTCTCTCCACTACTAAGAAGCACCATCAGCTCACAGCAAAGGACATTTCTTTCCTGTTAAGAATTCACAGGGGTAATTTTTGATTAAAAAATCCCTGCTGAAGTCCAGAGATGAAGTGTATCACCATGCAGTAACATCAAATCTCACACTGTTACATCACAATCAAGATCTGGTTATTACTGTGTTAATCCTTTCTCAGCACACATGGTTTTCCATTTGAGATCCCTACAAACAAATTTATTTTGCTTGCCCATTGTTGTATCTTAAAAGGCACCCTGCTTCCTAGACAGTGGGTGCTTAGCCCTTTCCAAAAATGAAGCCATTTCAAGGCATTTAATTCATAATATGTAGTGATGCACAAAAAAAACCCCCAAAATACAACAGCTTTTTCTACTCTCAAGACTAAACATTGCCATGATTGTTTTCCTGAGAGAAGCTGCAAACAAGAACATTTGATTACTAAGTGGACTGAACAAAGGGGGGAATCCAAACAGAACTGAAGATCTGTGATGAAGCTTTCTGGGGATTGCTTTTCTGTTTTTTTCTATCAAAGGCTAAAGGACAAGGAAACTCTTTGTAGGGTTATTCTGTAAACTGTACTTTTAATCCTTTGGGGTGGGCACTCTGGACCCTGGGACACAGAACACACATGATTTTGGAAAGATACCTTTCTTTTTTCCCTCCCAAAACCCAATTGTCCAAAAAAAGAGAAATGAGTGAAACAGATATACTCTGGGCACTTCTGTGCCTAGGTTTTTCTATCTACCCTAAAAATTTAGTCACTGTTAAAAAAACCCAAACAGCAAATCAAAAGATCAAGAAAAAAATGTTTGGATCAAAAATATACTGCTAGAGTTTGTGCTTGTTCATTTCTCATCTACAGTTTTTCAAATCTGCATCAGATCTTTTTCATACTGGTAGAAGTATCTAATTAAGAACTTACTCATGTGTTTTAGGACCATTCATAGAAAAAATATGCATTAATAAAATCTGCCAAAGCTATTTGGAATTTTACTTTTTTTTTCAGTTTACACCATTTTCACTGTGAAGTTGGTCATATAATACTGTATCTTCTTGCCAAGAAGCCAAATTACACAGGAACATAAACAGAATAGCTGAAGACAAAAATCTGTGAAGATGCCAAGTGTTTGTCATACTATTTTGAACAATCAACAAATGCATTAAGCTGTAACAGCAGATAATATACAATAACGGAGAGAAGTACACTGAACAAACAACTCACGCAGTCTCACAGAAACTGAAGGAAATACCAAAGTCATTCATTTATCCAGGAGTAATTCAGATCCCAGAAGTGGAAGTAGCTAAGCCAAAGGAGGGCCAGAAGATGCTCTGGGGGCTGGAGCCTCCTGTGAGAGCATCTCTCCAGCCTAAGAGAATTGGTTTTCTTCAGCCTGAAGAAAAGGCTCTGAAGAGATCTTATAGCAGCCTTCTAGAACTTAAAAGAGGCCTACAAGAGAGGTGGAGAAGGCTTCAAGCAGCCTGGACAATTGGCAGGTAGGAGGTTGGAACTAAAGGGTCTTTAAAGGCACCTTCCAAGTCAAGCCTTGCTACGCTTCTGTGATAAGAAAAGCATTCCTGAACAAGTTGAAGATGGAACAGACAAGCCCAAGAATGTAATTTATGCATCACATTCAGGTTCTAAAGATGTTTATGCATATGATACCAAAATGTCTTCATACTCTTCCAGATATATGGCATAAGCCTACACCTTTGAGGGAAAACTGCACATTTTGCTTAAATATGTTGGTCCAACTTAACTGAAAAATATAAGCTATTGAATTCAGAGCAGCTTTTCTGAGTGCAAGACCACCATGCTTGTTTGCACCTTACTGCTGATTTTCCCTCTTCTGAAGCAGATGCTGAGTATTCACCATGGTTAAAAACCTACCCAAATCAAACCTGGTACTCAATAAGGGATGAATGTCTAGAGAAGCCCTGTACTGAACTTTCCAGCGATCATGGTAAGTCTTTAGCCTGATTAGCTGGGAGGGCAACAACTCCCAGCTTTATGTGATATACTTCTCGAGTCAGAAGGCATCAGAAAGAGCAGTAAGAAGTGAATGGAACCCGCTGTGAAAGCTATTTGCTGGTGTTTTTTTATGCAAGGACACTTGTGTCAAAGGTTGTGACTAAAGCCACCTCGCTGGCTTAGACAACATCAGAAAAGAGGAAAAGAATGAACAAGTTGGGAATTCTATGGCAGCTCTATATTGCTTTTCATTGTTCCTGAGAAATCTACCTGGATAAAAAAGCATTGCATTGAAACTGCAACAGAAAAAAGAAAACAAAAAGGCAGGAAAAACCAAAGACTAAATCTCCAAAGATAAATACACTGAATTGTCATAGTCTAGACAGTTTTGATCCAGCCGAGGCTGCTGAGTGATAATCCCTAAGAGGCACTTGTTTAATATTCAAGACAAATAAGCAGGGTGACTAGAGAGTATTAAGGAAAAAAAAAGCTTGAAGATGAGAATGTCTCCCTGGGGATAACTGCCAGAATTCATACATCTCTGAACATCTCTGAACTCTTTGAACGGTAAAAAATAAAAGAAATCTCCCGTAAACTTCTTATATCTAGGATGGCACCTGTAGTTCATTTAGTTTTGTCTAATTAAAATATCAATTAGTCTTTGCAGTGCTATCAGCCTTCTGAAACACTAAGCGTAATACAAGCCCTGCTGTGATGCAAATTGCTGTGTTTTATAAGATACATATTCTTTGAGTTTTGCCTTTCCTTTTTTTAATACCCCGGCATTAATTCTAACCACATATCACTTCCAAGAGTGCTCTTCATGGAGAAAGAAGTGACCTTCGGGTACTCTCAGAACTGTCCTTCAAAGCTAATCAGTTTGCTCTATCACTCACAGGACTGTCACCTGGAAACTCCATGAACTGAAGGTGGCACGATCATGCCCCGGTCACCAGGCTTGCTCATCAAAAACAAAGATAGCTTGATATGCCAGGGGACTGGAGATCGGCAGGAATAGAAGTTATCAGATAGCTGACAATGAAACAAGAGGGTGGTTGAGTCTGAAAGAAGAAAAGTAAGTTATATCTCAAACTGAGAGACAGCAACAGCTTTGATATGCTTTTCATTTGCTACAGAGGAAAAAAAATCCTGCGTTTTCATACTAAGGGACTGAATTAGTAGGAAACACACTTGCCTGAGGAATTTTTAATATTTCATACTGATCTCTCGCAGTCTATATGCGAATTAATCTTCAGCTTATTGGCATCTTTCCATCCTTACAGGGCTCACTTTGGCCTACTTGTTGTGACAGTTTCCTGGTAGGAAATGCAACGCCAGCACTGCAAACTGTCACCACTGGGAAGTTGCTCACTACAGATACAGCTGGCCCAGGCTTCACATATAACTTACAGGACATCATCCTGAAATTCCATTGCTGTGGCCCATGCAGGATATAACCTGCGCCAGTTTGGTTCATCTGCTGTCCCTACTCCATCCCTTCAAGTCTTCCAGCCTGGCTTCAACAATCATGTAATCACAGAATTGTTTGGGTTGGAAGGGACCTTAGAGATCATCCAGTTCCAACACCACACTCCCACCTCTACTCCCCTCAAGGGTGCCACCCACTAGATCAGATTGCCCAGGGCCTCATCTAAACCTGGACTTGAACACATCCAGGGATGGGGGATGGGACACAACTTTTCTGGGCCGCCTGTTGCAGTGCCTCTCCACCCTCTGAGTAAAGAATTTATTCCTAACATCTAATCTAAATCTCTGCTCTTTTAGCTTAAAACCATTCCCCCTAGTGATATCATTATCTATCTGTGTAAAGAGTCACTTTCCCTCTTTTTTATAAACCCTAAGTATTTTATCCATTAGAATCACCAAGTTCTTCTCCACAGGGCTGCTCCCAGTAAGTTCTTCTCCCGGTCTGTACTCGCATCTAGCTAGGATTGCCGTCAGTGCTGGGGCAGTGGACTCTGTTTTGCAGGGAATATTACTGTGCTTGCTCAGATTCTATGCATTTTAACAGCCTCCTCTGCCAGATTTCCAAGTGTTAAGAGAAGTGTTGAAAATAAACAAAACAAAAGCAACAATAAAAACAGATTCACAGCCTGATCTGACAGTGAGAAGGAAAAAATATTTTCCCAGATGGAACCAGTATCTTCTCTCAGAAGCCCCGCTCCACTCCAAATCGAGGTGCTGAAGAAGACAGAGCACTCTCTTGCACCAAGTGTCATCCTGGTTAGGTAAAAAATTTATAAGCACCCCACTGTCACAAAACTCTCAACAATAAACTACTGCACCATTTCATAAGACTAATAGAGGCAGTACCCAGATATACAGAGTCATCATGGCTGACTCTACAAGGACAAAGGAGAGAAGAGGCTCAGAAAGAGCTCCCTCCTCCACACACAAATTTGCAGAGGAAACAGGATGAGGACAACCAAGCTGTTCATGCAGGGGGGCTGTACTTTATTCCTCTGCAAGCTGCTTATGTAGAACACAGCCTCTGCTAGCAGCTCTTCTGGTTTTTCTTGGTTGCACTTGTTACTGGCAACCTGTATGAAGAGCTTATGGAAACATCAGGGTATATCCACCTGCACCCTGTGTTCTGAAATTTGCCATACGTTGCTTTTCAGATATTTTATGGCACCTAGACATCCTTACAGATGGTTTAATAGTACTCTCAGAAGGAACAAATTCCAAAAGAGGTGGGAGGTTTCCAAGAGCACCCACCAGCATACCTGTGCTTCACACATCATATTCAAATGAGTTAGAAACAGAAAGAATGTGGAATATTTGTCAGGCAACAGATCTATTACTTCGTGGAGGGAAGAGCCTATGTGCAGATATGGGTACAGTTCAAATCCACTTTTTCTGAGGTATTTCACTCCTCTCTTAATAAGCTTTGTAAAATATCAGTGGAAAATGCCTTTTTGTTCAGAAGACCTGCACCACCATATCAGATAAAAAGTCTTCAGTGAACCACATCCCTCTCTCTTCTTTATACAGTTCTCTCCATCACAGCTAAAGCTTTCAACAAATAGAAGCAGTGTCCATTATCCAAATTTAATTTGAACATTCTTCACAGCTCTGTACATAGTAGAAATGCAACAGAATCTATTCAAGTGAGTATCTGATAAAAAAATGGGTTTGCTAAAAGATGTAGGCCAACAAGTCTGCCATTCTCTGCGAATTTTCAGCAAAGGTGCACTACTCCACAACCTGATGTATTCTGAACTCACCATCAGTGTTAACTGCAGGCTGTGATACTAACCAGGAGCAGCATCTGCCACTTAAGTGAAGAAGGTGCTGTAAGCTTAAGGATTAATCTATTCATTACTTTATCCCCCACATTTTTGCCCCCATGTAACCACTACAACCCAAATATTCTTTTCATCTCTCAAGGGCAAAAGAATGAAAGGACTGACCTATAACAGAGACATCTCCCAAGATCTTTGTTGAATGTGTGTAGCAAAGCTTGACTGCTCCGTGCCATTCTATAATCAGAGAACTACAGCATCCATTCTCACAACCTTTAAAGCTTTCATTTTTCTTCTTCTTCTTAATCACACGAAGTAGCCCTGGCAAACTGGGGCAAGGCTACTGCATATTTCTCAGCTCACTTTTTTGAGTCCTGCTGTATAAAATATACTACAGGATTTTAAATAAGAAAACCCCACAACTTGAAACTGCCATTTACATTGCAATGTGTGATTAACTTGTCCCCTTAGCAGCTTTCGGTACTGGGAATCCAAGCCTGGGGATATATCTGCTCAGCCTCTCACCAAGAAGGAAATGCTAGCATGCAAAGATTAACACTCCTCATTTTGCTTCTATATTAAACTTTCCATCACTGACTGTACCCTAATATTTGACTCATTTTCAATATCATTCATTTATCAGTGTTAAAAAAATATTTGAGGAGAAAGGAAAATTTCCGGTAGCCTGAAGTTGCTAATTCAGGGGGGAAAAAAATAAAGGGAACACTGGTGTTCCACTTTATCAGCTGTTCAAGCTTTCATCCTTCTAAAACACCACTTTATCAACACTTTCAATGTTAGCTACACACAACTTTTCAACTCACCTTTTCTCTTCAAAGTTCCCTAAGCCTAGACTGTAAGCCAATGCTTTCTCTTGGAGCATTCTTGAAAGTGCTCATGTTTTTACCATGTCAGGTCCCCCTTTCTTTTATGATCAATGTGAGCTGCATTTTCATTCTCTCAAAAGAAGCTCCTTTTATAGTGAAGAAGATCCAAGCACTGCAGGTGCCCCAAGTAATACTGTGGGCTTTAGCAGTAGCCCAGGGCTTAAAAGCCTCTGTCTCTCTCTGACCTACTTTGCACTCGACATGCAGTTTTCTGAGTCAGTAAGACCACAAACACTTACCTGAGTGAAAAGGAAAACCCAGTAAAGGTGGGTGAATTCCTGCTAGGGACAAAGCCAAGCACAAAAGCTATGCTGTTCAAGGGAAGAAACCCAACAAAATGGACAAACCCCAAGCCAAACACACACACACACACTGCACACCCAACCTGTGGCTGTCACACGGCACTCAGGAGCCAGCCAGCCACGTGCCCTGCAAGTGACAGTGATGTGGCCACCACAGGCCTGTCCTGTGCACGTCACCAGGAGGTCACCACCACTCACTTTGTCCATCATAACAATCCCCCTGCATTGCTTTTTACCCTAATCAACAAAAAATTAGCAAATTCTGGGTAATTGTTTAATAGCTCTCAATCAGAAAAATAAGATTTGATCGAGCTGTGTGATGTGGGGTTGATGGGTGCATATTAAATGAAGTATAATGTTTTCAGATTCATCCAGCTCTGAGAAGTTAAAATAATGCCAGGTATAAATAGAACTGTATCATTCTGAGTTTTCTTTTGCATTTTGCTCATTCTTTCGATATGAAAAGCTGCTACAATTCATTATCTTGGCAGAAGGCATACTCCAAGGATGAAACAAGTTGTGATTTGAGGTGAGCTAAATCAAGATGGAAATATATTACAACAGGAGAGCTGCAAGGAGCAAAAAAGAGTAATTCTGCTATTAAAAAGTTATTGCCAAAAACAATAACCTTTATGGAGTCATCATGCCTTTGATTTAGCAAAGCACAGAACTGAGGCTTCACTCCGAGATACCAGTGCAATATTTAACAAAGACAAATGATGCTTTGGATGAGAAGAGGCGTTTCGTATTACTTCACACATCAGCAGTCTAAACTTTTTCCACTTGCTTTGGTTTATTAATTTTAAAGATAATGACACTTAGGGGCCACAGTTCTCACAGATCTAGGTACAGTTGCTGAATTCTGTACACCTGCAGGATTTAAAACAAAAGACAGATAATTCTTACTGTTTGCCTAAAAAAACCCCTGAATTCTTTTGAGAATGGCGGATGAATGGTGCCAGTGCTGTGCCCTTATGTTCTTAGCATAAAATGCAAACACAGTCTTTTAATATTTGTAATACACACAGCTAAGTGAATTAGCATTGCAGTGCTAGATTATTTTTTCTTGAATACAAGAAAAGGTCAGAAGAATTCTTCTTATTGTACTACTTGATCTTTAATGAATAGATATTTTGTTCCTCTGAGGATCTAGCCCTAGGCTTTGACAAGAATGGAAACATGATGCACCATTTGCTGTCTGAGATAAATACTTAACATTTAATTGGTATTAATTGATATTATGCCAATAGCAAGAAAAGAAGTCACACTTTTTCTTGAGAGAGCTGAGAATGCTCAGTGCGCTTTGCATTTGACCTCCATGTTTATAATTAGAAAGGATTATAACCGTGGAAACCAAAGTAACATTTTTTTGGCATCACTAACTGGCTTTTCATTACTGTCTGTTACATTACAGGAAGTCAGTTAAGAAGTTATTAAATTACTTTCTCCATCATAATAAGTGCTGAACCACTGCATTGCTTTCCACCTTTATTAATTGCCACATTTATATGGGTTGTACTTCAGTGGACATTGGGAGGGTCAGAGGAGCAGCAAGAAGAGGAAAGACCTGGTATGATGAATGTGAGGATTCTTAGGAAATTGGAAGCAAAAAGTGACCTGGTTTTATTAATTTATTTTAGCCTTGGAAGCTACTGTCTCCTTCTTCAATCTTCATTGCCAAAAAAGAAAAATCAATTACTCACCATGCAGTCACACACAGAAATGGGTAACATGAAAGAATTTTCCTTTGTAACTCTTTTACAACTCCCTATAATTATTTTCCCCAAACCTGCAGACTTCCTGGCACTACATACATTAAAAGACTGTCTCACTTTGAAATCTATGATCTCCATTGTGGGTTGCTGACATTCACAGTGTTACTACCACAGAAAACAAGGTACAAACTCCTGTCATTTTGGACAACGAGGGGGTACTCACCTACCATGTGCCAATCCTCATTTACAAAGCAGCTGGCACTGAAAAGGGTGGCTAAAAATGATTAATAGCTACCTGTCAGCAGTGTACTCTGCCTACACTGGCTGCATTTCCCAGTTCCTAAACATTCCATAGAAACCCATGTTTGAACCACTTAGCTATTCTGCTACCACTGCATCAACCACACAGATGGCAAAAAGGATTCTGGAGTTGACTGCCAAGAGACTGCTGAAAGTGCCCCAGCAGTGGTGGAAAAATCTTGATAACTCTAGGTAGATTGGCACGAGAAGTGCACCAGACTGACAGCTTTGCAGACCTTGCCCACAGAACAGCGAGGGCAGCAGCTGTGCCATCTTCTCCGTGCTGCCCCATCAACTGCATTTCACTGCTGACCTGGAGGCACCACCAGCAGAAGCAAAGAAACATTTCAGTTATTTTGGCATCCCTGATGAGGCTGCTAGCAAGGGTGCCAATTAGTGCCAGCTTTCATCATATTTGTAAGGTGGAAATGTGCTTGCTCAGAACTGGGCTGAGGCTGCCAAACTAATTTTGCATAGAGCGCTCAGCCACCGGGTGGTAACAACTTGCAACTGCTAATGATTTACCCAGGAAAGGCTGCCTGTCCCCCTGGTCCCTCGACATACCCTGACCTCCACTAAAATTTTATAATGAGAAGGGAAAGTTGTACAGCTGTTAGGCACACCAGGACATGAGGAAGATACCTGCTCTTTTGTTACTTTTCTTTTCAAACTAGTTTAGGACTACAGAAAGTACCACATTTGTAAGAACCACTGTGAGCAGGTTGAAATCTCAGAGCTAAAGTAAAACCCCTTGTTTGTGTAGACCATGAGGGCAGCCTTCTGTTACTAGTGATTTTTAGTGCTCTAAGATGCACTTTGCACTGTTTCAGTATCAGGAAAATCTGCCAGACTAATACTTCCTACCCAAGGCCGTGAGAGGTACATTTTGTTTTATTAAACTAGACAAATATTTCCAAATGTCTCCTACTACAAATGTGCAAATAGCACAGAGGCATACTTAAAAGAATATTTATTTATCTTACAGTTGGGTTTTACTCAAATATTAAGGGAACACACACCACTACAACCGCTCTTACATCTGGAACACAGGAATCATGAATTTGAAAAAAAGGAAGCATTCTAAAATCTGTTCATTAAATTGTAATCTGTCTAATTCCTTATTAAGCACTACAGTTGAGAGATGCTTTTTGAATGCAAGAAAAGAATCTAACCTCTCATAACTCCAGCAATGCTGTATTTTGTAACCTTCTCAAACACCAGGCCAGCAGAAATTTTGTGTGAGGCACAACAAAATTGCCTGGTACTGCATTTAACATCTTCCCTGGTCAGGTTTTCTTCACAGTGAGCCTTTTGTGTGCTTTTTTCTGACAAGGATATTCAAACCACTTTTAAAATGGCTGGGAACCAATATAAAGTACTGCAGCTCACGTTAGAAGAGGGATTAATACAGTAACTTGTACAGCTGAAGTGTAATGAGCTACGTTTTTGAATCTGAAACCTGTAGACCTACTGTACATTAAAATCTGCATTGTGAAGCTCCACGGGCAGATACCATCCTCCCAATTTTTGTGAGGTTAAAAGAAAAAGAGTCCTGTGCTTCATTTCATCTACCTATCCTAAAACCTCACAAAGACACCTAACCTTTAGCACAGCAGCTTGGGCTAGGACATTCTTTCCTTCACAAGCCCAAATGATGAGCGAAAGGAGTGTGAAGGGGACACGCCCCCTTCCTAAAATAAGCTTACATGAACTTGGCTTCCATATCTAAAGCCTGTGAGCACCACTGTCGTGGGAAGGTGGATGTGCTGTTGGAAAAAAGAAACAAGAAGGTCAAAAAGTCCAAAGGTAATCTTGCAATTGCAGCAATTTACAGCGTCTGCCCAAGATGGGGTTAATTTTCTTCATAGCAGTGCCTGTGGTGCTGTGTTTTCAGTTTCTGACTGAGATAGTGCTGAGAACACACCAGAGTTTTGGCTGCTGCTGAGAAGTACTTGCACAGTACAAAGGCTTTTTTCTTTTTCCTCCTCTCTCTCTCTCTGCCAGCAAGCAGGCCAGGAGTGGGCAAGAAGCTGGGATGGGACACAACCAAGGCTGCTGACCTCAGTTGGCCAAAGGGATATTGCATGCCATGTAATGTCACAGTCAACAATAAAAAACCTAAGCAGAAGGCAGCTTTGGGAGGTAGCAACCGCCCAGAGACTGGCTGGACATCAGGCTGCTGGTGGGAGGTGGTGATGGCCCTTGCCTTACTTCTGGGCTTTCCTTCTCTTTCCCTTATTAATAACCATTTTTATCTGACAATTTCCTAAATTTTGCCTTATTCTCTCCCACACACTGCTGAGAGGGGGAAGTGAGCAAGCAACTCGGTGATGATGGCTTAGCTGATGACTGGGGTCAACCAAGCACAGCCAACTATAACAGAAAACATTCTTTAGAGCAGGATCCAAAGTACCATTGCAGCTATTTTCCTCCAATGAGTAAGGTTAAGGAGGAAATAATAAGAAGCTGACATAGCACAGATAGCGCTGAATTTAGAGTCCAACTTTAATAAAATGCATTATTCAAATTAATGAGATTTAAGACAGTCATTTAAATTCAAGAACAGAAATTTAATAGCAGATGTTCAATGAACTCTATTGTTGAAATGAGTTTGTGTGAAAGAGATGAGACAGAGAAGAGCAAAAGTGGGAAAAGTATTCTGTATCATAGAGGTAACCTCTGACCTATTCAGCAAGAAACCAGAAATTTTGCACACATGTGGACACAGGTGAAAAATACACCTGTGAAATATCCGGGCCTGCAGCTGTAATGAAGAGGAGTGGGCAAGGAAATGTCTTCCCATCTTTCCCACAAGTTTGAGACCCAACAAGTTCCTCAAGTTGATATTTATGGAAATAGCAAAATAGGAAGAGTTACAGAACAGGGTAACCACTCTGTTTGGCAAGTTGCATCTAAAGGTTACTGAGGTTTCACACTGCCAGGGGTAGTCGTGGAACCACAGCTCTTGCAAAAGCAGGTAGCAAAAGCCATCCCCGCTGCACTGATGAAACCACCTCTAAAGGCTGAAAAAATGCATTCAGACCTGTTGCATAGAGGCTTGTCTTTCGAACTTTTGTGGGTTTATACCACATCAATCACTATTAGTCAGGCCTTGGTTTTATTACGAAACCTTCTGGTGCCTCTAAAAAACCCCCAAATATGAAGGTGGTCCTGACTGTCTTTGTATTTCATCCCAATGAACAACATAAGGTCAAACACAAGTAGAGCAAAACCTTCTGTAGAAACCAAGCCTTGCACTTGTGCTATGTCCTTTTCTTTCGGTAGGGTTGTCATTCAAATTTTAAGGATACTTTAATAGTAAGTAAATATATAACGTTTGGGCGCTGGGACAGATTATCCCACAGCTATTGATGAGCATACATGAGAGAGGTGGAGATGCTAAATTTCACCAGAAAAATTGTCCAAGAACCCAAATCAATTAGGAAGCCTCTGGTTTTATTGAGAAACTAAGTAAGCTGACAGGTAAAAGGAAAGGACCAAGAAAAATTAAAAGATCACAAAACCCATTCAGTAGGAGAGAGTTTTGCAAAAAGAAATAAAAGCAGAATTCCTCCCAGAAAAAAAAGTGAAAAAACAAGTTGCAGTACACACAATAACTCTTCCTTTTTCTTCCTTAACTCGTGTTCTTCCTTCTGCCAGCTGTATGGGGTTTTTAATCAATAACTTAATTGAATCTTCTATAATAATATTACCACATTCCACGCTAATTTTGCAAGGCCACAACTATATCAAGGGCTGCGTGCAGTTATCACTGCCATCATTTGAGTTTACCCAGCCTGTAGCATTAATAATAGAGATAAACTTAACCAAGAGCCATCATTCCTTCATCCACTGCACCGAAGCAAATGGTGTTTACAGTTTGTCTGGAGCATTAATACAGAAAAAATGTCGAGCACAGAGTTTTCTTCCAATCAAATAGACAGAAAAAAAGCCTTCTATTTTTAATTACTCTTTTACATCTCTGATGGAAAAACAGAGCTGGAAATCAGTTCTGGAAACAGTATCAGCCTAATAAAACAACCAAACACCCTCAACAGCCATTGTCTTCTATCAGTCTCATCATATCCAAACCAGCTTCTCCACCATTTTTCACTTTTACTTTGAATAGCAAAATAGTCCACTGATGAAAGGATTTATCCAGTTATTATGGGCAAAGTAGCTTTAACTTCCTTTAGGTATCCACTAACAAGATATAAAATGACACTTCCCGGACACATCACCAGCACAATAGGGCCTTTATTGATTTTCATATCATGTTCTTTAGCCTGAGATGACTCTCCTGTGGATTCTACTTCCCAGCAGGAAAAAAATTACCTTTTCTATGTTTGAGTTCAATCTATTAATGCATCCCTTGCTGTAGACAGTGTCTTTTTGCTTCTTTCCCTCTGTAGTTGATGTGTCTACACCTTGCTGGCGTGGGGTCCTAATGGATCCCAGGGTTAAAGGTCAAGGTACAAAAACCAAAAATGAAATTGCTCAGCTTGGGAATCAATAAAAAAGAGACTCTTAATCTTTCTGAGGGTAAAATGTGCAACCAATGAGGCATGATAAGTGTGTTCAGCCTTGTGCCAAAGCTATAAATAGAGTATCAAATACAAAAGAAGTTACACACCTGAACTAAGACAGAGAGTTAATATTGTTGTTCAGCTTGCATTAATGCCATCAGGAAATTCATGGCTGGAGGAACAGATACTGCTCCTCTGCCATCAGGAAGGTTTCTCTGGTGTAATGCTGACATCATCTCTTTGCCAAACAATTTAAAAGGCTAAAAGACATAAATTCAAATTACTTCTGAGGTAAGTTTCACAGATCAGGATAAATTAACTTCGGTCATATGTCTGCTTTTACCTGTGATTACAAATCCAATCTGGGGAAAAGAAACAGCAACCCAAACTCTTGGAGCTGGCTGGAAGAAGTTCCCATGGCCTTCACTTGATTTTAAGTACAGCAAATTAGCTTTGTATTGTGCAGTCAATGGCTTGCAGGAAAGAATGAATTTGAAGAAACATTTCAAGTTTGCAATATCAAAATAGCTGTATAAAAATACAACACCTGATGTCTTGTACCTCCCAGTGCACGGTAATATAGTACTTAACAGCCAACAGTTACAAAGCTTAGATCACTGGAAGATGAAAAAGGGAGAGTTAAAAAGGCACAAAATAATTGCATGGCTCAATTTTTACCAATCTGCCTTTGTACCAGACATAAAATACAGCTGTGTGACAGCTCTGACAGGACCTAACTCAGTTACAAAATGAGGAAGCCACTTGACAGCTAAAGAAATACATTCTAATAACAGACACTACGCACACTGAAAACAAAGCTCTCAACAGTGAACGCTATGACATTCACCCATCCATAAATTTACTCCTCTGTGCAAGGGTGTAGGAGAACACCAACACCTGGGCCAGGAGCCTGAAGTAACCTTCATTCCCCATGGAGAATAGCTGTCCTGCATTTTAAAGACGTGGCAGGCACACAGCCCACGAGTCCATCTTTCTGGATCTTGGTCTCCAATCCTTCTGGCCTATTGCAGCCCCAGGCCATGGATGTGTTCCTCCATGCCAGCTGGGGGAAAAGATCTGCTGCAGCATCGATAATCCTCTGCTGCAGTGAAGTGTCACAGGCTTAGCTCTGGGGGGATAAAGGGGAGATCACATCCACATGGACACCCAGGGACAGTTTGCATGTATTCACAGTAATGGCTCAAGAAATGTGGATGCAGTTCATCACTGTGCTGTAAGAGTCCTGCATAGAAATCTTAAAACCAGCCTTGCAGGAGGAAAAAAAAGAAAAAAAAAAAGAAACAAAAAAGCCCACAAACAAACAAAAAAAAGGGGGACAGAAAAAAAAAGAAAAAAAAAAANAAAGGGTGACAGAAAAAAAAGGAAAAAAAAAAAAAGAAAGTCCTGTTCTTTACCCTGTCCTCATAGTGCTGTCCTCCTTGCTCACCTGCCTGTGACCACAAGCAGACAATTTGGTAGTCAGATCTCAAGAATTTTTTGTGCACATTCCTGTCTTCCCGGCAAGATTAGCAAAAGAGGTGGTATACAAACCATCCAGGGAGAAAACTGAACCATCCCCTCATCTGCCTCTCTTACTTCAAGTAACACAGTTACCAAGATGAGGAAGAAATGTGGCTCAAGGCCTTATCATCCAGCTTGTATCTTGCACCTGAACGGCACCTGTGCAGTTCTGCTCCCCAGCATCCCATCTACTCAGAAGTTAAATGCAGCAGGCCACTAAAAAAAAGGAGTCCTGAACTCATTTATATGAGATTGATTTTGTATTTTCCTAGTGGACCACAAGCATTTTGCAGATTTTGTGGCGAAATATTGAGTTTCTTAGAACAGAATATCTTCACCTTAAACTTGCCTTCCCAATAAACATGTGAACGTGGTGTGCTGGTCTCTACATGGAATTCAGAGCTGGTGATTTGTAAGGGCTTTAGTTTCCTCAGCCTTCCACCTATCATTAGCAGTCCTTTACCACCTGCCAAACCTTCTTCCACAGTGTAACAGGGAATCCCTGCAGGGTGTCTGTCTCTGGCCCTGGAGATAACTTTGACCTCTTCAAAGGCCTGCTTAGAGGAACCATGTGCTTTAGGGCTCCGGAAGAGAAGGGGGTCCAAGAGGACTGGTCCTGGTACTAGAAGACATAGAGAAGGTGGAATTTCTGCATGCCTGCTTTGCCCCAGTCTTTACTGCTGAGTGTGGGGCTCAGCAACCCCAGACTCCAGAGGTAGGAGAATAAATCTGGAGAAAGGAGTCTTTTTACAAATCCACATTTTCAGTAGCTCAGTTGAAGTCTGTTGTATTATTAGCACCAAATGATTAATTAACCATATCTGTCCATTATATATTATTGACACTTCCTAGGACATCTATGACCTGCTTGAGGGGATATTTACCATTCAGCTCTGCTGGCAAAACACCTGCTGAGCAAAGGCAATCCTAGTTTTGGCTGGGACAGCGTATGGAATATGCACACAGCAGGAACTCGGCAACAATGACTTGGTCAATTGATTCAATCTGAGCTGTGACCAGCAGGTGTCTTTTCAGGGTGCTTTGAACAGCTTTCCGTGAGGCCCTGTGGTTCACAGGAGCTGGATGCACATCAGTTTGGTCACACATCAGCGTGTCAGGATTTTCTAAATCAAGATGCAAGCCTTTTAAGCTCTCAGAAGCAGCAGCTCCCCATATGCCTCAGATTCAGGTATCTCTTTGGGAGATCTCTCAAAAATTAACAAAATCAAAGACAAGAGGAATGTACTCATTTGAGTGTGCTTTGATGAGGCAAATGAGACCCAGTTTGATTTGTGGCTTTTCCTCCCAGTTTTACAAGTGAAGGATCAGAGGAGTGCTGCCATAGCAGCCAACTCTTGCTGCAAATTGTCACCGGGCATCTGAAAAGCAGAGATTTGATTCTGCTGTGCTTTCAGAGGAGCAAACTACTGATACACTTCTCTCACATTCATCTAATTTACACTTTGTCAGATTTGCTGAAAGGCTCTGGGCAAATACCTGACTGTGAAGAGGATTCATGGCATTTCACCTCATCCTGAAGTTTGCTGAAGATTTTCTAGATCCCCGTGACACAGACTTTCTATTCAAGTCCATATAAGACATTTCAGTAGCATTTAACATGCACAAACACAGAAAACACGGTTCTTCAGTGAACTGACAGGAAATTCAACTGCACAAAATTTTTGTTTGTAGCAGTGCATTACAGGAAAAAAAAAAAAGCAATTTTTAATGCAACTTGATTTTAAAAATACCAGCGATATACACACCACTATCCTCACTAGAATTTGGAATATCTGACTGAAATTACTGTGCATAGAGGGGAGTTATTTGGAATTGGCATTAAAAAGATAATGACACATTTAATCTCTGCAGCTTTATAATGGCAACACTTCCAGTAAAAAGAGCCATGGTATTCTCAGTCCCGGAGCAATACCAGAATCCCAGAAGCAAACCAGATTCACACTCTAAGTCCAAATTATTTCACTTGCACCATTGTCTGTCCACACCTTGGTCTGATAAATTTGGTGCCTCTGTAAAAGCACCATGTAAAAATATTTGGTTTCTCTACACAAGAAAAGACCTTGCGTGTGATAAACTGACAGTTTTGTAAATGGTAAAACTCAACACATAGTTTGAAAAAGAAACAAGGACGTATCATTATTTGACAAGGTAACAACACACACAAAAAATAGCTCAACTATCCAGAGCTATAACTGACGTTAAATGTATTTTGTGGATGGATCAGTAAATGCCTCCCACACCGCATGAGAAATTCATGTCTACTCATTAAAGATCCAAGAGAGCACAGAGGTTGCTCTATTTCACGTATTCCTGGTTTCTTTTAAAACCTTCCTTTGCAAATGTAATCCCAGCCACTGCCAAAAACAAGCACTGAACTAAACTAAGTTTGACCGCAGCTCAAATGCAAATCATCATGGTCTGAAGTTCTGTGACATCCTCAAAGTATTTGCAATATGCAAATCAGATCAGGAGGTAGCTCCCACAAAAAGTGAGGAAGTTGTCCAGGAAGAGGCTGACAGCCCTGTCAGTAGCACTGACCCCCCTTGCACAGTCCCATATTTGACCTTTTGTATTAAACCCTCAAATGCTACAGTGCCTCTGCAAGAGGAACACAGCACAAGAGCAAACGCCAACAGAAGGGATCTGCAGTGAGGTAAGACATTTTGCTGATCAGAATAAACTCTCTGAAGGGTTAGCATCAAAATACTTCACAAGAGAGCAAGTATGGCAGTATTTTATGGGCAAAATACCATTGAATTTGAAACAGTAATTTACAGTACACACTTCTCAGAGGTAAGCACAGCCATCATCTGTGGGCTCAATAAACAAGCCATTACTCAGGATCAGCTCAAGGCTTCTAGAGGCAGCTGTGTCCTCCTGAGGAAACTCTTTTCCTCCTTGAGGAATTAAGATTCAGCTTTGGCACAGGCAGCAGAAAAAGGGGCAAAGTCAGAAGGGTCTGGCAACATTCAGGGGGCACCGAGTAAATGAAAGTAGCTGAAGCTAGGGCAGACAGGGTAGAAGACTGGCAACAAAAGCCTAGACAAGACCTGCAAAATACAAGACTGCTGCTCAAGATATGAAGACCCTGGGGGTGTAGTGACCACTGTTCCATACACTGATGTCCCCAGCAGCAGCAGGAGCAGCCCAGCAAGCACCAGACTGGCACCCCAGGCTGTGACACTGGCAAAGGTCACACCAGAGGAAGGTGCAGGGTTTATGTGCGACTCTGACCCGGCTCTTACTCTTCCCCTTTTTAACCAATAGCCATTTCCCTCCTCTCTTTTCTCAGATGAGGGTTATACCCAGGTGCATTGCAGATCTCGATTTTATGCAGCTCTTCTATACCACTGGGGGGAGAAAAATCAAACTAAAAATCTTAACCTTGACAAGCAAGGGTTGGTAATCTTGCAAGTAATCATTTCTACTTCCATCTCAGACACCAAGCACAAGCAGCACTGGACCACAGACTCTGAAATGCACAAGCCTAAGGAAGCTGAGGGCTATGGGCACACATATTCCTCAGGTAATTGTCACCTTCAAGTCTGGCTCTAACTCCAACTTCCAGTTTAAGATTTGGGCAGTCTCACTGCTCATTCAAAATACATCTATGGCTTGACACAAGCCACTGCCCAAAAAAACGCTGAAAAGCACTGTCTGGAATATCATTATAAATACAGCCAGAAGTATTTCCACCAACAAAAAAGGCTGAAAATATCCTTGAGGTTACAGTTTCCATAACTAACTGAATCACATCAGCAGTCTTATTTATAAGCTGGGAAAGGATTCAGAAATGCTTGACCTTCAGGAGTCAAAGAAAGATGCAGCTGTCCCCATCTGAAACCTCAATGCCACTTACTGAAGCAGATTTAATGCATCCTCCTAGCTTATCAGCAGAAATGGTAAACAGTCCACATTAATCAGAACATAACCATCTCAACTCATCCTGCTGGAGATGAAGGTCCATTAGGGAATCAAAAGCAGATAAAGCAGAACCTCAGTAACTTGAAGCTTCTACTCTGATTCTGCCTGAATTATCCTCGTGGAAAAAGGGTGGAGGAAGTGATTTATTTTCTGAGATATTCCCATTAAGAAACAAGAGCAGCACAGTAGATTCCCATTTCCTTATCCATTTTTTTAAAGCACGTAAGGGCAGGCACACGTCAATAGAACTGACAACTCAGTGTTTCCTGGATTTTCAGCATGCAAGCACTGCTGTACGCTCTGCACTTTGAGATCAGAACAGCTGAAGGTGGTTTTAGGCAAGTTAAGTGAGAAAAGAAAAATATAAGGATCACCATGTCTTTTTGAAATAATTTGACAACTGTATATCCCAGTTCTCAAAATCAGCTGAACAAAAGCAGCCTGGATGTGGTACACAAGCCATTATCAAAGATGTAGTAAGTTCCTCATAGAAGAACTGGCGTGCCTGTCAGTGACCTTGCACTGAGATCAGGGCAAACACTTATAATGCAAACAGGGTATGGAGGGGTTTTTTTCCCAATTATATGACTTTTGGCATAAATAAGATTTCATCAATAAGAATTTTCCAAGAACTACACTGCTTCAGCAAGCTTGGGGCAGGCATACAATATTGATTCAAAATGTCAGGAAAACCATGGACTTTGGCTCCTTGTATCTCATAGGTTTTCATTTTCAAAGGACTGCAGAACACACCTTTCCACATTAAAGAAAACCCCTTTAATATATATTTTGGGTTCTCTCCCTGCAACTGATAACATGTCGTAATTCTTACTCATATCCCTGCTGTTTTACTCAAGAAAAATCCAGATATGCTCAGCTGAAATACTTCAGGTTAAAATATTTTTAAGGCCCATAATGAAGTAGGAAAACATGGAAGAAAAGGTTTGGAAATAAAAAGACTAGCTGTGTCTATTTTCTGTAGAATCTCACTCTTACTTCAACCACCACTCTCTTCTTCCCAGGTGCTGAACAGACTGCAAGAAGCCAAATTCTAAAGTTGTGTTCAGTGACACCATGGAGCCACTCAGCACTCAGAGCAGCAATATGTTCGCTTCGTCCATGTAAGGAGATGCTGTGAATGCTTGCAGTAAGTATCCAGATTTGCTTTCAGTAAATCCAAAACAGTAAAGTTCTTCTCCACAGAGATTCATTACAACACATATCACAGCCATAGCAACATTTCTTGAGAGGAACAAGATGATTTTGTGTCGCCTCTGAGAAGGGAGGAACATTTCCTGAAAAAGGTCACAGTGTAAGAAATTCTCCAGAAGGCCTAACAGCATGTAAGGCTGATTACCCAGCAGTTCACAAGCTTCTTCAAAAGGATACAATACACCACTCTCAAAATGCTCCTTTTTAACTGATGTTTCTGAACAGCAAGGAGAACAGAGGCCTCTATCAAAAATAAATAAAAAATTCAATTAATCACTAGTTCTCTCAGACTGAGTCTATTTTGCAGAGGCTGGCATCACGCAAATCCACCCAGAAGGAGACACAGTAAAGCCACGTGAACACTGTGATCTCCTTATAAATTATTGTACATAAGTATGTGTAGTACACATCGAGAAAAAAGTGGTTTATGAATGTCCTTTCCCTTACAGTGGGACACAACCATGCTTTGCATAGAAAGCTTCTGTGGAAAAGACAAATGCGAGTTCTGTCGCTTATAAACCAGTTATTCCTAGGAAAAATTGCCATCTGATGTGGATGCTGAAAAGCTGCTGGCAGGGAAAAATCCAGCATTTTGCAAGTGTTGTGTGAGAAAGTTGTTGGTTCTCACGTGAACAATCAAGACGGTTTTCTAAACATCTGGCACCTGTTGTTTGCCTGTGAGGTTGTTATGAATCTAAGTAGAAATATTTTGAAAATAAGTTTTATGAAATCTAACTTATCACTTAGAGAGGTGGTTGGACCGAAGACTAATGATCTTTTACCATGTACTAATGCAAGGATTATATAAATCCTGGCTGTAATTAAATAAATAATTCACTTTCTCTCAACCTTCTCCCCAGCTTAGACTTTTGTTTTTTCCTCGCCATCCATGTTGCAGACAGTGACAATCTGAATCTCCAGCTTGTAACCAGCAACTTCCCTTTCTATAGGTAAACTCATTACGAAATGATAAACCTCCAGACTGATCACACCTGAGAAAGGACCTACCCAATACCAACACCTTCACTACCACTGTGCATCCAGGCACTGGGAGGAAAGACTCAAGAACATAAGCCTGGGGCGAGTAGCATTTGTGATGCTGCATGCCCAAGCAGCTGGCACACTGGAATCAGGCAGCACTTAGAAGTGTGACAAATTTAGCCAGCTACATTCAGAAATTAAAACTGTTGCTCTTTGAAGAAAGCTAAGTTGCTTTCATAGTTTTCTTTGTACGTTTGTGGGGATATTCCTCGGTTTTTGGGGGTTTTATCTGGCCATAGCTGGTGAAACAGGGCACACCGAGTATAAAATTGGTTTGGCTTTACTCCTGTGTATTTAACAGCCTCAACACACAGAGAAGTCTGTCAGTAGTCAACTGCACTGGGATAGAAGTAACTACTTTTCCTTCCTTCCTTAGAACAGAGCTGCACAGCAGAATGTTCAAGCAGGACAGGGCAGAATCTGCCCTCTCTTCCCCTGGTGAGGGATTCTGCCTCTCTACAGAGACTGCCTCCAGAAGCATCCCAACACACAGTGCCTCTGTGATCCTTGTGAATGCTTTTGCTTTAGAGCCACCATCACCAAGTCTCCTGACAGGTGAATACAGCCTGAAAAAAATTATTTATTGAAAGCAATTTATCGGACAAATATTGACATTTGCTCAAAATTCCTTTCAGCAGTTCATTATTTGACCAGCTCCACAGACTGTCCAAATCCAGCAAATAACTCTCTCAACAATTTCTTCACAGCTCCTGAATACCTGCTTAGGAATAATGATTTTTATTATTTGACAAGCACCCCTGTCAAGGTGTATTTTGTCTCCACCTTCAGTGTAGTGGCACTACAAAAGCAGAGGAAAGAGGACACATGGTGGCATCTCTGGAGGAGGTTCAGGGAGGGCTATAAACCTTGTAAGGTACACACCAGCAGAAGAGTTCCAGTTAAAATGAAGATTGATGTAGCATCCACTAACCCTCTGCCATCACTCACGCAGAGCAAAGGAACACAGTCACTAATTCTCCACTCAAAGATAATGTGCTTGTGCTGCAAACTCACAGCCTGCTCCCAGCCTGGAAGTGGATTTCACCACACATATCAACCTACAGGACTACTCAGGTTGTATAGACTTAGGGCCTGAAAATAACATTCAGTCAATCCTTACCTCTGCTGGGAGGTACAGGATGAATCTAATTCTACAGCCTGACCCTTCGTGTCATCACTTACCACAGTGTGAGTAACATGCAGGCAACAAGACAGGACAGCTTTCTAAAACAGTCTTATAAGAACAAGAAATTGCAAAAGCAGCAGGGGAATGAAGCATTTGCACCACTATTTTAAACAGTGAACTTTTCCTGGTGTCACAAGGAGATACTACCAGGGTAAGCAAGAAGGAAGATTTCCACTACGGAAAGCCAAGAGCAACTACTCTATACTGTAGAGAAAAATTTAAAGTCTAACTATAAAAACTGAAAGGAAACTTACTGGGCTGCATTTCTCTGCTCTTTTGCCCCTCCACCTCCACAATTTAAGCATAAAGAATAGCTGGAAAGGCAGGGAGACATTTTTCTGGGTTGTTACTTCCTCCACCCCTCCTTGCAAGGAATCAGCGAAACAAACTGCTGCAGCACCACACAAACTGAAGCACTCCTTTCTTGTACTTCCAAGTTCAGCCGCTTTTGCCTGAGGAATTCTCTTGGCTCACGGGTTTGATGTCAGCCCTTGATTGTGTTTTGATGTTTCTGCAGATCTACGATTGAGTTCAATTCTCAGCAGCCAAAACAGACATTTGTCATCCTGTATGCATCAAATTTCCTGTGGCACACTGCCCACTTAATCATGCAGGCAAGGGGAGCTTTGACAAAGCAAGGGGCTGTCTGCAAGCCACCGTGACCCAGCATGTGTGGAGTCACTTGTAATTACCATTACTTAGAAGGATCACTCAAGGCTTCCCGGTGTTGCTGCACACCAGTTCAACCACTCCAGAGTGTCTGAGTAAATATTTGCACGCAACGAGGAGCTGTTGAGAGGGTTTTGTCTACAGCCACAGCCCCCAGTGCATGAAATATTCAGCACATTAAATGTCTCCACTGATGCAGAGTGGTGGGTTTTCACTCTGATTTGATTAGCAGTGATGTTTCTTTCATGAGGTGTGACTGTCCTTCCAGATTAGCATCAGCCCAGATTCCATGCAGCAGTCACGGAAAAAAGGAGACGGAAAAAGAGGAGTCTGACACGTTGCAAGGGTTACTGTGCAGAGTCCCTGTCAGTTCTGAGATTCCTTGTTTAGAAGAAAATGCTGGAGCCTAAATCTTAATTTCATAAAAAGCATTGCTAAGTAGAATTCTAAACTTAAACACAAATGTGAAACTCAAATGACAAAATTAGTAGGAATTAACTAGGAAAAACCTAAAACAACACAGGTTTAACTGAAGGAATGTCTTAACAAATAAGACATCAACTCTTCACCCCAAAAAAAGGCAGAAGCGTTTCACTGGGGACATGCTTCCATATTAAGCATATTGATCATCTCCTAATGAACACTGTAGAACTTATTATTTATACTAATTTAAAATGTAGTTGCATCACTTCTAAAAATTTTTCACTTAAATATACCTCCTCACTACCTGAGCAATCGGCAATTTTCAATAATGATGATGTGACATTCGTTGCATTCTTTTAATATCTGTCATCTATTTTAAAATATTCCCTTATGGTAACATTCCCGTAATAGTTCTATACTGTAGCAGTGAAGTGAATCTAATGGAAGCAAGCAAATTCTGCAGGAAAAAGCAGTTTATTGGACTGAGTAATGTAGCTGGAATAGAGATTAAAAAGGGTTGGTATTCACAAAAGCTGCTTTTGTTTGCCAATCTGATCAGCTGCCTTTACCAGCCGCAGTTTGGACACAGCTCTGACTTAGACAAATTGGATTTTGAAAATATTCGAAACTCTGCAGCAAGCATTCAGCCTTAATATGAAAGGCTGACTGTGCACCCACTTAAAAAGCAGAGCACCAACCTCCCTAGTTAAATCTTGGTATGTCAGTCAGTACTGGCTGCACTGGGGACAAACGAAAAGTCTCTACACAAATTCACAGGCACAGCAAAGAGAAATTCCGAGGTCTATCAGACAGACTTTTCACAGCACATTTAGCACAAGAGGGTTCTGTAATTGTCACTGAATGGAAAAACTGTGAGTAGCCAATAAGCTTCTGTTCTCTGGTTCCTCTGTACGGGCTTGTGTTAAGAAAAAGCAAAGAGAAGCATATCAGTTACTGAAGATGAGCTATCTTCCACGTGAAACTGGTTTAGAAACAGGATGTCTCACAATCTGCTTCAAACCATTAGGAATGTTTTAAAATAGTCAAAGGCTGGTGTTGAGTTTGGAAGGCTTCAATCCCCATGAGCAGGTTCATCAGCACGGTACTAAAAAGGACCGCAAGGGGTCGGGCAGAGAGGAGCCCACCATGGGCTCGTGGAGCTCCTTTCCACTGCACCACAGGCCCCAGACAATTCCAGTTTTCCATTTAGCTCTCGTTTAAACCGAGGTGACAGGATGCTGCAAGTCACACACAAGAGATACTGTAACTCCACAGGAGCCCAACTAGCAATTTTATTTTCCTAATTAGACCAACGAGGACGGTGGGGGAAATTGAACAGCAAAGGGCTGAATTAAGAAAATGATAGCAGATGCCCAGTGCTTTCCTTAAAAGCATTTTAAAACACTGTCACTGGTGCACAGAAAACTCCAAGATGAAAAAACCATTCTTTGTACTTTGCTAACCTCCAGTATTACAGATTATAGTTCCAGTACACATATTATAACTGCCTACATACAGACAACTGATGAGAATCCTGTTACGCCCCCAAAAGAAAGAATAAAGATACATGCTCGCCCTCAGCCACATGCAGATTTTACTATACTCTATACATAAAGTGTCATTTAGTTCTCTCTGTATTTTCAGCCAATTCTTTCAGGTTAGATAAGGCACTAGGAGCACTTGTTCGCCCTTTCCTCAGTCTTCAGAACAGTGGAAACTGAGACAAGTGTACACTTTTCTGAGTGAGGTAACGTTCCCTTGCCACAGTGCCAGAGTTCTTGGAAACACGAAACTACATGTGCCAGAACAGGATCTTGGCTCTTAATTATCTCAGGCATGATTTGAAGGCCTACTATAGCATATATTCTCTTTTACACATTCAGGTAAGGAGACTTAAAACTGTAAATCAAATGTTTCTACCAAGATGAAACCCACACTTATAAACCCCGCTTTTCTCAAAACTGGCACCTGCGATGTGTGGTGTTTGCAGAGCAATTGGTTAAGCCACTCTCAGGGACAGCAGCTTACCTTGGAACAGATAAAATCCACAGCTACTCCATACAAACCAACACTTAGATATATCATCATTCACACCAGCAGCTTCCCAAATCACAAAACAGCACTCGGTCTGCTCTGTAGAAATAGCTACAGAAACTCCAGCAGCTTCAGGAATCACTAATAATGACAAATGGCAGGCCTGGAAATCCTACAAGGTGCCAGTTTTTCATAAACTGCCAAATCTCTGCTTTCTGCTAAGTGTGGCCCCTTGCACTGTCTCCAAAAAGCAGCAGGCCGAGAAGAAGGTACTCAGAATTGCTGGAGTAGGAAGCAGAGTAGGTAGGAACAGCAACACAAAAACGCTGTCTGGCAGAATGAATCCGAAAATGCAAATAAACTGAGTGAATCGCTCAGGAAAAACTTTTCAAAGATTTCACTGGAACACTCCAATCACTCTAATAGATTGTGTGACTATTATTGACTTTGTAATAAAAACTGCACCAATATTTATTAGACTTTTGTCAACAATTTCTACCAAACTTTTATGGTTTTTTAGCTTGGTTAGAAAGGATGGAGTACTGCTGAAACTTCTCCTATCCCTCTCTTTTCTTATGGTGCTTTGAAAATTAATTTATAGCTGATATGCTGAATTTTCACTTTCTGTTGAGGCCCAAACCTTACCTCGAAGGGCTGTTTAATAAAAATGCAACACTCCAGTCATAAAATGCTACTAAATAATTTCATTCCAACATTAGGCAAGCTTCAACACAGGGCTATATTTTATACACATTGAATAGTGGGAGCCTGTAGATCACGGAAATCTTAATAAACCAGCAAGTTAATTCTTCACAGATGCAGGGGTACACGTGAGCTCAACAGCATTAAAAGCCACAGCAGGTAAAAGTGCATTTCCTGGAAAGCAATATCCAGATGCTGAAACACTTTAAAAAAGCCGAAAAAACAACACCAAGATAAACTGTGGCTGGAAAATCAGCTACATCCTGCTTTCGACCAAGTTGCTCTCGCTGTTGCTATTTTATATCAAGTCAAAAACCTGAACTAAATAATAATAATCAAATTAACAGGCACACTGGGTACATCATTTGTCCTTAAAGTACCAAGCAATCACTATGTAACCCTCACCAGCCATAAAGTGCTCTTGAATTTAAAAAAAAACAAAAACAAAACCCACCAAACAACACACATAAAAAATAACCCCAATGTAAACAGTCTTAATGCTCTGACACAATTTGATTTTGAGGCTTGGTGTTTCAAATGGCAAAGACAAACAAGCTCATCTCTACTCTCAGTCTCCCTGCCAAGTTTAAAAATCTGACAATCTCTTCTGGTTTTTCTGTGAAATTTCTAATGTAAATATTAAAAATTAATTATGTTGGTATGACATGAAAATGTCATGACCAGATTCGAAACTAATTTTTAAAAAATCCTTTAAAATATCTCAAACTAATTCTTTATAAACAGCATCACTAGCTCTGTAAAATACATACATAAAAAATTGTTTAAAGTTAACTGGCATAAAGTTAAAAAGTGGAGTAGAAATGCTAGCATGAAGGATGAAAGAATTGAAAGTCAAAAAATAGAACTGAAAATTGAGAGGAACAAAATAAAACACCAAAAAAAACCCCAAAAAAACAAAACAAAACAAAACAAAACAAAACAAAAAAAACACCAAACCAAAACCCACCCCAAAATAACCAACCCAAAGTCTACTAGTGATATATAGCAGGAACCTCTCTGTTGGGCCAGCCCAGCTTCTAAGGCTTTCTAAATCTTTGTCATTAAAACAGGCCTGAGAGAGAATTTTTCCTTGATTATGCATTGAGCCTTCACAGGGAAACTTTGCAAGTAAGAGAAGTACTAAAGCAGTTAAAAAGAAAAAGAAAAAAAAAGGCATTTGGGTTTAAACCTGATGAAGAATAAAGGCTGAAAACTCAGATAATTCTTGGAACCCTCTGAACACGAAAGGTTTGATGTTTGCAAGACACCAGGCACCACGGGGCTGCCCTACTTCTCCAGTAATTTACAGCAAACTGAACCTTATCAGTATTCAGGACCAACTCTAACAGGGAGAAGGAAAAAACGTCATAGAAATGGAAGAAGAGGAGATAAAAGCAAAGCAGTGAGGAAGAAAAGCACATCATGTCTTAATTGAACCGAGGATGAGATAGGGACGGCTGATATGGCCTGCAGCTATGGGAAAACACTTGTGATGATGCTTGGTGCACGCCAAGGCAGGGCGGGGACTCCCCAGCGCCCGTCACTTTTCGAGGACAGTTTCAGCAGCACGCAAAGCGCAGCAGCTGCTGGCTGCTTGTTGAAGCTGAATGAATAATTTGCCACAAACAATACGTCTGACAAACTTAGCCTCTCTCTTTCAATCGTGTTCCTAGAATACTGTGAATGGAATTGCATTATTCAGATGCAGCCGAATTTCTCTGCAGCGTTTCCCCACATTGAGCCCAGCTGCCAATACTCAGGGGGTTGCTGAGATGTGTTCAAAAAAAGATAATTCGGTATTTTTCCCTTTCCTGACTGGATGAACAAATGTAACCTACTTCTGAAAACAGGCGTGCACAAGTATTTAAAAATTGATTTCCATGAGTAACTGGCTATGTGACACATTGAGTAAGAAATAAAGAGAAGGGGATTCGGTAAACGTGAGTAGGACTCCCTTGCACACCAATAGTTTACCGTACAAATTTAATTACACCAAAACCAATACACATTACCGTATGCTGAAGGAAGATCTTTCTCATAAAATTCACATTTTCTGGCTGTTCACGAAATCCAAAAATTAATAAAAGTTTGAGCAATTAAGTTTAAACATTTAAATTAAGAGTTAAAGCTGCTTACATTCATTTCATTGTACAACACTAATCCAGACCCCACTAGCATTATTAAATTGTGTTATCTTTCTTGGTAAAACACTCAGTCATTTATAACTACCTAAAAAAAAAAAAAGGGTTCTATCTCATTGTCCCCAGGATCTGCTTCTCACACAGCACAGCAATGAGAGCACAATTACTAAAATGAAGATGTTGGCAGCCATCCAGGTGCCAGTAAGAATACGTTGGGTGTTACTCACCAGTTCCTTGTGTGCTGTAATCTGCCAGTTCTAAAAACAGAAAATTCCCAGCAGTTCTTGTTCCCTCCTTTTGATGCCAGATTCTTTTGTAAAACGCTGTCATCTTAGCTCAGCGGGAGCATTATTTATTTTCTAATTCCCTGCTGGTATTTAATTTTCCTATTCTCTAACATGGACCTTTGAGATGGCCACCCTACTCCAAGAGCCTAAAACACAGCAAACGAGCACCTAGAATTGCTGCCACCTGGAATTTAACTGAGTGCAGCAGGGCCTGAGAGCCAATCTTTGGCATTCCTTGAGCTGTGGGTGATGTGGAAGCCTTTCAAAGCCAAATCTGTGCAATAACTTCAGACAAACTTTCTAGGCTTTAGAATAGAATCAGAATATTAGAATACTATCACTCTGGATGATGATTTGACTGCAGATAGCAGTTTTGCACTCCCCAAGCCCAGAACAGTGAGGCAAAATGCAGAGGGGTTTTGGAGAAGCTGGCAGGCATCAGCCAAAGGCAAATCTATCAGAGGAAGGCAAATGAAATAAGCGTTTTGGATTTGATTTATGTGCCTGGTTACATTTCCTGTTCAGTTCCTGGGCACTGGGTCACCCTTAGCAGAAACACTTCCATTCCTGCGTAGCCTCTCTGCTGTAAGGACACTTGCCTTAAAGAGCGTGGATTTCAGCGTTATTTTGGAATAACGCAAGCTGGTACAAGCAAGAAACATTTTTGTGATCTGGAAAAAAGCTGTGCTGGCAAAACCAGGCGTTTTAAGTGTTGAATGTTCTCTTTCCTAGCACACCAAGATCATCTGTTACTTGAAATATCGAACCTGGGGAAAAAGGAGTCATATGAGGAAGAGGCTTTTCTGCAACCACAGTTTCATTTTGGAGATCCCTTCTTTGGTTTATTGAATTCCTAAGTCCACAAGGCTGGCAATCCTGCAGCTCTGGAGGCTGCAGTAACACCTCTGCACTTCCAGCAACAATATTTTCCTGCTCATTGGGACACTGACATATATCCAGAAATTGTCTCTTTAAAAAGCTCTTATTTTGCAACAATGTGAAATATATTTAAAATATGATTTGCTCATTTCCCTTGACTGTGTATGGAATATAGTGAGAAAGTGACAACACTATTGATGTTTGGTTTCTTTAGAAGCACCAGATCCTCCCTCTTATCCCACATTATTTTTCAATTTCATGTATACATAAATACAGACAATTCTTTGACTTTTCAGATTACACAGTAATTTTCAAATCATCAAAAACTTTAGGGAAATAGTTTTTAATGCCACAAAAAAACCCCCGTCACTACATAAATACTCTTAAATAAACTAGCAGTAAAGTGCCTTCTATTGTGGTAACTCCTTGTCCTCCAGAATTTATACAAATATTTACTCCAGTGTTTTGCATGTTTTCAATAAACCTGTTGTGCACGAGTGAAATATAAGTGAGGTTATGCTATGGCCATGAACCTCACACAAAAGAGAGCTCAGTACAAACTGCATGAATGCTGGAGGGACATGCTCTGTAAATCACGGTACCTGATCAGCTCCAGACTCAAATCTATTTTTCTCTTTTTTTAAAAATTTTTGTAGCATCAGTTACACTTTTCAGTGACACTCCAGTGCTGATCAGGAAAGTGGAAAAAGACCAGATCAAGCACATGGGGTGAAACCTCAGAATTTTCCTCAGTTTCACTTCAGAGCCTGGGTCACCTGTCACAGCCCCTCAGCAAAGCTCACCTCCTCGCCCTGCTCATTCTTAGAACTACGGAATCAATGAGATTGGAAAAAGCCTCTGAGGTCATTGAGACCAACCTGTGACTGAACACCATCATGTCTACTAGACCATGGCCCTGACTGCCATCTCCAGTCTTTCCTTAAAAACCTTCAAGGATAGGGACTCCACCACCACCCTGGGCAGCTCATCTCAATGTCTCATCATCCTTTCTGTGAATAAATTCTTCCAAATATCCAGCCTGAACCTCCCCTGGTGCAGCTTGAGGCCATGTCCTCGTAGCCTGTTGCTTGTTCCGTGGGAGAAGAGAAGAACCCCACCTGGCTCCTTCAGATGGTTGCAGAGAGTGAGAAGGTCCTCCCTGAGCCTCCTTTTCTCCAGGCTGAACACCCCCAGCTCCCTCACGGGACTTGTGCTCCTGACCCTTCCCCAGCTCTGCTGTCCATGTCTTATCATGCTCCAGCCCTTCACTGCCCTTCCTGAGCTGAGAGACTCAGAACTGGACACAGCACTTGAGGTGCCCCTCATTAGTGCTGAGTACAGGATAAGCTCCTGAAACACAAGCTCAGTTCCTAAAAATTCACCCCAATGCATTACAAGCGCCAGCACAAAACCATGTCGCTGCTGCACATCCTAAAGCATTAAGAGATGCCCAGAAGCCACAGCCATCCCCCAGGACCAGCCAGAGACGGGCTCCTGACTCTCCCCCCGAGTGCACCCACGCCCACAAGGACATCCGAGGGGAACGCTCAGAAAGGGAAATTCATCCCCCCAAACCTCGGGGACCACCGGGAGAGGATGGGACGGGCACCTGCGGCACCGCCTGAGACCCGCCCGGGGCCCCGCGGGGCAGGGCCGCCCCCACCCTCAGCGGCCCCGGGGCTGATGGAGCAGTGCTGCCCCAGGTGTTGGAGATGATAAGAAATTTAATTTTTATTTAATGTAACTTAAGTCAATTTTCACAGAATCGCAGAATGAAGTAGGTTGGAAAAGAACTTTGAGATCATCAAGCCCAACCCGTGTTCATCTTTGCCCCCCGGGGGAAGGGGATGGGAGTTCCTTTCCAGGGCATTGTTTCACCAGGTGAGGCTTGATGAGCTTAACATCTCAACAGACTGGGAGTAGCACAGAACATACAGAAAAGATAATGCCATCAATTCCAAACATCACCCCTGGCATGAGAGATACCTGGTTTGGGAAAGGAGGGATGAGAATGAGGGCCTAACTAGCATCAGAGGCAAAGAAATCCGTACCCAGTAGGAAACCAAATTCTAAGAACTGCGCAGCTTGGGACTAATGAACATTTGAACCAATGAATTTCAATGGGTTTTGACTGTATAAAGTTTATTAAAAATCTAGTAAAATTCACGTGTCATGGGATGATTTTCTCTGCACAGCCCGGGCCACATGTGGATGAAATGATTTCTCTTGCACACCCTGGCCAGAGCAACATCCTGGCCAGAACTAAAGCAATGCCTTGATTCTCCAACACTAAAAATGTTGGAGTGTTTTTCTTGCAGTTTTGGTGACACAGGTGTGCCCCACAGGGCTGTGAGGGATGGCAGGGACAGCCGGCCACGGGTGGGGTTCTGAGTCTTCACGGGGACACCTCACCTGACAGAACCACAGAATCAATCAGGCTGGAAAACACCTCTGAGTCCAGCGTCGAGTCCCACCTGTGATGGAACACCACCACGGCACTGAGTGCCACCTCAGATACCTCCAGGGATGGTGACTCCAACACCACCCTCTGCTGCCCTTTTCAACATCTCATCACCATTTCTGTGGGTTCAATCACTCAGAAATTCCTCCTGATGCCCAACCCTAACCCGTCCGGGGTGCCTGTGCCCACATTGGAGCATTTCAGGGGGGTAGGGGGTCTCAGCACCAAGCCTGGGGTGCCCACGGTGGTGCTGGGCATTGGAAAAATGAGTCACTTATGCTGAGAAAATTGAGCTCGATGCTGGGTTCGATTTTTTGGCTTGCCCCCGTTGTGAAAAAATCATCACTTGCTTGATTAACATGCATGCTACAGCCTTGAGCTGGGGAAATCCAGGGTGCCTTGCTGTAATATTTTAATGGGTTTGGATCTGGATCCAAGGAAACGAGCTGGCATAGCAGTAATACAGCACAGCCATCCACAGACTGATGTGTGCTGCTGCTAGCGAAATCCCGGCGGGTATGATGATAAAACAGTTGTAGCCACAACCCCAGCTACCGACAGCGGTTCACAAAGATAAAATTCCCGACCAAATTTCTTGTGTGTAATAATAAGTCTGATGGTAGCCTACTGATTGCATACGAGCCTGAACTCTGTCCTTGGGAGGATGTTAACAGATAGGCACTGAGCCTTGCAATTCCCACATGGCTCTGCAAACATCATCTTTTTCATCCTCAAGTCGCTAAGCAGGCTGGATAATGTTACCTAATTTTACATTCGACAGCTACAGCAAGCAGAGCTGAAAAAAAAAAAAAAACACAAACCAAAAAAATATCTGTTATGATGCCCAGAACTCAGGAAAGACTTTCAGGGTTGGTACAGACCTCTGTATTTTCTGACACCTGTGTTGTCTTTTAAAGTAAGTACTGACTCACTAAACAAAGTCACCTCAAGTAATAAGTGGCATCCAGCTTTGCAGCGTGTTGACATTATTCTGAGATATAGCAAGGTAAAAAAAAAAATATATTAATAAAAAAGGCTGTATCACTTTAGACTGAAGGTTATTGCAGCAAGTTCAAAATTCACCAAAAGCAGCACCAAGCTCGTTCTTTTTTACGTTTATAATTATAAAAATAAACCAGAAATAATCCATGCAATAAAAACTATTGAATTGCTCTTACATAAAAAATTTCAAGAGAATGAGGTGTTTTTCTCTCATCCACGAAGAAACAGGCAATAGAAGCACATTTTGAGAGAAACAGTTTTTGTCAAGTAGAATTGAGAAGTTTTCAATCAAAGCAATTCAGTCAGCCCTACTCCAATATACCTTCATCCACATGTCTCAAATTATTATTTTCTTATAGAGGAGAAGACCATAAAAATCTGTTATCTTCTTAAAGATAAAGTGGAAAGACTGGTGGAAGCCTCTTGCTAAGATACAAAAGCAGAATCTTTGGCTCCTGAGACCAAAACAAAACCTGATTAATAACTATTCAGTGCAAAAATTACTCATCTGGAGTGCAGCATGATTTTCCATCCTTCAATCAAGACCAAGTCCTGTTATCACATGCACAATTAACTTCTTACTGCTGTGAGTGAGACTTTCTCCAAAATTTTGCGTGCTACATTGGAATAATGAAGGAAAGTAAGATAACTGATCTTTCCAGCTAAATATAAAGACATTTTAAGTGTATAATACACCCTAAAGCTCAGAAGGACAGCACTTTAGCAGACAGTTGGAGAATAGAAATTGTGCATGAAATTGTGAGAGGTTTCTGCTCATTCGTTAAGAGAATCACATATAGAAAGGACCTGGCCACTTGCCACCTGCCTTCAGCATAGGAATTTACTCATCTATGGTCTTTTGGACCAAGTTTTGACTTTTTTATCCAACAGTCAGGAACCTGTGCCCTTCAAACTTCACTATTCACACAGGTCACTGCCAAAATAACAGACTTTTTTAGCCATAAATCTCAGCTTTGATAAATGAAACTGTTGTGTCCCCCCTTTTTTTTTCCCCCTTAGTTTTTCAAGATTTAGCTGAAATTCCCAAGTTGCAGTGAAACTATTGCATGAAAGTCATAAATAACTATAAACCTTATTGTCTTCCAGGGGTTGGATTAGCACACAAAATAGCCTTTGCCTTGAAAGAGTTTTTGCTCTGCATCAGTGCTGTATGGAAGGGCTGTGATCCAGTTTTCCAGGCAACATTCTGAGATAGCTTCTTTCCTGTGACCACAGTAGGCTTTAAATTGGCCATCCACAGGGGGGTGGGTTTAGATGTGAGTTTTCTCAAATGATAAGTTTGTATGTTGAAGGAAGGAGCAGTGGTGTTACTGCAAATAAGGTGTAAGACAAATGGTTTGGTTTACAATTTTTTCGGGAGACACTCTTTGGAAGACCAGAAAACACTGAGTAAAGAGCAAATAATTTTTCATATATGTAGGGATAAATCTATAAACATTATTGAAATCATGAAGAAATATCAAGAAAATATTTGCAGGAAATCTCCATCACTTACAGCTTGTTTTATTGCTATATTATGAAAATCATAGCATGGAGCAATAAGGAAGAGCTCAAATTTGTTATTCTGGCAAGAGGAGTTTTTTCTGGAAAAACATCAAACTGACAGTGTGCATATGGTCAAAACCAGACAAGATAGATCATTAGTGCTTCTATGGAATATTTAGCCTCAGGATCTCGCAGTGTTTTGCAAACTTTAATTAATTCTTGCACTATTTTGGCAAGACAGGAAATAAAATGCTACCTCCAGATTGCCACCAGTAATTAGAGTATCTCTTCCAAGGCCACACACCAAACTGGTTCCCAAGCAAGGAGCTGAACCCAAGCTTTCTGAGTTCCTGCTCTAACAACTGCCCAGCTCTCACAGCCATGGCAAAGCAAAGTTAAAAGTCCTGGTTGCTCTTTATTGAAAAAGGGCACAAAACCTACAAAACCCAGAGTACAAACAAACTGCTGTCAAGGCCACTGGCTTCTGCATTTGTAAATTCTGCTCCAGACTCCCTTTATCTAACATTATAAAGCAATTTAAAACTCCCAGCTTTGATTTGGAATTCCTCTGTATGATACATAAACCTACCTATTTCATGGGATGGTGATAAAGAAGACCGAATTGTTTTCACTGTCAGCTACTAAGAACTTTATTAGCTGAGAGATCAGGCTAAAACTCGTGGGGTTTGTTTTTCATAAACGCTTTCAGACCTCAAAGAAAACAGAGCAAATTGCTGTTAGTATAACAGTTTCCACTTGTATCACCCACTACTCCCTTTCAAATTATCATGGGCTCAGGCTCAAGAGAGGATTTTCCTTTTAGATTTATTTTTCTGATTAGCATTGACATATTCATTGTATTTTGAGGCTGATTTCTGACAGTAGGTGCACTTGCTGAAATTACGAGCTGTGTTCTTACGAAGAATCGACTCCAGCTGCAGTGTGTGTGAAATACTCCCAGCTCCTTACTCAGCTTTGACAGGACTGTGTTTCATGGGACTGAGATGCGTTCTTACTACACCAGGACCTGTAAAGCAAAGCAGTCATGGTAGGGGCCCATATAATTTGGAGAAAGGTGGCAAAATCTATTCCCTTTCATTCACAGAAATTCCTGTCCTGATGGCAATGAATGTATAAAACAATGAGACTGGCAATTTGACGTTTTTAGTACAGTAAGTAGGAATTTATAATTTTTTCTTTGCACTTATCTACACTAAATGTTCTTTTTAATAGATATCATTTTACACATTTTTTCCTTAGATACTTACTGACACGATAGTGTGAAATCTCTTTCAAGTGATCTGGATCTGATGGAACCTGGCAAGAAGCCCTGGAGTGCAACAGTGTTTGGGGCGATAATTAACAACATTTTAGCACATAAATCTCAGTCAAATTAACTATTTTTGGCCTGTGGAGCTTTCACTGTCCCACCCCACTTCATCTCCTGCAAGCATTATATTCTAGAATAATGCCTACAAACATAACCAGCTAAAACTCAAGAAACTGACTCTTCACAAATGTAGATGGGAGTAGAATTTGGAGAAAGAAGAAGAGGAAGGCTAAATATCCCCACTGCATTGTCTACTTTATAAGCTAAAACCTTCTGTATTGTTTGAAAAAGTGTGAAAAGGGGGTTTAACTTCCATTTCTATCAAGCTCTGCTGCAGCACCACAGAAAAGTTGTGTGTCCTTTGACAGAACTCATGGTCTCCATTAAAAATGTCACTTGAGTGTCACCTAAGTCCTTTCTCAAGGAGGGGTTAGTGTCAAGGTGCAGGTGTTGTTAGCCTGCAGTTAAAACCATACTTTTTGCAAAAAAAAGTTGTGTAGCCAGTGGAATTCAGACCTTTGTGAATGCTCGGGTAAGAGCACCTGGCAGCACCTTATCTCCTGCAAATCCCACTGCCTCTCTCCCTTTAGGCTGACGCAGTTTGCAGAGGATTTGGGAAGAATTTAGATCACTGCTTCCGCATGTAGGCAACTGATATTGATTGCTTATACAAAATACATCAAACAGGGAGGTAAATTTTTAAATATTCTGTGTGATTTTTTCTTAATCTTCTATTTTAAACGGTGAATTCACTCAGGGAAGTTGTCATTTTCTTGATTCTAGCAGACACCACGATGTATGTGAGACATTGTCTCAATTCTACCCTCAGCTTGTCAGTGCTTCATCATTAATTCTCTGATATCATTTAAGTGGAAGGTCCCCTAGCGTGTCAGCAATGTTTTCTCATATTGGTGACATCTGCTGTCTCTCTTGCTTGTATTTGTGTAATTTGTGGTGAATTTTCATCTATTTCTTCCCGCTAACGCAATCTTTTAGCTATGCTGCTTTAGGCAGAACACTTAAAAATGCAGAGGATATGCCAGTGGGTTGGCAGAATCAGGTATTTGCAGATGTTATTTTTATGTTAATCTGAAGTTTGACAAATATTCTATTTATATTCAGCAGTGCCTCTGTGTAATAAAATGTGTCTGTACATATGTGCATATTTTTGGCTAAGCAGAACACAGAATAAAAGTATGATTTATGAACGGTGCCAGATTTCTTTCATGCAATGTGCAATAATCTGTAACTAACAAATATAAACAGTTACATTATAATGCATTAACCCCTGAATAATCTATCAGGGGGAGAAGCAGGTACATGTATGTATTAGATTATAGATACACCCACTTGTCTCCTCTTTCTCAAGCTAAAAGTATAAACCAGGCCCTAAATTGCTGGCATGCAGGCCCATAGCAATTGCTGCACCAAGTCAGAGAATTAAATTACTTATTTAATGTATGTAGGTGAGTGCAGATGCTGGGAGACAGGTATTCACTCTCATAAAGAACAAATTGCCCTGTTACATCATGCTGAGAATTGGGAAAGAGCAGACTTTCAGTCAGAAATAACTCCCTTAACTAAAGGGCAAAAGTCCCTCCATGCCTGGGATAATTTTTGCTGTTTGCCCTTGGACCTGTGCCTATTTCTAGTTTCTTTAAGGAAGATAAATAAAGTGAAGAGAATATTTGTGGGGAGACTACTGTTAATATGACACCACTTTAGATAGTTTTATTATTATTATTCTTGAATCTGTTCCTCAGTGTTTTCCAGACAGATGAAAGTACCTTGGGATGCTGTACTCTGCGAACTGGGTCCCTGCAAGAATCCAGGTTAGAAGCAAAAATGTAAAAGTGCTATTCATTTTTTTTTTCTTTTTTCCTTTTTCCTTTTTTTTTTTTTTTTTTTTTTTTTTTTTTTTTTTCAAGCTTTTTTTTTTTTTTTTTTTTTTTTTTCTTAATCACAATCATTTCTGCTGTTTGTATCACCTTGAAGTCCCACAAACTGACGGATGGGAAAAAGAACAGGAGTGACTGTCTGGAAGAAGCTGTAGAACGGGGACAGTAAGTCGAAGGAACACAAAGAGAAGTTAGGTATTAAGCTGAAGAAACACTGAAAACCCCTGCAAACAAGCTTAATTTCTGATCAAAAATTTTCATTAAACTAAATTACTCATCTAGCTCTGAGGATGTCAGGGTGATTCTTGATTTTTTAATTAACGTCTGTTAAAGAGACGCATTGCTGTGTATGAGGTGAGGGAGAGAGAGGGAAAGCATCTTGGCAGACACAGGTGGGGCTAGAATTACTGCTCTTTGGGAAGTGGCTGTTCCTTAAGGCTCCTAGGAATGGGAACTTTCTTTCCCTGTGCCAGAGTACATTGGCTGTAATCCCAAACCAGTCTTCATCCATTTGACAGATTCAGGCTTAGCTGCCACCTTTTTCTAGCAGCTGTCACCTAATCACAACCTGCACCCCATACCCAGGAACCCCAGATTTTAGGCATCTCCAAATCATCATTCCCAAGGAATGTAGAGATTATTACCCCTGCTGTACCTGGACCACGACTCAAATGCCTCCTCAAGGCTGGTGCAGCTGATGGTCCCAGCCTTTAAATCTTTCACCTCCATCATTTGTCAAATGCTGTCAGAACTTCCACTTGTCATTGGATCACTTCTTTCAGAAGATCCAGCATCATCTTTGGTCTTTTGGACGAAGTCAGTGCACTAAAAATTTCCTTTGATCAATATTTTCATGGAGACTCTACCAACAAAAGACAGGTTTTTCTCTCCTCTGTGGTCTCGGAAGGCTCTGTGCCCTCTCAGTGCTGGTCAGGGTGCTGCTTTCTGCATGCACAATGAAAATAATTCTCTGGAAGAGGCACTTTTGAACATAAATCCAAGTGTTAAAGAACTCTCATCTTTTAAAATACATTTGTGTAGAGGGTTTTATTATTTTTTATCTTCAAAAATACCCCAATTCTTGCACAACATAGGCAGAGGAGTCCTAGTCTCTCTGATCATATTTCCTAGCTGTTCGAAAAGGGAATGAGGAAAGGAATGGAATAAAAGATGAAGAGAGGTTTGAGTGTGCAATGAGAAGGAAGTGCAATGACAAATGTACAGTTAGGAACAGGAAAGGAAGACTGTAGCAAAGAGTCAGGTCATTGTCATGGGGGAGAGAAATTCCAGCCTAAAAAAAGCCAAAAGTTTCCCCCATGTGAGAGGGGAAACGCATCAAAAATTGATGCTACTGCCCAACTTCAGTTCCTGGATGATTTTTCTCTACCATCTTTGGTACTGACATGAGGAAACAGTCTCTTGTACAGATCTGCCCTGATTTTGGTCTTGCTCCTGTACCTCCTAAATTGGCAGTCATGCATCTGGTTCCTTCTAGTGCTGATCCAGAGACAGCACACTCCTTAAATTAGGCTCCCATTTATCTTAGTTATCTTGATTTATGCACTGTTCTGCGGACCATTCATCATACAGCTAATCTTGAGTAACCTTGGGTAATATTTTAATCTTGCTGCCCCTAATTTTACCCTTTCTCAGCGTTAGCCTCGAAGACTTCTCTTTCTCTCTTGAAAAAATACCTGTGAAATCCTAGCAGATATCTCATACTTTCCTGCTTAAGTTTTCTCCCCAGCTCTTTCCTTCTTCTCAGCAGGTCTCGTTCCCCACCATGATTAAAACTGCTGAAATGTCTGAGGTGTTTAAAGGGGCACCTCACAGGTGTGGTAGTGACTGCCTACAAAATCTTCTGGCAAATTGCACAGCACGAAGTGCTTGAAACTTTGGCTCTTGCCAGTTCTCAATATGTGGGTTATTTAATTTGGGGTTATGGAGGCATTTTATTAGGAGGTTTTGATCCTGCTCCTGCTTGAGAATGTTTAAAACTTTGTAAAATTATTTGGTAAACCTTGTGTGCCTCTAGACCAAATTTCCAGCTGAGGCATCAAACAGTACCTCCCAGTTATTCTCATTCAGAGTCCATTCTTCAAGGACTAGATCTTATTTATTTAATGTTTAATGCATTTTAAACCTCAGTCATGCCCTCTGTTATCATTCTCACACACTCCCATGATCTGTGACCTTCTGAGGGCATGGGTTTAGCCCGGCTTCTTCACAGCCAAATCCCCTCTAACCTGTCCTGCCCTTCAGACCCAAATATGATAAATGAGGATATTTCCATACCTAGGGTCTCTGGCAACAGCTCTGCAGTGATCACTGGCAGCAGAACTAAGTCTTTCCTCATGCTGATCTCAAGGCTTCTTCTGGTCTGGGCCCAGCTGAGCCTGAAATCAAGCCTGCCTCCCTCAGAAAGGGGTCACTCCACTCAAACTCACTGATTTACACTGCTTTACTAGGAGAGAACTCTCAGATCTATCCACTGTTTTGCACTCCTTCCTGTACTTCCTTTCTCCTCCCTGTACACACTTATTTTTATCTAGGGAAAAAAATGGAACAATAAAAAGAATCACTCCATATTTTGTTTGCAAGTTTATGCAATTGTAGCATGAAAAATTCAGAGGCCGTGATAAAAATTTATTCTGTAGCTCAGTGTAAGGTGTGAGGATCTAAAAGGTCTCCAAACAGCAGTAATTTCACAAACTGTGCCCTATGCACAGTAATTCAGAGCGTACTAAGGACAGAATTGCAGCCTAAATGAGTTTTGTGCCTTGATTTCTGCATAGTTTAGTGCTTTAATCTGAGAAATTAGCCACACACATCCAAATTATGCAGTTCTTACTATCTCTGCGAAGCCTTTTGATGAGAGTTTAGAACCAGACTTGTTGCCTTTGCTTTCTCCAGAGCTCAATTCACAGCACTTAATGAATCCAACTTGAGCACAGTGATGGCACAGCTTTGCTGCCTCTCCACATTGATGAGATCCTGCTCCTGCTCCTGCTGAAAACAAAAGGGGCTGGAAAGTTTTTATTGAGAGATTTCCCACAGGAGTATTATTTTGTAGGCTAGGAAGTTTGCCAGCAGTAGGATACACAGCAAATAACACTCTTTGGTTAAAGGCCTGAGTATGAATAAGTTGGATGGGGCCCTGAGCAGCTGATTTAGTGGAAGGTGCCCCTGTCCATGGTAGGGGGATTGGAACTGGATGATTTTAGAGGTCCCTTCCAACCCAAACCATTCTATGATTTCAAAAGTTCTCCTAGCAGGAAACAATGCTCCTGGAGACTTCCTGACAGTCATAAAAATACCACAGCTCCAAAGTCTTTTTGCTATAAAAATTAAGCCACTGCACTCAATTTCCCTCCACCTGATAGCATGGGAGTGGTTGGAATTCCTTGCTTCCCCTTGCATTAGGTAGTCTGAGATGTCCATTGTTAACTCTCAAACCAGAGTGGAAATAGTAGCTTGCAGGAATTTTCAAGTGCCAGTGGCAGGCACTCAAGTTTGTTCACTCTTCCTCCTCATTTTCCAAATACCATTTAAAAAAAAGAGATTCTAGAGATCCTGAGTTTCCTTTTTTTCTCCTGTTGGAGAAGGAAGCAAAGATTAACATACAAGAAGAAAAGCTCCTACACAAATACTACTTGAGTTCCTCCTGGGATAAAGAAAGCAAACAACTTTTCTGTGGACCAAATTGTAGTATATTTTTAGTAGCAGAATTTCTAGCTGGGAGAGGTTATGTATTTAAGAAACATACAGAATTGGTCAAACAATGTTTTCAGCAACAATATTGTGTCTTTTTTTGGAAAAGATCCTCCTTTTATATTAGGTAGTTCAGAACTAGTATTAAATACTAAGAGAATTTAAGCTCCTTCCCAGCAAACACGAACCTGGAGTAGAAAACATTGCCAACCTTATAAATTGGATCAGTTTGAACAAGAAAAAATAGGTTTCTATTCTTTGCAGATGAGATGAAAGATATTTGAGCTGTCCATCAATAATTGAAGTAACACTGAATATTATACCTTTCTATCTCACTGTGTGGTAGATAGTTGGATAAATCCACCTTATTTTCATTTCCTTTTCACCCAGCAAGAGTTCTGCTATTTGTGTCCAGAAAACACTGCCACTTCCAGGCATCTCTGAATTACTGGTGAATTATTCAGGCCATGTCACAACGCTGATAGCATGGCACGCCACTAAAAAGCTGTTGAACCTAAATTAATGTGTGCTTTTATTGTAAACCTAAAAAATTTAGGTTTGCATTGAGGCTTGTTTTCAGTCTAAATGACTTTTCCATAAAAAGTGAAGTCGTACAAGTGAAAATATTAATGCATGATCTGAAATTGCAGTAAATTCTGTGCTCCTAAGGAGACTTTTTGTGCACATGCTAAGGACTGCTCATATGCAGTGAGTCAGGGAAACTGAGATTCCCTCCTGGCAGCTTCTGTCAGCTGCTGCCAGTGCAGTGAAAGGATGTGTTGGATGGGTGTCATGTGGGGACAGCCCTGCTGAAACAGTTCCTGCTACAGCTCCATTGATTTTGGCAGGAATCTCCCTGACACAGAGCTTGATATTGAAGGATGCTGACCTCCCTTATTACCCCTGGAGATGGGGTCTCAAGAGCTTCACTGGAGACTATTTCCTATTGATTTTAAGTCTGCTTCTTGTGACATGGATCACATTAATCTCGCAGGATGAAGGCAGCAGAGCAGCACCACAGCAGACACGATGGCCTGGGCTGGCTGCATCTGTGGTTCCATCCCTTCGCAGCAGCTGGGTGCAATCCAGATGTGGAATGTTTACGGCAAACGACCCAAACTATCAGCAATTTTCAAAAGCAGGGGGTGCTTTGCTGAGGTTTGCAGGGAACCCAGCAGCAGGGGGTACGGGCTGGGGTTTGAGCCAGATAAGGGGAAAGGTTGATAAGATGATTCTATGAAGGTGGGATAGTGCTGTTGCCTGGAATAAAACACAAAACTGTTTCCAAACAGTGTTAAAATGGCAACATACAATCAAATCTTTAATTGCAAGCCTTCAAGGTGCACAATACGGTGATATGCACACCTGAGACATTATTCCTACAATTTCTATAAGGTTAGTTGATTGGTATATCTATCAAATATTGTCCAATTAGAAGAGTAGTTGGTTTGGTGATTTTCCCCCAGGTTCTGCCCCATTGGAGCCCCCACCCTGATCTTTTAGCCCTACACTTTATTTTGTCTATGATGTATCGTGCAAAATAAAGTGTCCTTGCCAGGCTAAACAGAATTTCAAGAATGTATGAATAAGGATTTGTTAAATTATGGGAGAGAGCGGGAAAAGTGCTAGAAATTATAACTGTGTATTAATGGTCTACAAAGTAACAGAGATATGAAAAATATATAGAAAGCTAAAAACCTTTATGCATTGGTGCTTTTCATCACAACAATGCCCTCCCTTTCACAACTGGCTCAGGCATAAGGCTTCCCCCTGGGGAGGTACCAGGGCATTCATAAGTAGGCTTGAGGGAATTCATCCCTTCTGATGGGGCCTAACTGGCCCAAGGAGGCAGATTGTGTGTCTTAGAAGGGGTCATAAACCATCAAAGCCCTCCCAATTCATTTCTGGGGCCTTCCACCTGCACATGACCCACAGTGTTTCATCAGTGTAAAACTCCCCAGACAGTGTAAAAACCTCCCCAGAGGAGGGACCTGGGTGATCCTATGTAAACCTGAGCATTTATTAACCCATTGAACTTTGTGTTTCATGGGCTTCTCCCAAGCCGGGTGGGTCCAGGTGGGACCATCAACCAATGGACATCGAAATTGCAACATACAAGTCCTATCTCTGATTTCACAGATGATGATATCTTTCTATTCTTATTCTTTCTTTCTCTTTCTTTCTTTCTTATACACTTTCTTCTTATTTTTATGCTTTATATTGCTGTATTTCTAGAGATAATAACCCAAATGGCTACAAACCTCCTTTCCATTGCAACTAAATTGTCCTAAAATAAACCCCACATACCTATATATATACACACACAGTCTGGAAAATAATTGAGCATGAAAAAAATTGAGGATTCCTAACTCTCCTTGAAACAGACTGCTGCTCCTTCGTGAAGAAACTGAAGAGAAAAAGTCTCTATGACTCTAGCACGTTTGCATGGGAAGTAATGTTTTGTGTCCTTGTATCACATTGAAGGTCTTCAGAAAGCATTCTTAAGGTACCAAAACCTAAAAATAAATCCTGAAACTAATTGCTAAAATTCAAATAGCAGCTTGGAACGACCTATGGTTTGGAAAAAGAAGTAGATATATGTGACAAAGAATGTATTTTTGGTTTACGTACTTGTACACAACACTTCCATCAAGCCAATCCCAATTGTTTGGCATCCATTTAGATCCAGAATAAGATAAGTATTTGCTAAATAAAGTCTTGCTGTATTCATGCAGCCAAAGATGAATTTCTATCATTTTCACTCTGTGATTATTTAGCTATCCCAAGATTTATATGTATTTTTTTTTAATATCAGAACTTTATGTGCCTCACTTCAGCTGCAAGGTATCTGCCCGCTCACAAAAGATCATACCTGTCTTTGTGGTCATGCATCGCTGCTACTCGAAGTCTTTAAAGCTGGTTTAGATCTCCAGATGTTTTTTTTTTTTAATGTTCCAGTACTTTGAGATTCCAATGCAGTTTCCTGTAAGGATTTCAAGGGGGAAAAAAAAGGAAGAAAAAAAAAAAAGAGCTGAAAAATTAATCCCAATACAGTCTCTTCTGTTGCTTCAATGCTCATGTGTAGTAAAAATCTTTGGAAGGCAGCCCCAAAAGAGGATGGCATTGCCAGGGTGGAGACAGGGCGTGAGGGGATGCAGTGGAGCAGTGCTTACCCTTCCCCACAACACTGCCCGTACCTTTGTCCTGCCAGAGCACCTCATCAGCCTCTCAATTGAATCAAATCAGTTTTTCTCATCTGCCTTCCGTGGCACACCTGTGCATACAGCTGGGTCAGCTGCCACCAAGAGTGGGCTGGAAAAGAAACGGAAAAAAAAAATTACCAAAAATATCTTTTTTTTTTTCTTCCGAACTTGAAAAATAATATCTTCAAGTGTTAAGCTGACGTGGTTAAGAACCATATGTCTGTTAGAGTAATTTGTTTTGTTATTCTGACCTGAACCTGACTGGACCCCCAAGAAAAACAGTCCCAGCAGTATCTGGTAGTCCCTTGCTGGGACTAGAAATCCTTGTCAAATTCAGGATCTTTAGGGACTTAAAGTGGGAGCAGCACACAACACTGAGGAGGCCTCCTGAGCCTTTTAATCAACAGGTGACAAGGTGTATAACACTGCCTTGGAGCCATCATCTGCAAAGGGGACAGAAACACGGGGAAAAGCAGGTCGAGAGAAATAGGGAAGGCTCTCTGACAGCTCAGAGCTCTGCACTGTGGCCAAGTCCTGTGCCCAGTTCTGCCAGTCCCCAGTTCAAACACCCAGCTTTGTGTTCGACGGCGAACGCGCTCCACGCGCTCTTGGAGCAAAGTGCTTCAGCAGAACAGATTGGGAAGGAGTTGGTCCTTTGTCACAATCAAATCCGACAGGTCCCAAATCACTCATGCCGGAGTCAACTGGGAAAGTTAATCGCCTTCTCCAAAAGAAATACCGAAAGAAATCCTGTTTCAGATGTTCCCGAAGANTTCATAAGTAGGCTTGAGGGAATTCATCCCTTCTGATGGGGCCTAACTGGCCCAAGGCGGCAGATCTTGTGTCTTAGAAGGGGTCACAAACCATCAAAGCCCTCCCAATTCATTTCTGGGGCCTTCCACCTGCACATGACCCACAGTGTTTCATCAGTGTAAAACTCCCCAGACAGTGTAAAAACCTCCCCAGAGGAGGGACCTGGGTGATCCTATGTAAACCTGAGCATTTATTAACCCATTGAACTTTGTGTTTCATGGGCTTCTCCCAAGCCGGGTGGGTCCAGGTGGGACCATCAACCAATGGACATCGAAATTGCAACATACAAGTCCTATCTCTGATTTCACAGATGATGATATCTTTCTATTCTTATTCTTTCTTTCTCTTTCTTTCTTTCTTATACACTTTCTTCTTATTTTTATGCTTTATATTGCTGTATTTCTAGAGATAATAACCCAAATGGCTACAAACCTCCTTTCCATTGCAACTAAATTGTCCTAAAATAAACCCAACATACCTATATATATACACACACAGTCTGGAAAATAATTGAGCATGAA